>ML778756.1:444067-457605 GCA_009831015.1 Picea engelmannii
GAGGTGTTTGAAGATATCATCCATTCTTTTCTGGAATTCAGATGGAGCATTCTTCAAACCAAAGGGCATCACTTTCCATTGATATTGACCATTTGGGACAACAAATGCAGTTTTGTATCTATCTTTAGGGATTATCCCAATTTGCCAAAATCCGCTTTTCAAATCAAATTTACTAAAAACATTACACTTCCCGATCTTTGAGAACAACAACTCTTTGGATGGTAGAGGAAATCTAATAGGGAGTAGAGCATCATTCAAAGCTCTATAGTTTATCACCATTCTAGGTTTTCCTCTTTTCTATTCACTGTGCTTGTTGACATAGAAGGCGGGACAAGCCCAAGGGCTTCTACTAATCTCTATCAACTTTCTTTCTAAAATTTCTGAAATCTCTTTCTGCCAATATTCACATTCTGTGGGAGACATGTGATTTGCAGAGGCTTTCTGAGGTTTCGGAGTGTAATCTTCCTTATAGGGCAGACTGACGAAATATTTTTCTCTGGTCCAAAAGGCATTTGGATAATCTGATGTACAATCAGATTCTATCTTATCTTTAATGTCTTTTATCATTTCTATACCATGCTTTTCAGCATGACCAATGATCTTTTGAATATGTACCAGACTGCTTGCAGATTTCTCAATTTGTTGGAAAGTTTGCTTTACTGCAATTCTTGTTTCATAACAAGACTTGCTGGGTACTTTGATTATTTTTCCCAAAACTGTAATCTGTACAAAGTTACTACCTATAAAAAAAGGTAAACATTTATTTACAAAATCCTGTCCTAACAGTATATCTGCACTAGTATCGTAATAGTAAAGTGTAACAGATACTTTTTCTTCTTGTATGAGTATAGGGAAATCTGGAGCAATATATTTGATCTTTATTTCAGATTTGTTGACCGCTCTGAACGAGATATCTATTGGCTGCCAATAATAAGATGGTATAGCTCCATGCTTAGCACAGGAATTCATTGCACCTGTATCAAGTTGTGCATCTAAAGTGTATTGCAAATATCCTTAGACTTTTATATTTACAGGGATAACTAATCTATCATCTAAGCCATTCACTTGCTTAGACTCAAATGGTTCAATTTCTGTATCTTCATTGAACATTTCTTTTTCTAGTTGTTCATCTCGTTTCATTTTGAGAAAGTTCAATTCTTCTTTCTGTAGCTTTAATCTCTTCCATAAATCAGCAACTAATGCTTCTTTTTCTTTAATTGATTCTTCTAGATGGAATATAGTATTGTCTAAAGATTCATCCTCTGACTGAATTTCCTGAATAGGTTCTGAAAATTTAACAATACTTTTTTCTCTAGGCTCTTTTCTTTGTGCTGGGATAAAATCAACATCTGTGGGTGTGTAATTTTGGATATTCACCACGCTTGGCTGCTGGATCTTAGCAATTTGGGCAGAGAGTTGAGCAATTTGTGAAGCATAGCGTCTGGAGAGCTGAAATTGTCTAGGTGTAAGGACGAACAATTTGGCTTGGAGATCAGACCTTTGCTTGAGAAGAGATGGTAGGTCTATATAGGGTGACATCATTTTAATGTCAAGAAAATGAAGGGTTTCATCTATTTGGGATAATTCTGATTCAGCATCAGAATCTTGGTTGTAGAGATTATTATCTGAAACAGAGTCACTATCCTCAATGAGGGATAGGTATTCACCATCTGAATGGTTGTCAACTAATTCCCATTCGAAAGGATCATAGCCAAACTAAAAAAGATCCATAATTTTATTTTGGAATTTAGTCTTAGACCGCAGAGGACACTGAGAAGCCTAGTGGCCAGGCTTTTTACATATAAAGCAGGAAGACTGCTTTGCTTTATGATTTTGTGGCCGACGCTTAAAGTAGGCTTTCTTTCTGGAATGACTGTTTCTTGTGAATCTTTTAGGATATTTCTTAGAGAATCCTTTAGACTTAGTTTTGCATTTAAAACAACCACAATCCTTGTTACAGGATCCCTTCCTTGTATGTTTCTTATTACAACCAAAATGATATGTTTCTGCAAACGTATCACAGACATAAGAGTCGAAACCTAATTGTTTCTTTAAAGATTTATTAGTCTTTTTCCTAAGACATTCTTTTTGCAGAGCCATAACAATATGCTCGTGCAAACCTGCTAGAGACAATTGTGATATATCAATATCCAATTCTTCAAGTCTATCTCTAACTAGGTTAGGTACTTTTCCAGGCATAACAGATAAATACTTTCGTAAATATGCTACATTTTTTGGATCAGGGGCTTTGTACAATAAATCTTGCATAGTACAGAGGAATTCTGGGAGTTGTGATATATGGCATAACTGTTGATTCATAAATAAATCAGCATAGTGATTAGAATCAATCTTTATATTGACATAGAATTCATGCACTACAGCTTTAACAAGCTCTTTAATTGGAGTATCATTATTTAACAATTTAATCTTGTCTTCTTCTCAAAATCTATCCCACCAGAGTCCTAAATTTCCAGTAAATCCCCAGGTTAACCTTAAAGCTAAATCGCTCCAAGTTACCTTATCTTTGAATATCAATTTTTGGGTCCTTGCCCAAGCTTTCCATTTCTGGATTATCATCATCATTTCATTTTTTTATCTGCAATTCAGATTTGTAATGGGTGCAGATTCAATATTCTCTCTTGAGAATGAAGCATGTTCAGCAGAATTGGCTGGATCAAAGGGGACTTTTTTGGAAGAACCATATTTTGCATTGCACCATTTTTCCCAAGCAGATTGGAAAGCATTTGCACCTGCATCATCTTGTGATGAACGGGGTTCATTTTTTGTGGAACTTTCAGCATCATCTATTGCTTTAATAAAAGGAACTAGTGAGGAGCTAGTTCGTGATGCCTGTCGGACATTATCTGCTAATTCAACAGATTGTTTCTTGACTAACTCTATCTTTTCAACAACAATTTCCAGAACTTCAACAATCCTTACTAAAGCTGGATTAGAGACTTCTTTTGCTAGCTACTTAAGAGTTAGATGTTTATGTTCTTCTTTAGAACTTGAAGAACCAAACCATTTGAAAGATGCATGTCTTTCAATATATTCAATTTTAAGGGGGGAAGGAGTTTTATTCTCTTCCTCAAAAGAATCTTTCAGACTAAAGACTGCAGTCTGAATTATTTCTAATTTCTCAAGAATCTTTTCAAGTTGAGACTTCATATGTTCTTGATTATTCTCTAAAGAATCAATTTCTGAATGCAAACCATTCATATGGGTCTTAGTCTGTATCAAATCTTGCGCTATATCATCAATGTTTTGTGCAAGACAAATTGACTGGTAGTTTGCATAATTTTGTAGTCTCACAATATCTTGAGATGGTTCTACATCTGCTTTTCTATATTTTATAAAATCTAGATCAACTACTAAATCATTCTTGAATGCAGGAGTGTGATTTCCTGGTCCAAGACTTCTTTGTGGTAGAGTAGCTTTTTTATCCCTGTCACTCCTTGGCAAAGGGGCATTTATCATTTTTAGCATAGGGATGGCTAGATCTTGACATTTAGAACAGTTGGCATGTTGCCCATTGTGTTCTATTTTTGACTGGAATGTCCTAAAATTCTTAGGGGCAGATGGTACATGGGATATGTTAGCTTTTACAGAAGGCTCAGAGGTTTGCTCTTGTGTAGGGATATTCTTTTTACAATAATAGCAATTCTTAGAACCTTTCTGATTTGTCAACAGATGATTATCTAAATCATATTTATTCAGGACACGTTTATATACAGGGGCTTTAGAAAAGGAGGAGGAGGATAAAGATGATCTATCAGAGAATGAAGATCTTCTTTGAGTTGAATCAGAGCTACTGGTTGAAAGGGAAGACAATTGCCTTTCTAAATCTTGATTTCTTGTGCTCTGTGATCTTCCTATTCTTAAGACATTTCTTCCAGATGAATTTTGTTCTATTTTTAATTCTCTATCCATGGGGGGCGATATCTTGGAAGAGATGGGTTCATATTTTGTAGACCATTCTTCGACAACAGTAAGTTTAGCAAAACCTAAAGTAAGAGGGGAGACATTGCCGGGTCCAACCACCACGCTTTCGAAGGTAGCGTGTTGAAGTAATTTTGGATTAAGCGCTAGCATAGTTGTAGAGACAAAGCGAAGACATGTAGTGGTATGTAGTTGGGCAATTTCAGAGGATTCAACCATACTAAAGCCAGAAAACTGTACATAGGCTTGAAGTAGAGAATGGATGTAGGGATCTGTAAGAGAAACCTGATATCTGGGAAGGGATGATGACCAAACTAGTCCATTATGCAAAGGGGCTTGGAATCCTGATATTAAGGCGTCAGAGAAGGTATTATGCCGAGAGTCAATAATACAGTTTAGTACAGAAGTATCTAAACCAGGTATGACTAAAGGATTGATCCCAAACTGAATGAGTCCCGGATGGACATATTTATATCCATGCTCTAATCCCCAATCAATATGAGCTTGCTGAATAAGAGGAATTTGATAAACGGACTGACCAAGAGAGAGAGGCACATTATGTGAACAATAACGGATGAGTGTAGTAGCACGAAACTTAAACATAGGTAACTCATAAATTTTAGATGGTTCAATCTCAGGCATTCTCCAATTAACATCAGACTCATATTCCTGAGCTATCAATCTAGTATTGTATAGAGATTTAGAGGAGGAAGACTGACTGAGGAAATACTTATACCATTTAGATGGTTTATACTTAACATCAACAGATAAATCATAAGAAGACTTGTTGTTTGGTGATGCCATTGTCAACTACTACAACTTCTGACAGTATACTTCAAATATTGCAGGCAAGTAAATATATTGAGAGGCAAGATCTTACTTGCTATGGGAAAATGAATCTGCAGCACTCCATGCCTTCCTTCGGCTTCAACAACTGTCTTATGTATCCTACAACAACTGTTGGAGACCACAGTCAAGAAGATCACTTCACTCAACACTGGACATTTACACTTCTCGCAATCATATACTTCAGACACAAGGCTCGTATAGAAATAAAATCACTTCCAAACAAAACTTCTTTGTATTAATCAACTGAACTCACTCATTACATAAAACACAGAGTGTTTAAGCTATGACTACATAGAAAAGCAGGGCATTCAATCTTAGTTCTCTGTTCCGGAGAAAGAGAATGTCAGATAGGCTCCTGGCCGACTGCTCAGGCATAAACTAGCTTTCACTGGCTCTGATACCAATTTTACTGGACTGTGACTTGGTTGCGGGGGCCCAGCTCTATGGCACAATTCAACTACTTTTGTTTCCTTTGCCCAACATGGATTAAATTTTAGGAATTTCCACGACCGTCAAACACTTTTTTATGAATTTCTACTTATGTCTCTCTTGTAATCTTTTGTTTTAGTCTTTGAAGTCTATTTGAGTTTAAATGCTTTTGTTTTTAGAAGAAAATATATATCAATGTTTAGATATAACATATGCACTGTGCATATGTTATATTATATAACATATGCACTGTGCATATGTTATATTATATAACATATGCACTGTGCATATGTTATATCTAAACACTGATATATATTTTCTTCTAAAAACAAAAGCATTTAAACTCAAATAGACTTCAAAGACTAAAACAAAAGATTACAAGAGAGACATAAGTAGAACTTCATAAAAGAGTGCAACATAATATAACATTATCTAATCTATGATCAGATAAGAGTGCAACACTTAGTAAAGCAAGATTTCTTATGTGCTAAGATTAAAGGCATAACAAGTTGACGTACAGTAAACAATGAATTCAAGGATTAGGAAGGTGTTTCATTATCCAAGGTGTGATTAGATAAGTCACTTTTGTTTTTAGAAGAAAATATATATCAGTGTTTAGATAATTTGATATATTGTCATTTTGAAAACAGTTTTAATCTTTGTTTAGTCATCTTCTATTTTTGTATAACATAGGATAAATTCTGACAGCTAAAATTTCAATAAGTTTCTAGAGTTTTCTAAATCCATAATTCTGCACTTCTACCATTATTTCCAGATTCTTTGTATGCCCCTTTCAAAATATCACCAATTTTGCAAAGTCTTAGGATTAGAAATAATGACCTGCTTTAGATAAAAACAATATTATTACTAAATATTTAACCTTTAACTCACTATAATATTTATCATATTTATCAAGAAGATCCTATGTAGTATCCCAACCAACCATCATATATTATACACTATAACAAGTAAACTATGCATGTTGGAAAATATGGAAAATATATTGGAAAATATATTGAATGATCGAATTTCAAAACAAAACATCCTAGAAAAGCATTTTCTAGATCACAAAGATAATGTAAGAATATCACCTAAACTACTCCATTAACATCATTGTAGACATTACCATTTAGAACCATTAATTTTGTGACAATTAAGCCTCACTCAATTGCATCTTCTTCAAAATATATACGCCATTAAAACTCACATTACTATTTGTAGAAATAGGCTTCATTACCACCATACATTTTGTGACAATTAATAATCACTCAATTGCATCTTCTTCAAAATATATATCCCATTAAAGCTCACATTATTATGTTTACAATAGGTTATGATGCACTTACATTTGAAATTATTGTCATGATTGCTCTCAATCAACGTGAATTTCCACCTTATATGACTATATTTTATCTAGATTTCTAACTCCAACTAAGCCTCACAAATATTCCATTTGCTCCACCTCATCTTAATTTATATTAGGAATACGAACAACCCTCATACCCATCCCATGTAACATGACAATAAAGGAATTAGTATAAAAACTTAATGACATAAACAATGCCAATGGGAAGTTTAGCAATGGCATATAATCCATGTTCATGCAAGACCTTCACCTCATCGTGATTAAAACATGATGTTATTAGTGGGTGTGTGAGGTTATGAAGATTAAACTCTTTGTTTTGGGGATTCTAATGCATTGCATTATATGTGGTCTTAGTGGATCCAACTATAGGGAACTTTTAAGGAATCTTAAAGAAATGTTCTAATACATTTTTTTAGTGGATCCAACCATTAGGGAACTTTTAATGAATCTTAAAGAAATGTTATAAGGAATATATATGTGGTCTTAGTGGATTCAACCATGTTCAAAGAGTATGAACATGCCATTGAGTTAATTTTGGGTATTTATTCACTCAATGTTAGACTTTGTTGCTTTCTATATTCTCAAAAGAGTGAGACAAAGTAAATGGATAAAGACATGTTAGACGTTGAAACCATGTGTCTCAACAAGATGTATTCTCTTCTCTAGTGATCTTAGTAAAAAAGAAGGATAAGTCTCAAAGTATGGTCCTAGACTATAGGGAATTTAATAAATTGCACTTAAGGATAAGTTTCTCGTTCCTACCATTAATAAATTATTAACTTGTATTTGTAATCCCCTTGCTTGTTGTTTTTCTAAATTGATTTCCCTTGACGAACCCAACTTCTGATTTCAATGACTTCTATGTGTAGGTTTTATTGATTATTATGAAAAGATTGTTGTTTTATCTTATGTTCCTTATCCCTTTAGTCATCATTCCGTACCTAAGTAGTTGGTCAGGAGTCAAATCGACGGTTGTCAATTCAGTGTTTAAAGACCTATAGATTCAAATGCCCTACTTTTCTGTGCATGGATGATGAGTGAAGGATAAGAATTTGCTATGTTGTCTATCCCTTTACTTATCTTTGAGTTGATTGATTCATGGTTGAATGTTTAGTGTTTGCGCTTTCTTATGAACGAGAAACTCTATGGCTTGATTGATTAAAACTTTGATTTATCTCTGCGTTTTTAATTGCTTGAACTTGGGTACATCTCTACATTTTTATTGATAAACTCTGCATTGTGAATGATAAACCTTTGAGTTGAACGATAATCCCTTGGTGAACCCAACTTCTGATTTCAATGACTTCTATGTGTGGGTTTTATTGATTATTATGAAAAGATTGTGTTTTTATCTTCCATCCCTTATCCCTTTAGTCATCAGTCTGTGCCTGAGCAGTCAGCCAGGAGCCGAATCGACGGTCGTCACTTCGATGTTTAAAGACCTATAGATTCAAATGCCCTACTTTTCTGTGTGTGGATGGTGAATGAAGGATAAGAATTTGCTCTGTTGTATATCCCTTACTTATCTCTGAGTTGATTGATTCATGGTTGAATGTTTAGTCTTTGCGCCTTCTTATGAACGAGTACCTCTGCAACTTGATTGATTAAAACTATGATTTCTCTCTGCATTTTTAATTGCTTGAACTTGGGTACATCTCTGCGTTTTTATTTATAAACTCTGCATTGTGAATGATCACCTCTGCCAAGTCACAGTCATTTCAGACGTTTTGTATTTTATAAAAATTTCATAAAAATTTCAAATTGTTCAAGTTTTTATTTCAATTTTTTTTTTATTTTATAAAAATTACAAATCTTTAGGAATTAAATTTATAAATCCAGTTTTACATATGTAATATTAGAGTATCATAAGTTATTAATATTATTTTACAGATTGTTGATTCTGGAATTTCTTGTTGTACATTACTGTCTATATTATAATTTGTAAAGGGATATTTGTAAAATATACATACAATGGAAAAATTTTAAAACATACATATTTAAATTTAATAAATATACTATAAACATACATATTTAGACATTAATAAATAATTTATAAACATGCATATTTAGTCTCCCACTCTGGTGTTGTTTTGCAATTGTAGTGACCCTTTGACTAAGAGAATAATTATAATGAATACTTCAATGTGGGTAATAAAGTCTAATTTAGATATAAAAGAGTTTACAAACTGCAAAAAAACTTCACTGGTGACATGTTCTCATACCATAGGCAAACACTCAATGTTTGGGAGAGCAACATGTTGGTTGGTCATTCACCATCCTAGACTTAAAACAACCCTGATGTGAGTAGTTTTGATGGATTAACGGATGGATTAAGTGAGATTGGTACCTGAATGACCCGGTACCCCTAAAATCTAAAAACGGTTAGTGCATTGTATTTGCCAAGAACTTACAGAAGTCAAACCTTATGAAGGTTTGATTCTCGGGGCGTGACAAGACTACTAGGAAATAATATGTTACAATGTAACATATAATTACATTGTAATATGTTATAACATATTATAATGTAATATGTTATATAGTAATATATATTATGACATATTGCATTGTAATATGTTATGACATATTACATTGTAATATGTTATGGAAAATCTACATTAATATAGCACAACAAATAGAAAACAAACAGTGAAACATAGGTAGTATATTCACTGTAGTCATTCCCTCAACCTCCAGAATATATACACTTGTGTAGATTGAGTTTTTCCTTAAAATTTATCCGATCAACATTTAATTTAATATGCTTAGCGATTTAGTCAACAACTGACTAAATATCACTTTTTTCAGTCTCTAGAACAACCAAATTCAGCACTCACTTTTGATATGGCTTCTCTTCCAAACCATAGACTCTTATCATAGTAAACTGCTCAAAAAGGAACCAGTCTCCCACTTTAGTGTTGTTTTGCAATTGTAGTGACCCTTTGACTAAAAGAATAATTATAATGAATACTTCATTGTGGATAATAAAGTCTAATTTAGACATAAAGAGTTTACAAACTGCAAAAAACCTTCAGTGGTGACATATTTTCATACCATAGGAAATCACCCAATGTTTGGGAGAGCAACATGTTGGTTGATCATTCACCATCCTAGACTTAAAATGACCCTGATGTGAGTAGTTTTGATGGATTAACATATGGATCAAGTGAGATTGGTACCTGAATGATCCGGCACCCCTAAAATCTAAAAACTGTTGGTGCATTGTATTTGCCAAGAACTTGCAGAAGTCAAACCTTATGAAGGTTTGATTCTCGGTGTGTGAGAAGGCTACTAGGAAATAATATATTACAATGTAACATGTAATTACATTGTAATATGTTATATAGTAATATATGTTATGACATATTACATTGTAATATGTTATGACATATTACATTGTAATATGTTATGACATATTACATTGTAATATGTTATGGAAAATCTATCAAAATGCATATAAACAACGCTTTATAACCGCATATAAAAACATGTTGAGCATATAACCACATATTAATTTTGTCTTATTTTTTTTTCTTTCTTCATAATTTTTGTTGGTCAATGTTGGAGATATTAACTCGTACTTGTCTTGTGTTTAACATTTCATGAATGTCCAAATGATAGATATTGAGGAGAGATTTCGACACGAGATTCTCCAAACATTCCTCGCAAACGCTCTAGGCTCTCCCAAGAAGGAAGAAGATGAACTCTTTCTTCGACTAAGACTCCAAGTGACCAACAACATTCTCGTCAGACGAGATTTTCAAATGAGTCTGTGAATAGATCAACTGCAGAATGTGCTCAAGCAAGTGTTATGGATGCATCATTCTTATATAGGTTGCGCATTGATACTCCTACACCTGAGAATGTAGGGAATACCTAAGGACAAGAGAATATTTCTGGTAATTTTCTTTGATTTTGTTTATTTTTGTTGTATTTAAATTTATGTGAAGTTAAATATTGTAATTACTTTCAAATGTGTGTGTAAACAATGAGTTTAGAGTAAGGGACGACAATGAAAGAGAGAGTGGTTGTCACGAATATTCTAATGTTGGTGCAGAGGGTGAAGGTGGATTTAGGAGACCGTGTTATCAAGAAACATAAGATTACACACCTACGTCCACCTATCATTCGGATGTTGATGATAAACATCCCTGAGAAGGGATTATTGAAGCAATGACACTTGAGCGATGCTCAGGTGTTAAAAGGAGGTTGGAAAATGATTTGGTGGTCTTGGAACTCCCTCATCATTTCAATGCTCAATTTCAAAGATGGGCCAAAGAGGAAGATGTTAAAGGTGCAATATTTTAAGCACCCTGACATTGCAGGATATCTGTATAACCGATTTTTGGTGGCATATGGGAAATTGTCGTGGAACGATAAGATTCCACACTATTTTGCAAGACACTTTTATGCAGAGTTTTTCTTGCACATGCACCCTGATTATACTAGTCTACCGTCCAAATATTATGTGGCTGGTAAATGACTAACATATGATCGCAAATGGGCATATCGAAATGAAACATTGTCGAGGCCTCTACAACCTTTAGTACTTCGCCCAATAGGGGCATTTGTTTCGCATTCAGAGTTGCAAGCTACATCAGAGGTTGGAAAAGAGGCTAGGAATGCAATCGGGGAAAATTTGGAAGCGATTTTTTATGGTGTTAATGTTGGCATGAACCGTCAGCGAGCGGAAGCCAATTCCTGGGCCATATTTGTTTATAAAACAGAGGTGAAGTTAGATACCATGTCAACAGAAGATGTTTTGGAGTATGCAAAATTTTACCGTGATGGTTGGAAGAAGGTCATTCAAAATGTTGACCCGAACAACAGATTGGTATGTGTTCTAGTTAGTAAATTTTTGACGCATTTTAGGATAGTTTACTTCTAATTCTAGATTTAGATATCATTGTATCTATAGAAATAATCGAGTTATTATTGTCATTAATTGCAGTTTGGAAATTTGTTAAATGAATCTCTAGTAAATAGGGGACTTGATTCCACAAGTTTTGAATTTGGATGGGTTGAATCATGTATGTGTTTTCTAATATCCATAGATAAACACTTTAGTTGTTCAATCTCCAATCTTTTGAATAAAAGATCAACAATATTTATAATTTTGTATAAATGTGAACACATTGAATCATAGATTTAGTTCTTAGTTATGTTGTTCACAAATTCCTATTCCATCTCCTACTACTTGAGGATGCTTGTCTCAATTCTCATTGAGATAGTTTGAAGAGGGTGGGAGTTCATAAGTATCATTTAGCGTGTTAAAATCATTTAAATTTAACGTGTTATAATTATTTAAATTTAATTTTTCAATTTTTCAAATTTGAAATGTGTTATATAGGCTAATGTGGAGAAGAGAGTACCCGAGACTTTGCTTGGGAGAGAGATTGGGATTGAGAAGGAAGTGGAGGAAGCATCCAGATTTGAGAATGATGTGTCCATTTAGGATGATTCATAAATGTATGTGTTTTACTTTTCTCAATTTTTTAGTTTAGCATTTCCTATTCAACGCTTTGATCAATTATTTTGAAATATATATAACCTCTAGATAATCTCATCGTTGTCTTAAATGGTGTACATTCAAACTTATTTAAGGTTAAATCACGATGAAGACATAATTTTAAACTTGAACATTTGATTATTTGAGAACAAACTCTATCCCACATCAGAAAAGAGAAAGTTTCTAAATTTTCTTCGATTGCATTCCTTGTTTTCATGTCTAAGAATGACGTAGTATGGACATTTGTGTTTTATACATACAACAAAGTGAATTCCTTCTTTCTAGGGTATTGTCAAACTCTTAACTAAATTGGTTACTAATCACAAAAACCAACATTCAAGTAGATTTACAAATAAGCTTACGCATATTGTATATGTGAACTAGCTCACACATACTGTTTATGTGAGCTAGCTCACACATAATTTCAAAGAACATTTGATTATATGTAATATGAATACATCCCATTTAACTGGTTTTTTAAGAATGACTTAATATACATGTGCAAATTTGTGTTTTTTTCATGTACATGAAAGATTATATGAGAACATCTATTCCACCGCAGAAAGAGGAGATAAGTATTTTCCGGAAGAATGGTTTTTAAAATGGAGATTTGTGAACTTTTTTATATATAAGTAGTTTTTTGGAAGATTGACTTAATATAGAGATTTATGAGTCCTTTAATTTGAAAGGGCATCATGGAATTTGATTATATGACCATTGCAGAAGAGGAGAGAAGTATTTTATTGCTGAGGAGATTAGTATTTTATTGCTATGTAAATATAATCAAATAACATCACCTGGGATAGGAATTTCACTTGAAGGATTTGAGACTTTATCCACAAAGAGAATTTCAACTAAAAGATTTGAGACTTTATCCACAAGGAGATAAGTATTTCATTGAAAAAATGACTTAATATGGAGATTTGTGAACTTTCTTCATACAAAGTTCTATATTTATTGTCAGATTATTATCTAACTCTATCTCACAATTTTTTTTTACCAAGAACACAATTTTTCTCTTTAAATTTTTTTAAGATTTTAGATAAGATTTACAAATTGTTTAAATCATTTATGCTTAATGTGGAGAGTAACTATCTTAAATCTGTTTAACTGTGGTTGGGTATGTTATTATTTCTTATTTTTTATTTAATATTTAGTTACAGTATATATGTTAATATGTGTTTTTTTTTTTATTATTATTGTTTTTTATTGTTACAGATGTCTAATTATATTTGGTGGAAAATATGTTTACAATATATTTTGTGGGAAAGAGTATGTTGGAGGATGAGACTTAACTCTTTTGGTATGTATGTAGATTTTGTTTTAATCACAATTTTTGAATTTTGTTTTATTTCACATGTTTGAATTGTAAATTTTTTATTTTTAATTTTTTTTTTTTTTTTGCAGGTATGGAGTGATGTTAAGAGCCAAACAACAATATAGCATAGA
>ML778756.1:465024-475809 GCA_009831015.1 Picea engelmannii
TGGAAAAAAAGTGGCAAAGTTGTTAGTAATGAACTAATGTTTTACATATTCTCATTTTTACAATGCATTAAATTAAGCATCAAACTCTTAAATATTTTTCTGCTATGTATTAATTTAAATGTTTCATTTTATGTTCATTGTGGACTGTTAAAAATATCATTCTATTGACATATTATCAAATAATTTTGATAGAATAATTTTATATTAAAATATTTATTTATTTTCTAGTTACCAATGACCCTGTTGGTTACATAGATGCATTTAACTAATAAAAAAAACTAAAAGAAAGATAGGCATATGAAATCTACTAAATAAATGAAAAGAAAAAATTAGAGTGTGAAATAGTACAAGAATGTGTTGTTTTTTATTTATTTAAGAATATGCAAAGCCAATAATACAAGAATGTGTTGTTGTTTATATATTTAAGAATATGCAAACTCAATAGATGGACAAGAAAAAAGTGAACTGTCAAACATGCAATATTGTATCATTGCATATCTATTTAAGAATATATGATAGTAGACAACACTTTAAACCATGCAAAACCTATTTCAGAATATATGGTAGCACTTTAAACCATGCAAAGCCTATGTTGGTATGAACTGCACTAAAAGGAAGAAATTTTCATGATCTACCAATTTCCTTTCAGAAAACTTGTGTTTGATTTTGGAAAAAGGTAAGCAATGTGGAATTCAAAGGAGGAGTAATGCATTCAAGTATTTTGTTTTAGACATGCCAAGGAACAACACATACCCCTTGTACAATTCAGATAACATGTATGAAAGAGAATTACATTAGTAAAACGATTTGCAGGCTATGGTTTAGTACTATTCACATAAACCCACATTTTTGTAAGGGTCAGTGATTCACTTGACTTTAGGCAAGGTTGTATTAATTTCTTTAACTTTGTTAGATAAGATCTATTAATTACAATTTATGCAATTTAATTCTAATGATTAACACTTCTAAATAAGTTTAAATAAAAATCAACTTAATTATTAAAATGGAGATTCTAAATAATTTCAAATTTTAAATGAAAATCAACTTAATCATTAGAATGGATATATTGGTATATATATGATATTATTATTAAAGTGTTATTACCACAAGTGGAAGAGATGTTTAAATTGTTTTTAGTTGTTAGAATATTAATTTAAAAAATGAAAAAAAAAAATTGCAAGTCAATGCTCTCAAATCTAGGATATAAGAGATGTTCAACTCTTATTTGATTGGATATCCAAATTAATACAAATGAAAATTTCAAGATAGAAGGGATATCCAAATTAATTATAGGTAATGTTTATACAATAAAATCTTGATATAGAAGAGATGTTCAACCATTTTTTGGTTTGTGTGATAATGATAAAATAAAATGCTCAAATTGATGTGACAATAAAATAAAACCTTAAAATGGAAGAGATGATCAACTCTTATTTAATTTTATCATAGTCATTAAAAAAATTATCAAAGCTAGAAGAGATATTCACCTCAAAGTTCATATACCCTTAATAAAATAAAATCTCAAAATGAGAGAGATGTTTTTAACTCTTCTTTAATTTTGAGAACAATAATTAAAAAAAAATTATTCAAAATAAAATAAATGTTCAATTCAACTTTAATTTATATAATGCTCGTAAAACAAAATAAAAATCGGAATGAGTTAAAATTGAAACAAGATATTATTACAATAGAAAATATAAAATATGTTTAACTTTTTTTTAAAATTAATGCAATATTATTAAAATAAAATGGAAAAAAAATACTATTGAAAAAAGTAGGTGTTCAATGGAAATAGTGTTCAACAATTTTTTAGTTTAAAATAAAATGCTCACAATACAAAAGGTATACAACTCAATTTTGATTGGTGTAATGCTCATAAAATAATTTTGATTGGTGTAATGGTTGAAAAACACAGATAAAATATGGTCAATTTAGGTTCCCTAGATACAATCTATAGGTTCTTCCCCAAAATTGTAAATAAGGTTTGATAAACTTTATAATTCATGGGAAATACAACTTTTCTTAATTGAATTGATCATGAAAGTAAACTAAACTGGAAATTATTCTAGAATCCTAGATATTCATAAAGACATGTACTTTCAATGCAAAATAAAAAAATTTGGAATGTACATGTGCCACTTGTTTAAAAACATCGTAATGATATTTCATCTTCAATTATTCGTTCATGATCGACTTTGGACATTTTCCATTTTCTAACTTTTTTTACTTTTTTATTGAACTTCTATTAACTTTATGCGTGTTGCACATACCAGATGACTATAGTGACAACTTGTGACATCTGACTGGTAGTTTTGAAAGTGAACATGAGTATCGGTTTGATGGGTTTCTTGAAAAAAATATCCTTTCAATACAATGAATCATCTTTCATATATAAAACCGTTATCATCAAAATCTTCTAATAGCCTCATCTTTTGTTTTGTGCATCGCATCAAATAATATTTCACGTTTTCAGTGTTCTCTACAGGTGCAACCATGGAAAAGACATCTCTTGCAAATAACTGGATATATTGGACAACAAATAGTTTGTGTTAGATTATCACACAAGTACATCTACAAGTTATTTGCAAAAATTCAAACATACAAATTACCTTCTCTAACAAGATCAGAAACTCTGTCGCCATCAACTGACACTATAGTTTCATTTGATTCCATCTCCTCTGAGCTTTCAAGTGACATTTTCCCTTTTACATTAAGTTCGGTATGTCACCAAACTTTAACATATTCTGCATTTTCGTTTTCACAAATATCTATGGATTATGTGTCCTCTATGCAAACTGAACAAAAACAAGACTCATTTCTTCTATCAAATGCAAACACATTTTGATGACGTTCTGTTTTAACTGAATGTATTTTTCATGTCCCAGATATTGTATTGGCTTCATATGGGATTGATCTATTTACATCTTGGATTCCAACATACCAAAAAAACCTACACAAGACAAGAACTTGTTAACTTGAAATATCTCAAGAAAATGATTGAAGATTGAATATAAATTTAAACACGTTCAAATAAAATATCCTATGTACATGTGTAACATTTATATATAGAAACACCTACACACATCCATTGACGAATTATATTCATGTCTTAGCATCATTTTTCACCATTCAACAACTTGTTCAGCGGATTAAAATTGATCGGCATGAGGGTTATGTTGGTTGTTTAGCCTGATTATCTTCCTGATTCAGAGGTCCTTTCTTTCAACCGTGTTTATACCCCATGAAGACTTTATACCCCAGAAGTATGTACACTCTTCCACGCGGGGGAGTGCAGAGGGGGGGTACCCCCTCTGCGGGGTCGCCCCCAAAGGAAAAATTGCCTTGTAAATGTATATTGTAATTTCATTGTAAATCTAGACCATTCATTATAAGGTCGCAGATCTAACGGTAGGAATTATATTAGGGTTTTTTTCCCTAGAAGGAAACCCTCTGTTATGAGAGAAATGTATTGCGGCTATGCATTATGGCGAGTATTGTATTCTAAGAGAAGAGACTATGAGAGAAAGAAGAGGAAGTTACAACGGGTTTTGTTGTAAGTTGTATCCCTTCATTTGCTGGATAATAATAAAGAAAGGACCTGAAAATTTCTCTAGTGGACATAGCCCACACTGGGTGAACCACGTAAATCTGTGTCTCTATTGTATTGTGTATCTTCTGTGTTTTTTTTCCGCATTTGTTTTATTTTATTGCTCTGCGGTCCTGTTTTTCTAACAGGTTCATCAAATACCTTTGAAGTGCTCATTTTACACATGCCCCTGCACCGTCGTGCTCTCCTTTTCCATGACCAGTCTAAAAAAAATTCCAACAATGTGTAATGTTTAATTTTTTATGAAGACGACATAACCAATAGAATGATCGAGAAGATTTGAACTGACCCGCACACCCATCTGACCATATCTAATGTCGATCGAATCCGATTTCACGTTCTTTCAATGAATCATAAAATTTATCAAAACAATGTTGCACATAATGTGTGTCATGTGCTCGATCATCACTTATATAAAAATGATATTCTTTAATAACATGTCAATTGTCGTTGGTGCTTTCTATATTATCAAGACTTCGTTGAGCATGTCTATATAGAACATGGACAAATATAGTGACTTAATTAGAATGATAATATTCACTCTGTATTTATTTTTGTGCAGCGAATATGTAATTCTCTGCAAAATCAACTACAGACAAAATTGTCCTTGGTGGAAACACTTCATGGGATTGTTTGAATTGTAGGTCTTTCCATCGAGCTCTATGTGAATGCTTTGTGTATTTATAAATTTCTTCCTCAAACTTCTTCAAAAAATCTATCACATATATTTTATCTACCTTCAAATCAATTCTTTCAGAAATAACATTTGAAGAATGTGGAGCCCTGATGTTGATATATTCATATCTCTTCCAGTTGACTGTTATATTAGAAAATGATTGATCATTCATATCAATATGATACTTTGAATTAAACAAACTTAGATTTCCACAACGATCACATTTCTTTCCACCAACACATTTTTTTTTGTAAAATAAATCATCATCTTCTCTTTCACATAGAATTTCAGATATAAAAGCACGGAATGTGGAAGGAGGAGGTGAACTTGGCCATAAAGTTTTACCAAAATCCAAAAAAAAATTGTAATACAACTCAAATTCCACATGATAACAACAACAACAAGTGTCACGAACAATTATGGGTCTAACAAACTATGGTTTTTGTTGCACAAATGTATTGATGAAAATTTTAACTTCTTTGTGCTCTTCTTTGGACTTATTGAACAATTCTATTTTTGTCATTGCAATATCTATTTTGTATGTTCTTCATATTGTTTCCGTGCTATTCTTCGTCGCAACACATCCCTTGTATGTGGTGAACCATGAGATTCTTCCAACCAACAATTACAGACCAATTCTTTAACATTTTCTGCAAGTCTATCTTTGTAGGGTTATCTAGAAATTACTGTCCAACAAGCCATTTCATCATTTGCATCTATTTGCAATCGAAATTTTCTATGTTTGTGCAATGTTTTTCTTGACGTTCCCATCGTTTTTTCCATGTGTCGTGTCAAATGATCTTTTATATTGCTAGATGAAACAACTGTTTTTTGTATCACTCTACGTGCAACACTGACATTTTTTTTTTTCGATATTTTCCAAAAACTTTTAATACACTAGTTGTATTGTCAAAGACATTATGTTTCATCTTTGTATCATTTGTCAACTTTTGAATACCCAATAATGATGTAGCTTCTTTTAACTTTCTTGATTTTATTAGACATAGTAAAAGTTGAGCTTGTACTATTACTGATTCATCTTTGAAAAAAGTATTATACATATTCTTAGTTCGATATCTTATATAATGCTTAGATTTTTTCTTCCCAAATTTGTCAGTCTCAACATTTTCTAATATTTCATCATCAATGTTGATAGATTCTCCTGCATATTTCAATTTTAAGTTTATATTAAAAAACAAAACCCGAATATAAATTCATTAAACTATATATACAAGTGTCCATCTTGTATTATCTAAATTTATGTACATACCTATAAGTGATTCGTCTTCTGCTTCAATTTTGGTTTCACCGTCTTCTACTTCAATTTCGGTTTCAACGTCTTCTTCGACATTATGAGACAAATCTATTTATGTTTTTTGAAAAACATCAAATTGTAATTACAATCAATTATATTAAACAATATTTTAAATTTGAATTCTATACTTTTAATATAGACAATATGTGCATGCATACCTGGTTGGACTTCTTCTTGTTGAAAATCTCTATTTACATTATCAACGTTTCTTTCTTCAATATGTACACGTTCTCGTTTCTTTCTCCAATATTGCTCTTTCCTTTGTTCGTTTTGGTGAGTATCATCTCGAGTGCGGTCAAATTTTCTCTTGCGCAAACTTTTGTTTCCCATGAATTTTATAGTTATATGTAAAAGATATGTTCAACAAAGACTTCACCTTGAAAAAATGCTTAACATTTATCTTTCAACATATAAATTATTATTCCAATAAAAACTTGAACAAATATCAATTACTTTATTCAACAAAAACCAAAAAGATGATTCAAAACTTTGTTTAGGTGCTCTACAAAACCATCAAACAAGGGATGAATTGTGTTAAATGTGTTCTTTGGCGTGAAATGAAACAATACAAAGTGTTTTTTCATTTTTTCCAACGGACAGAGTTCGCTCAACAATCTTTCGGTCGAAAGAAGGTTTTTTTGGCCAAAAACCTTGGAAACCGTTTAGTTTTTACGGTTTCCGTTAGAATTTAGTTTTTCGGCTGAAAGAATATTGTTTCGGCCGAAAGATTATTTTGGCCGAAAAATAAAAATTGGGAATGTATTCAGAAACCAGAGAATTCCCCCAAGCTTACATGAACTTTGGAGGTTGCGGACTCTTGCAAATACTCAGAATTTGGTTTCGAAAATGACACCATCATTTGCAAAATTGAATCTACTTTCAATTCCTATAATTTGTTTTCATTTTCATTATTTTTATCTAATTTTATTTTATTTTTAAAAAAAATCATGGCATAATATTTTCAGCAGATTGTAACACCCTGTTTTTCCCAGATTGTAAATATAACTGGACTGGCCAAGGACTATGGCAAACTCATAAGTATGAACATGTGATGTAAATGGACCTACAGGAAGAGGTCAATGAATGTGAATAATATTTTGAAATTATTGCAGGACTGCTGAGAGGGGATGTGCAGAAAAGAGACCACGATGGCGGTGGAAGGCACCTGAAAAGGTGGCGTTAACTTCCACCGAGAATAAAATACCGTATTTTGACTCCACTGGCCCGGAGAACCAAAAGCGGCTCGCTGGCCCTGAAATTCAATGCCTCGCAGGCTGGTAGGCGGGTGGCTTGATGAGGGATGGGATGGTGAATCGCCCATCCGTAGAGCCGTTAAGCCTGATCGGCGTGAGGGTAATCGTGCCACACGTAACCTCGCAAGAGGATAAGGCATATGGCAGAGACGATTGAAAGGGAAGACGCGAGGGGAACTCTGGCAGATTTGTTTTACGCAGAGTGAGTGAGAGAAGAGAGGAAGGATTGCAACCTTCGCTCCTGGTCATTGGCAGATCGAAAGACGCAGTCTCAGAGCATCGTGGTCTCAGCTCGGGGGTGGCTAGTGGTAAATCCGTTGGGAGTCGCTGAGCCTACGGTTGGGTGGAAATGAGCACCCCTCTCAGTGGTTCCTCCCACTTCTGGTGTTATTTCTGATAAGTATTTTATGTATTGCATCCCAAAATTCATACACTGATATATATATATATATACATACTCACAGCACTGTGAAATTGTGAGCGATTTTAGTGTAAGAATGTCTGTGAATGTTTTGATAATAATTAATGGACATATGCTCGTAATAGAGGAAGCCATGCACCACTTACGTCGATAAAAATGAATCTAATCATGCCCAGGTTGAACTAAGTCAGGTATCCAGTCCGTTCTCGGGAATTTATTTCCCTTATCTGTATCCAAGAATGCCCTGGATTAGATCTCTTCACAGAAATTCCCTTCTTAGAAAGGCTTACCAAGAACCTGGAAAAAGGACTTGGATGTCCAAGCCTTAGCAACCCTGTATGAAGAGGAACGATCCTCTTCGAAATCCCGAAGTAGCAACGTAAAGATAAGTATTAATCAACGGATGAGATCTTGTCAGGGAACTTGTTGTCATTCACGATCGTTAAATCGAAGGAATGAGCGAGGGCGTTAATTGCCTTAACCCTTTTTCCTCTATCTTCGTGAGTAGCGAGGAAATCTGAATCGTAGATCTCTAGGCTCCATGAGAACATCTGGACCGTTGGTTTTCCACGTCCAAAGAGCGTTAGGAAAGGGCGCGGCATCAGGGTCGATCTGAACCGTCAGATCTTAACTAGGAAACCTGACATTCGTTAGATCTATCGGGAGATAGACGAGGGTTAATCCTCATGAGCTCGGAGGCTCGCGGGGTAGAAGTCCAAAAGTTGGACGCTTTAATTCGCGAGTGGCGAGGCCATGAGAGGATCTGAGTCGTCCATCTGAGGAGGACAAGTGGCAGAGATCTAAGGGTCTCGTGAGCTCGGAGGCTCGCGGGGTAGAAGTCCAAAAGTTAGACGCTTTAATTCGCGAGTGGCGAGGCCACGAGAGGATCTGAGCCATCCATCCGAGGAGGACAGGTGGCCAAGATCCAGGGATCTCGTGAGCTCGGAGGCTCGCGGGGTAGAGTCCAAAAGTTGAACACTTTAAGACACGGGTGGCGAAGCCACGAGAGGATCTGAACCGTCCATCCGAGGAAGACAGGTGGCAGAGATCCAGGGGTCTCGTGAGCTCGGAAGCTTGCGGGTTAGAAGTCCAAAAGTTGGACGCTTTAATTCGTGAGTGGCGAGGCCACGAGAGGATATGAGCCATCCATCCGAGGAGGACAGGTGGCCGAGATCCAGGGATCTCGTGAGCTCGGAGGCTCGCGGGGTAGAGTCCAAAAGTTGGACGCTTTAAGACACGAGTGGCGAAGCCACGAGAGGATCTG
Source organism: Picea engelmannii (assembly GCA_009831015.1). NCBI lineage: Eukaryota > Viridiplantae > Streptophyta > Pinopsida > Pinales > Pinaceae > Picea > Picea engelmannii. Next base: position 473,561 of record ML778756.1, read on the forward strand.
AACCGTCCATCCAAGGAAGATAGGTGGCAGAGATCCAGGGATCTCGCTACCTCTAAGGTTCGCGAGGTAAGAGCCCAGAGTTTGGTTTCCCCAAGTCGCAAAGCAGCGAAGTGGCGAGAGGCTGTGATTCGTCCATATGAAGAGGACAGGTGGTAGAGATCGAGAGGTCTCGCGAACTCGGGAGTTCGCAGGGTGAACGCCCAAGTAATTGGTGTTAAATGTCACGAGACACGAGGTCGCGAAGCAGCGAAGTGGAGAGAGGCTGTGAGCCGTCCATTGGAGGAAGATAGGTGGAAGAGATCGAGAGGTCTCGCGAACTCGGGAGTTCGCAGGGTGAGAGCCATAGTATTGGGTATTCATAGTCACGAGGACGCGAGAAGCGAGAAGGTAATAATCGGTCGATCTGGATCGTGGGAAGACTGTTGGATCCGCACGTGGGGTCGTGTATCAGAGCCTCGCGAGAAAAGGCCCGAGAAGTCAACCACGGGAATCACGAGGTTGCGAGTAGCGAAATCCCTCGGGGAAAAGTCAGCGAGTTGACAGACCATCAGGTCTCGGGGATCCGAGAACCCAGCGTGAAACCTTTGAACTCGCGAAGTCATGAGTTCTGATTCCCCGATAAATCTAGGAAGGGGGAATCGCGCGAAAGAACTGTGGGGGTAGATTTCCCGATAGGGAAATAAAAAAGCCTTGTAGTTCTTCGGGCGAGAAGAAGAAGATCCTGTGAGCGGACGTGCCCGTGGTTGGCGCACCTGCGTCAGGTGGGACATAAGACCACGGTTATTTACAGAGAATCGGATAGGTAAATAGAAGACCTGTGATTCGGGGATTGGCATTTTGCTGCTACAAGCTCCGGGGATTCTCATTATTGAGAATTCAACCAATTTTTATTTTTATTTTATTTATGGTAGTGGGTATGTTACAAAGTGGTATCAGAGCATGGTTACAACACTCGGCCTGATTGGGCTCATGAACGAGTCATGCATAAACTCCATTCGAAGCACTCCTATGAGGAGTAACCCCTTGACTTAACTATCTTGTCCAGGATTAAAAACTTGGAATATAAAAACCCGACTGTGTATGCATGTGAAAGAGTTATGAAATTATGCACAAATTATAAAATGAATTTAACTCTTGACTAATAACCAGCATTTGTCTTTTATGTCAAGCGGATGATCAACCGCAAGAATCTACAGACGTAGAGTATGGTGACTCACCAAGAGGTGGGAGAAGGCTCCCACAATAGAGACGAAGAGTCTGATGAAAGAAGAGAAATAGGAACCCCTCCAGACCTAGCCGAGACTGTGAGGAGACTCATGGTTGAGTTGCAAAGTTGCAAGGCCGATAATGAAAGGATGATGAAAGAACAAGAAAAACAAACCGAAATTAATGCAGTTCTACTGCAGAGCTTATCCGACCTACATCAACAAATGCAGCATGAACCTGATATGCAGAATCATGGTCGTGTCAGTGGTCACACTGAGAGAAGCACATCCAGAAAGGTCCACCACAGAGGTAAAGGACCAGTGCCAGACGATTCCACTGAGAAGGAAGCTGGCGATTCAGAAGGCTCATCCAGTAGCAAGGCCAGTTCCTATTCTCAAAAGAAACAGAAGAAGCAAAATACTTCTAAGAGTCATAAATTTGAGGAATTCAAAAAGGCCAAACCTCCCTCCTTCGATGGCGAGATAAAGAAGGGAGAGGAAGCAGAGGCTTGGCTACTCGGACTGAAGAAATATTTCAGAGTCCATGACTTTTCAGAGAATTTGAAGGCTCGAGTGGCCACTTTCAATCTGAATGGAAAGACTTCCATCTGGTGGGAAGACCTTAAGAATATGAAAGGGGTCCGCAAAGAGGACCTGTCTTGGAAACAGTTTGAGAAGTACTTCCGGAAGAAGTATTTGTCGGAAAGGTATTTCGACGAGAAGGCTAAAGAGTTTTATGAACTCAAACAGGGAAAATTTACTATGGAGGAGTATGTCAATAAATTCCTTGACTTACTAAGGTATGTACCCTACATCAAAGCAGAGAAGGCGAAGGCCCAACGCTTCATCAGTGGGCTACCCAAAGAATATTGGAACCGAATAGAATTCGACGAGCCAAAGACCCTAGAAGACACTATACGAAAGGCAACATATTGTCATGAACAATATGGACATCGGGCAGAGTCTCGTGGAGACTGGAAACAAAAGAATGGTTCAAAATTTTAGAAGAAAGGGAGAAAATCCTCGGGATTTAAAAACTACAAG
>ML778756.1:484147-494455 GCA_009831015.1 Picea engelmannii
TCGAATGGTACTCCTTGCTCTTTTGTCCAACTTGTCCCAATCTTCCTTCGACATACCAGTAACTAGTGTACTAGTAGTTTGTGTACTGGTAGGTTGTGTACCAGTAGCCTGTGTGCTTGTAGATGGTGTACCAGTAGGCTGTGCACCAGGATCCACAACGATCCATTGTTCTTCGTCTACAAGAAGGTCCTCCATCTTGAGCTTCCATAGCTCAAATTTTTTACCGTTGAATTTCTCTATCTCGATTCTAGATGAGATCGCCATTCCTCTTACTTTACTCGAATCTCCACTGCAAAAGCTCCCACTAAACCTAGGTTTATCACAGACCCAAGATAAACTTGATCCATCAAGACCGAGCCAAACCCTCAGCAACAAAGGCATCCCTCTAAAACCAAAAACGTGCTCTGATACCACATGTAAGTTTTAAAACCGCAAAGTAAAGCAATGCATATAGATCTTTAAGTAATACATAAATTAATCAATGGCTCATACACAGAATACACAGAGATTTTTACCGGGAAAACCTTTCTTATTTTCATTATATCGAATTTCACCATTCGCCATACAATATATACAATTTTTTTAGGTATTGCGTAGATACCAAAACCCTAATCCCTTAATCCGGGATTAATTTACAAATCAGCTAAAAATAGCGAAATCCGCTAAAAATAGCAAAAACCGCCCAAAAATAAAAATTTCGGGGCGTTGCCCCGAACGCTGCGCGTAACCAGGGGGGGGCATACCTACCCCCCCCCTAGGGATCGTCAGACGCAGTTGTCGTGTCTGACGCACCCACACACACACACATGCAAAGAATATAACACACGCCCAACAATATGCTCGTAATAGAGGAATCCATGCACGACTTATGTCGATAAAAATGAATCTAATCATGCCCAGGTTGAACTAAGTCAGGTATCCAGTCCGTTCTCGGGAATTTATTTCCCTTATCTGTATCCAGGAATGCCCTGGATTAGATCTCTTCACAGAAATTCCCTTCTTAGAAAGGCTTACCAAGAACCTGGAAAAATGACTTGGATGTGCAAGCCTTAGCAACCCTGTATGAAGAGGAACGATCCTCTTCAAAATCCTGAAGTAGCAGCGTAAGGATAAGTATTAATCAACGGATGAGATCTTGTCAGGGAACCTGTTGTCATTCATGATCGTTAAATCGAAGGAATGAGCGAGGGCGTTAATTTCCTTAACCCTTTTTCCTCTATCTTCGTGAGTAGCGAGGAAATCTGAATCGTAGATCTCCAGGCTCCATGCAAACATCTGGACCGTTGGTTTTCCACGTCCAAAGAGAATTAGGAAAGGGCACGGCATCGGGGCCGATATGAACCGTCAGATCTTAGCTAGGAAACCTGACAGTCGTTAGATCTATCGGGAGATAGACAAGGGTTAAGCCTCGTGAGCTCAGAGGCTCGCGGGGTAGAAGTCCAAAAGTTGGACGCTTTAATTCGTGAGTGGCGAGGCCATGAGAGGATCTGAGTTGTCCATCCAAGGAGGACAGGTGGTAGAGATCCAGGGGTCTCGTGAGCTCGAAGGCTCATGGGGTAGAAGTCCAAAAGTTGGACGCTTTAATTCGCGAGTGGCGAGGCCACGAGAGGATATGAGCCGTCCATCCGAGGAGGACAAGTGGTCGAGATCCAGGGATCTCGTGAGCTCGGAGGCGCACGGGGTAGAGTCCAAAAGTTGGACGCTTTAAGACACGAGTGGCAAAGCCACGAGAGGATCTGAACCGTCCATCCGAGGAAGACAGGTGGCAGAGATCCAGGGGTCTCGTGAGCTCGAAAACTCGCGGGGTAGAAGTCCAAAAGTTGGACGCTTTAATTCGCAAGTGGCGAGGCCATGAGAGGATCTGAGCCGTCCATCCGAGGAGGACAGGTGGTCGAGATCCAGGGATCTCGTGAGCTCGGAGGCTCGCAGGGTAGAGTCCAAAAGTTGGATGCTTTAAGACACGAGTGGCGAAGCCACGAGAGGATCTGAACCATCCATCTGAGGAAGACAGGTGGCAGAGATCCAGGGATCTCGCTACCTCGAAGGTTCGCGAGGTAAGAGCCCAGAGTTTGGTTGCCCCAAGTCACGAAGCAGCGAAGTGGCGAGAGGCTGTGAGCCGTCCATCTGAAGAGGACAGGTGGCAGAGATCGAGAGGTCTTGCGAACTCAGGAGTTTGCAGGGTGAACGCCCAAGTAATTAGTGTTAAAGGTCGCGAGACACAAGGTCGCAAAGCAGCGAAGTGGCGAGAGGCTGTGAGGCATCCATCGGAGGAAGACAGGTGGAAGATATCGATAGGTCTCGCGAACTCGGGAGTTCGCAGGGTGAGAGCCCAAGTATTGGGTATTCACAGTCACGAGGACGCGAGAAGTGAGAAGGTAATAACCGGTGGATCCGGATCGCGGGAAGACCGTTGGATCCGCACGTGGGGTCATGTATCGGAGCCTCGCGAGAAAAGGCCTGAGAAGTTGGCCACGGGAATCACGAGGTTGCGAGTAGAGAAATCCCTCAGGGAAAAGTCAACGAGTTGACCGACCATCAGGTCTCGGGGATCCGAGAACCCAGCGTGCAACCTTTGAACTTGCAAAGTCACGAGTTCTGATTCCTCGATAAATCTAGGAAGGGGGAATCACACGAAAGAACTGTGGGGGTAGATTTCCCGATAGGGAAATAGAAAAACCTTGGAGTTCTTCGGGCGAGAAGAAGAAGATCCTGTGAGTGGACGTGCCCGTGGTTGGCGCACCTGCGTCAGGTGGGACATAAGACCACGATTATTTACAGAGAATCGGGTAGGTAAATAGAAGACCTGTGATTCGAGGATTGGCATTTTGCTGCTACAAGATCCGAGGATTCTCATTATTGAGAATTCAACCAAAAAAAAAAATTGATTTATGGTAGGGGGTATGTTACACAGACATTATGATTCGGTGAAATAAAATATATGTATCTCTAAAAATACACAGTGAAAAATTTAGAAAAAATCATATTCATAATCCTTAAACTGTTATTTTTAAAAGGGTATATTTAGATTTTACTTTTAATTAAAAATTAAGATAGATACAAGGTGTGGGAAAACATGTATTTAAAATTTGCAACGTTTTCAGCCTGGTCAACTTCAAAAAATTCTAGAAATTATAATGTGCATCCGTTAGATTCAAAATTATAGTCATAATAAAATAGAGTCTCTGTAGATTGTTGCAGTATATTTCATTTCTTAAAAACATAAGTTTAATAATAGATACATTGTTGTGGGAAAAAATAACTCATTATCATTCCTTTCATGTTTAAGGAACATATTGTTAAACAATTGTCAAATTGACATATCAAATCTTAATAAAACAAAATTGAAAAATAGTCATTGGAAAGCTAACAAAATTATTCACAAGTTTTTTTTTTACTGTAAAGTGAAATTCTAAATTAAAAAAATACTTTTGTATGCCGGAAGTTAAAGAACTTGTGAAAATACAATTTTTTTTCTCATAAAACAAGAAAAAGTGTTACCCATCTTCATGATTTTACCCTAATATATAGCTTAAATTTAATTTAAAAACAGAGAAATAATTAGCGTACTTATTATACATTTTATAACTCAAACAACAACAACATCAACATATTTGAAAAAACACAATATACATGTGTGTTATATTTTTTTTATAGCGGACCAGAACTTGTTGTTACGTAAAAATGCATTGAGAAAAAATTTAATTGACAAAGTACTTATGAAAGTTTCCACAATTAAAGTTTTGCAGAGGCAAAACATAGGTCACTCTTGAGTGCAACTCATAATTTAGCGCATGGACTCAATCATCTACCACTTCTTCAATGCTCTGCCTCATATATCCTCCTCCGCGGGCCGCTCGACTATCTCCAAGATACCATGCTCGTCATTCTTGTAGCCATAATATGAACCAATGTCTATTCTCTTTTAAATTACATACCTACACCTCCTCTTCTTCACCTCAATGGGGCTTATTGAATATATCTTTGGGGATGGGGAGGATTTTCATAACCCTAAAGTATCTGTAACTAGGGTCCTTTCCTATGGCACTGGGAACATCAACTTCATTCCCTTCCAAGTCCATCATCTTGGCCCCTACTTTGGCATATTTAAGACTTCCAAGCTCTATGATTGGAGCTTCCCAATGCCCCTTTTCCCTGTTCAACAAGAAATAACCTTGGTGGATGTCTTAATTATAACAATGTGTTAGCCTCAAGATTTACCTAAGCTTCATATTGTATATTTAATAGAAGTTAAGAAGCACAATTGGAAAAACAACCAATGATCAATAAGATTTACCGGTATGTCTTATCATTAAATATTAAGCATTTCCTTGGCCTCGACCTACTCCTCCATGAGATCCTCACTCATGTACTTACTAATAAGTTCATAATGTTTCTTCTTCTCCACAACCATGCACTCAATCATTTTCTCATCCAGAAAGGGCACATGGGAAACAAACTCTCACTCTCTCTGCTGTTGGTTTCTCTTTTCCTACTCTCCCATTTCTTTTGCGACATCCTCATCTTCCATGAACATGACCAAATTAATGACAATTAACTCACCGCTCATGATAATCAACCTAACCTCCCTCTAGATATACTTAATCCTCTACCACTCCCTCAACGCTTTGGCCTACATATCCTCCTTCGCAGATCGCTTGACTTTTTCTGAGATATATTTCTCATCATTGTTATCACCATAATAACTAGCGTTAATTCACTTTAATATTGCATACCCATACCTCCTATTCTTTGTCTCAAGGGGATTATCGAATATCTCTTTGACATCGGGGATGAATTTTTCAGTCGCACTTGTACAAATGATTTTTGGAAGATGGTATGTTAGAATATTCCAACAACCAATTGTGCAAGTGCGCCTAGGAAATTCCTCCTTGATGTCAAAGAGATATTCTATAAGCCCCACATGGCGAAGAAGAGGAGGTCTACATATGTGATCTTCAAGCGAATTGACACCATTTATTATGGTGATAGAGATGAAGAGAACAATATCTTGGAGAAATTCAAGTGACCCGCGGAGGAGGAGATGCGGGTCATAGCCTCAAGGGAGTGGCATAGGATCAAGTCTATCTAGAGGCATGCCATGTTGATGATCAAGAGCGGTGACATTGTTTCCATTAATCCAATCCTATTAGAGGAAGATGATGATGTGGTGGGAGAAATGGGAGATCATGACAAGGGAAACCAACAGTAGAAAGAGCGACAATTTGTTGCCCATGTTCCCCTTCAATATGAGAAAGCGATCGAGCGCATGGTTGTGGAGAAGACAAAACATGATGAACTTCTTAGTAAGTACACGAGTGAGAATATCATGGAGAAGTAGGTCAAGGCCAATGAAATGCTTAATATTTAGCGATAAGGCATGCTGACAAAGCTTATGGATCATCAAATTTTTTTCCAAATGTGCTTCTTAACTTCTATTAAATATACAATATGGATCTTATGTCATTCTTGAGGTTGAAACAATGTTATAATTAAGACATCCAACAAGGTCCTTTCCGGTTGAATAGGTCAAATGGGCATTGGGAAGCTCCAATCGTAGATCTTGGCAGTCCTAATTATGCCAAAGTAGGGGCCAAGATGACGAACTTTAGGGAACGAAGTTGATGTGCTTGATGTCATAGGCAAGGGACCTAGTTACAGATACTTTGAGGCTACGAAATGACTCCCCATCCTCAAAGAGATATTCGATAATCCCCCTATAGGTGAAGAAGAGGAGGTGTAGGTATGTGATCTACAAGTGAATTGATGCCAGTTCATATTATGGTTACAGAAAAGATGAGAACGATATCTTGGAGAAATTTGAGCAGCCCGCGAAGGAGGAGATGCAAGGAAAAACATTGAGAAATTTGCATAGGATCGAGTCCATGCACTAAATTATGAGAGGAACCAAAGAGTGACCTATGTTTTTGCCTTCGCAAAGAAAAACCTCCACAAAATTTAATTGTGGAGGTTTCAATATGTAGATTGTGAATTAAATTGTTTTCTTCTGGAAACTACTGTTGTGTTCAATGTCGTCGGCATATCTGATTCACATAAAATCCTTTTTAGGTGCATATATATAGATAAAATGAATTTAAAATATAAAACACAAGAATATATAACTAATTTGTATTTATCAAAAACTGAAAATAGTTTATGTTTGCAAAAAAAAGTGAAAACATAATCAGTGCTATTAACAGATACATATGCACTGGGTCCGGTGCTCCTTATCAGACATAAGGCACCGAACAAACACGAGTTAAATATAAGGAACCGATGCATCATTGATAGTCGAGCACCAATATCTATAGTGATCCATTGTGATATATAACGCACTGGTTAAGGTTTAGTGTTAAACCATGCAATGCACTCGGTTATATTAAACACACTGAATCTTTATGTTAGTTTGTGCATTAGATGCTTTTAACTAGTGAGTTGTCTTTTATTGATGCACCATTAACGGGTGCGTTCTAAAATGCGCACTAGAATGATATTTTTTAAACTATTTTTCCCGATACAAGTGACTTAACCGCCCTGGTGCGTTTCGTTTAAAGTAACACACTAACACTCCATTTCAAATTTATATGTGTTGATACTAGTGCATTTGTATTATAATGCACTAGTGGTGGGGAATCCCATAAAATGAACCGAGATGGTAAATTATTATTTATTTTACTCGCTGTGTTGTACACATCACCAGTGTGCTTTATTTATTTGACACACCGCAGAGGAAATTTGTGTTTCAAAAACTTGGCGGTGCGTTTGATTAATAGAACACATCAATGCATTTATCTCAATTGGTGGACTTCCTAGAATCTTAGCGATGCTTACCATAAGACACACTCCATTGAAAATTTGTGAAAATTTGGCCTGTTGTCGTGCTCTTTATGTTACCGATGCGTTGTATTGATCCATCTGCACCGACTGATGAAATTGTTGTATATGAAATTACGTGATGTGATGCATTAATATAAACGCCTTGGTGCTACCATGTTATCAAAGCACCGACATTTTGTTTAACAATGCATTATATTGTCGATAACACCGGTTACAGGGCATCCAACAAAACAACGCAGTGAATCGATGCAAGGTGTTTCTATTAATGCACTGGTACCACCGTGATAGTGGAGCACCAACGTTTTGTGCCTCTATGCATTGTAAATGATAGAGCACCGAGAATGAGGCATCCAATGAGATCCCCCACTGTGAAAATTCGAGAAATATATGTCTCGATGCGTTTATGTATATTATGTCAGTGTGTTGGATTACAATGGTTGCACCGCTATGTTAAATTTTATAAATCGTTATGTTAGAAGTGTCATTAGTTAAGTGAAGTGTACTAGTGCGTAATGTTAAATGGAACCGGTGTGAATTATTTAGTGCGTTTTTCTTTTTTATAAAGTATGGAAGACCATTTGAACATTGACGTGTTGGGGCATTATTTTCGAGTATGCCCTGACGCGGTTGGTTAAAATATGTTCACTGCTAGGTTAAATTTTATATATCGTTGAGCTAGTGGTGTTATTAATGAAGTGTAATGTGTTGGTGTAGGTATAATCCCATTTTTCACTAGTGTCGGGGCGTTCAGAAGGACACACCACTTTGTCTTTTAGTAATTTATTGTGGTGCGCTAGATTGAACGACACTAGTGCAGACATATATGGACGTGTCATCAGTGGTTCTCACTATGTATTTAACACCATATGCACCAGAGGTGGTTCTCATAGTGTTTTTAACAAAGTACGCACTGCTCTAGGGAAAGCCGAACCGTTCAAGCACACCGTGTGAAATTGAAAAAAAATTGAAAAAATGCAAAATTTCAAGCTAAATTGTAATTTTTATTAGATGAAAATGAAAATAGGAAGGTAATAAATAATTTTCCTGCTCTCTTCTATCCCAAGGAGGCATGGTTTCACTATTGAGAGGAAATGAAAATTCGTGGTAATTTCCAAAATTTGGAAATGCGTAGAATCCACCAATGGAGCTATCCTAGTTGATGTAGAGAAACAAAAACATGACGTCTTAGGAATAAGGGTGAGCACCAGTGCTTGCTTAACAGTTTGGAAGCACGAGATGCATTGTAACAATGAAAATTGGTTTGGCAATTTTTTTTTTATTTACCCTACCACAGTGCACCTTTCAACATTTAGGCACACCGAGGTGTATTGTTCCAATGTGATTTATTCGATGCTTGTAATTTTATTATAAAGCATGGTGGTAATACTGGAACATGGATGTTCTAGTGTTGTATTGTTCATGAACGTACTAGTGTGTACTATTCAATGTCACTTGTGTGATTTATTCATGCATGTAATTTTATTATAAATTATGGCGATGTTACTGGAACATGGATGCACTGGTGTTGTATTGTTCATGAACTAACCAGGGCATATATACGTTAAAATCACATCGGGAAAAGAACCTCCGCAAAAAACTATGGTTTCCCACCTCTACTATGAACAATTACGATGTGTTTGAACATTCAAGCACCGATGTTGTATGTTTTAGGTGCACACTAGGGCATATGTACCATAAAGGAACACCCAAAAAAAAACCTCTGCAAAAACCTTCGGTCGCCTGCTTCCGCTATAAACAATTAAGGGAAGCATTTTCCGAGGAGGTTCTATAAAAACCTCCACAAGAAAGTGTTCTCCTTGTAGTGAGAGTAAGCATTGGACATAAGGGCCTTGGTTTGGTGGGATTTTTCTTTCTCAAGGAATTGTGGGGTGGAGATGCATATGGCTCGAGTAATTGGAGTTTTTAGAACATATTTTTGAGCTAGATGATGGTGGGAATTGGCATGAAGGTATCTATCAGTATGAGTATTCTTCCTATAAAATTGGTGGGTAAGGGATCCATCAGGAAGATGAGAGATAAGAACATTCAAAAGGAGGATAGAGTTATCCTTTTGGATTTCCATAGTAAATTGGATGTGGGGGAGGGGAGGTGTTATTAAGATGCTTGAAGAAATAGATCAAAGAAGAATGGCCATGAGGAAAAATGACAAATGTGTCATCTACAAATCGAAACCAACACTTAGGTTTGATATGAATTTTTTTTAAGGATAAAGACTCGAAAGATTCCATAAAAATATTAGTGACCACTAGGGATAAGGAAGACCCCATGGTTGTACTTTTGGTTTGTTCATAGAAAACCATTTTAAAGGTAAAGAAAGTAGAAATAAGACATATTTTGATGAGGTTAAAAGTTTCAGGGTCGACCAATTAGGAGATCAAGGTCAGGGCCTCTAAAACAAGAATGTTGGTAAATAAAGAAACAACATCAAAGCTAATCGTGATGTTTTGATCATCTCATATAAATAAATAAATAATAAATAAACAAAATTTAAAACTTAAAATTAATTTTTTATCTATTTAAACCAAATTTAAAAAGAAAAGAAAAGTATTAAAAAATATATTAACAAAATGTTTTAAAATTGAAAAAGAAAAAAATATGAGCTAACATTTAAAACAATAGGAAAATTGTCACATGTTGGAGGGTGATTCTTGGAATCGCCTCCCCTGCTCCGCTCCACCCACTCCCCAAGCAGAGAATCACCCCTCCCATATTAAATGCAGACTCAAACCACCAATAACTCATACACATAATTTAACACAACACAAAGAAATGCATCACACAAAACAAAGTATTTACCGTGGAAACCCAAATGGGAAACCTAGCTTCGAATGATTGATCAATTTTAATTTTCAAAATATCCAATTACAATGCAACTCATGGTTTTATGGCCATTAACAATTTACACAACTCATGTTGTGCATCCTCACCTCTTCACGAGTCAAAATCCCTTTATGAGTTTAATTACATTATTTACAATGAGATATAGGTGGAGATGGGGGTAATAGGAAGGCCAAAATACCTAACCTTTGATTTCCCACTCCCATCTCTCTTCTCACCTATTTTCGTTTTTTTTTTCTCATTTAATTTTTTTCTCTTTTCTTTTCCTTATTTTTTTAAAAACTTGTATTGTCCTTTTCTTTTATTTAACCATCATTAGTTATCGAATTGCACTTACGCACTGAGTCTTACAACCATATGTCTTGTTTAGATCCATTTTGGAACAAATACTCATATTTGTATTCCTTTTCCTAATCAAAATCATGATGACCAACTCAACAAACTTAAGATATGATCACAATATGTCTCCTAATACTCATAATTGGGGTTTAATCAACAAGTTGGTATCCCTTTTTTGAGTATATATATATATATATATATATATATATATATATATATATATATATATATATATATATATATATATATATATATATATATATATATATATATATA
>ML778757.1:0-31339 GCA_009831015.1 Picea engelmannii
TTTATGGTCCGAACAAACTATTTCTAACAACCCCTCTGTCACGACAACAATTATTGATGTATAAATATGTAAATATAATTTTTTTAACAAACAACTTTACGACAAGTGACATCCGTCTCAACATAAATTAATAACTACTCAATCAAATTCATCACAATCAACAGAAATAAATATCACTATTATTGAATAAACCATATCTCAAATTATAACATAAGAAAACTACCTGCCCAAACTATCATGCATGGTTAGGACCTCTAAGACAAATAAGGAATGCTCAAGTCGAGGATTCATCTGATTTATTTTGACCATTTAAGGTCTCAAGACTGGTGATTGTTCTGAGGAACTATTCGAGCCGCCTTTCTCTAAATATATGAAATGTTACACTTAAACCCAAAAAGGTTGGTTTTCGGGACATTGTTTGTTTCACGTTTCTACTCCTCCCTAAAGTCGCAATATCCCGACATGCGAAATGGAGAAAACCTTCCTAATTTTAATCACCATTACTAAAAGACTAAGCGGGGCTTATCATCTCTTAGTACCTCGTACCCTCGCTCTCAGGAGTTATGCATTGAACGTTTCTCAAGCCTCCGACTTGAAAAGTCACGAAATTCTGTTAAAGTTACCGAGGTTAGTATCAATAACAACTCACTTTAAACCCTAGTTAGTCACTATCATGATTTCACGGCTCAACGATTATTTAACCAAAGGGAAACACCTTCGTAACCCTGATCCACGAAGTCATGATTTTCTTTAATTAAGCATGGATTAATTAAAATACTTAAATCAAATCACTTCTAATCAATTAACTCGCACCATCGTGATTTTGGGTTTTTAAGGTTTAGTGGCTAGGAGTGAAAACACCTGATGTGGCGAGCACCAAAAAGGGGATTAGCAACTAAGTGCACCAAATTGAAAGAACTAAACCAGATTAATTAGCACCTTAAACAAACTTTAACACACATGGTTTATGGATGAAGTCTTGAATGATCCTGTGTTTTTCAATGTTACGACTCGTCAAGCATTTATGGAATTTATTTGAATTGCAGTGAGGTGAGAGATAGTAAGATCTAATTTTTACTTATAAACCTTTCTATTAAGAGATTTGATCGTTTTGTTGGCAAGGACACCCATGGGATTAAATTACAAAGATAGAGATCTTTTCCTTCATTATTTCAGTTTTCATTCCTATTTGCGCGCACAACCATTTCACCAGGATAACCGTTGTTTGTGTTTTTCAATTCTTTTGACAGGAGGTCCAGTTGTAGGTTTCTCTATCATGGCTCCACGAAAAGTGCCCAAAGAAGCTACTGAGAGTTTAGGTCAAGGTTCAGATGTTGTTTCTGATACCTCAAACGGAAGTATTAATTCTGTCAAGACATGGTCATACATTTCCAACATTCTGCAATCCGAGTCGGTAAACTATTTGGATGATTCTAGCGACAATGAGAAGGATGACTTATCAACGAAATACAAAATCGTAGCTCAAGCAGAGATGCACAAAATAGCAGCGAGGCCCTAGCTTCTTCCCTATTTTGATATGATTAGGTGGGAATTGGACCATGTGGACATCCCAACCAGGATGATTATCAGTGAACATAAGGTAACGATTGGGACTTTTAGGCCAGAGTATTTGCAGGCAATGTATAAATTGTCACCCACACCGAACCTGACTCACAATGTTGAATTTTTAGACAATTTCAAGAAGAAGGTGTGCGAGCAGTATGAAAAAGGTTTATCTGATCTAATCAAAGATTGGGTCTCACACCCCGTGAAATTCAGGGCTAACACTCATGAGATCTATTCAATCTCTTCCTTGGAGCCACAATTCAAGTACATAGAGATAATGGCCTACAGGTTGTATGGGAAGGAGGACACTACCCATTTTTTCCTCCCATGGGTACCGCTCATTTATATAGTTACTGAGGGTTTCTCAATTGACTGGGCCAAACTGTTGTCTAACAATCTAACTAGTTGAATTACAGAATATCGAGCACAGAGGGCAAGTGAGAAAGAAACTTTTTTCTTTATGTTTGCTTACATCATGGATGTCATCTTCTTCATGACACCCTTCCCACTAATGAAGTGGAGCTGGGATCCATCTAATACAGATCCTATTCATGTCTACCACTCGAATATTTAGGAGGATAAAGACAAAGAATTAATCTATGAGATCTTAAACTAGGTAATGGTGCCATTGCATGTCGCCATCTTCAGCCATCCACCACACAAGAGCTCGAATAGTGTCACAACCAACCTGAGTAGCATGGAAGATTGGTATATAGAGGTGGAATTTTCATATATCAGGGTTTTTGGCACCTTTGTTTCTCCATATGCTCTACCGCTATTCTTTCCAGATAATCTATTATGTCGCGAGATCGTCAGGTAGACTATGCTCGACGGAATAAGAAAAGAGTTCAAAGGAGTATTAAAAAAGGTATGGTCGCCCTTCCCCATTCATATTGGTCCATATTCCTTGTTATATTTTGTCCGTGCCAAATCCGAGGCTATGGTTTTGGAAGAAATGAAGGTTGTGGATATTGAGTTCAAGAAGCAGGACCCCAGTAAGGTTGTGAGAAATCACGTGGTGAGTTGTGGCTTGAAGAGATATGAACACAAGAATTTCCCTCATGATGAAATACTCTGGGGTGCAAGGTCCTACTCTGAAGTCCAAAGTCAGATTCAAGCCCTACCACCTGGAGATGAGGCCGATTTCTTTAAATTTCAGGAGCACCGGTGGAGTTTTCTCCCCCAGATTTTACAGGGTGAAGCCTGAAAGCTTTTGGTTACACAGTAGATGAAAGCCAAAGGTTCAAAGGACTTGAGTCCTAACAAGGAGAAGAACCAAGAGAAAATAGAGGAGGTTGGAATCTCAGAGAGAGGAGCCAAAATCCCCTACCAACAGGAAGGAAACCCCGAAAAGGGTACGCCGGACAAGCAGGTCTAAGGTCAAGAAGAGTTACCCTCGCAAGGGTCGAGTGACTCACTATCACTCATGTCAAACAAGACAACCACAAATGTTACCCTGAAAAAACCATCCAAGGAAATCAACAATTTGATTGCTATTATCACATGCTTACAATTCACAAAGGAGAATCCCGATGCGGGGTGGATTTTCAATGAAGAACTGATGCCCATTTCTGTAGAGCAGCTTCCTCCTAATGAATTTTTCTTTGATAAAAAAATGAAGTTCGTGGTGAGGAATGAATTATATCAAAGAGGGGGCGTAGTGGATAAAAAATTTAAAATCATGACAGATGGAAAGGTCGTGAAAGAGGAAGAATTCATAGACGAGATAGCATGAACACTAGGGGCTTATGCTACAACCAATCAGTACTTAGTTGGAACTTTGAAGGCCCATCTAAAACGAAAGAACCTCTTGATCAATAAGTTGGATGCTAAAGTGGCTACTGCTGAAGAAAATTTCAGGCATGAGGTGAGAAAAAGCATCGAGCAAGCCCGAATAGCCGATATGTAGGAGATCAAGAAACATAGATACGACCTTAAGCAGGTGCATCAGTTGGCGCAAGTTAGCCAAACGTAGGTAAGACAGCAAGGGAAACAAATTATAGAGTTACAATCGAAATTGGATGTTGCCGAGAATCAGGTTTTAGACATAAAAATGTTCAAATCCCAAGCTGCCGAAATCCGACAAAAGGTATTAACGGCTCAACAAGACTTGCTTGTAAAAGTGGGAGCCATTCAAAACCACTTTCAGACGATAGATCAAGTGTTAGAAAGTATTTCTTTGAGAGAAAGAGAAGTCGGGGTAACTCGGGCTACTTTCCAAGACGTTTTTATAGCTACGATAAAGATAGAGATGGTCGGCAGCTCCAAATTATCCATCGCATAACAAACTAGAGGGAATATCTTGTTGAAGGTCTGGGAGCCGAATATATCAGAAAGTAGCGAGAGATCTAATGAAGTGATGAATTCTTGTGAGTAAATTTTTTCCTTGATAAATAAAAGTTTGTTAGACCTTGATAAGGAAGATAGTGTCGGGACGCTGGGAAAAATAAACATAGCTAAACACCTATTGGACATCAAAGAAAATGTGGAGAAGGGAAAAGTGGAGATATCCCAGATAAGAAAGGTTGATATGGTCCAAGTGGACAAATGGCTAGTACAACCAAGTTTACAGTTATTCTCTATCATCACAGAAGATCGACAAGTAGGCAAGAGGTTTCCACAGTTGGGGAATAGTTGTTACACCTTTGAGGCAAGAAACAAAGCAGAGCCTTCCAGGTTGATATCCCAGTTGATGGAAAGGTGTGTCATTTGCATCGAGTAGGCGAAGGGGCAGGTTTCTGGTGCTAAATAATGACAGATGTCAACCCGTTCTATTTCTGGAGCTGGAAGAGCGGAGAAAGGAAGGTGCTCCACCCTTACGAGGGAAGACAAAAGATGAGGAGATGAAATGCTCCAATTTTTCATTTGTAACTGACAAGTTTCCAGAATGATCGAAATTCTAAATGTTCAGAAGTTTTTTTAAATATACATTGAGGAAGAGATAGAAAAGGGCTTTTTTTTGGTGGTAGATTGTAAGAGAGAAAGTTATTTTTAGCCAGGATTAATACAAAGTGAATTGGAGACTCTATATTCCGTCAAGATTGTGTTATGTGTTTTCCTCTATTATTTCATGCTTCGTGTCTTTGATGAATGTTTTACCTGCAATTTAGCATAACTTCTACTGTGGTGATCAAGGTCTAGTTATCTAGTTATTTGTATTTTTTCCTCTTTATCGACTACTAGCAAGTACAAGACCTGTGAATTACTTAGATCTCTACATTATATGCTTTCATCAAGGTATTCCTTTCCTTTCTTATTCTTCTACAATGTGGGGTTCCTATGAAATTGATACCCCACATTGTTGATAGCTCTATGTTTTCACACTTGGTTTCAATATTTTAACTCAGTTATAGAAAACGACCTTCGATTTAGTTGAACACTTCGATTGGCTTCACTGAATTTTCCTCATATAATCTAAAATTGAAATAAGCTCTCTAAAACATCAACCCTCTTTTAAAGCTCTGTTATCCCCATGACTGTACACATCGTAAGACAACCCAACATCGAACCCGACCTATCATATCAAACCAACATCGCTTTTAATCTTTTCGATACCATACTTAAGACTGTCATCACCCAGACAGGGATCGAACATTCATGGGCCGCCATAGAATGGGATATCAACATTCAAGAATATTTGGAAGCTAGACAAAGACAACTCAGAGATCGGCCATAGCTTCATCCCCTGAAGTTGTTTCTTACCCTTTTTTCTTTCACTCACTTTAGATGGTTACAATATACACTTTATATCCTTAAGTGTTGACTCGAGAACAACATCTTTCTGGCACCGTTGCCAGGGATGGAGAATCGTAGTCACTTTCCCCTAAGAAACTAACATTTCCAAGTTTCATTTTTTGATAGTGAACAAAGAGAGAACACCTTGTTAGGGATAAAACTTCATCATTCACTTGGTGACTCCACTATTAAGTAAGCTGGCATCCTTTCGGAAGAACACCAAACAAAACCCAGATGCCAAACAAACAGTGCTAGTTTCCGACCCTCGAAAAATACTAATACCAAGTGGTCTTTTTAAACAAAACATGGTTTCCTATCATCCCAAGTCTAATCAGCCTGAAGATAAGACCTTTTTCGAACCTTCACCCTCCCGAGAACTTCCTCTCAGGAAAATATCGGACACTATTGTCGAAGTCGAGACCCTGAAGTCCAAGCAACTCATACCTGAGATCAAGACCGAGACCTCTCTGACTACCTCTTACATTACAAGGGGCGACATTCCTGCCTTAAAGCTCATCCCTATCAATATACCATCGAATCTCAATATAAACCCCTTCGTCACTCAAGGCCTTGAAGAAGTTTCCACGTACACCGATTCGACACCAGTGGGTTCTCCCATTTACATATCCTGCAAGTTGGAGGAGTTGAGTCCACATATACCTTCTTCTCCTTTTTCATCTTTCACCTCACCTGGTAAAAAGTTTCATGAATTTTCCCCTTTCCACCCCACGAAAGCCAGAGAGTCGCTATACATCTTCACCAACCCTCTCTATAATGCACCGATTTCCTCTTCTAGGTTATCCATGGCCACCGCCAGAGGAGGAGTAGGGGGAATGGGAGGTCAAGGCCAACAACCGCCTCCCAGGATTTTCACCAAATTAGTCGCTCGATAAACCCCCTTGGTCCTTCTAGTACCTCTCCATGATTTACCCGAAAACTATATGAAAAACTTACCCAAGTTCACAGGAGAAGGGGATCTAACTGCAACCGATCATATCAACTTTTTTTATCAATTCATTGATATTCTAGGTCTCGAGCATGACAACATGTATTCCCGATTGGTTGTCCAAACATTCGAGGGATGGGTATGAAATTGGTTTCGGAGCCTTCCCCGAGGTTCAATAATATCCTATGATGCACTAGAAGACCTCTTTCTCAAACAATGGGATGAAATAAAGGATCATTTATACTATTTGACTGAGTTCAGGTCTTTAAAGGAAACGAGATCTGAAACTGTTATGGAATTTATCCAAAGGTTTAGCGGGTTGTACAATAAGATCCCTATTGAAGTTAAACCGTCCCAAGCCACAACCAAAGTAATTTTTGCAGGAGCGTTTAAACCCAATTTTTCTCTACTATTAAGAGAAAGGAGAGGGGCCGACCTAACTCGAATGCAAGATGACACTGTGTAAATTGAGTCAAACATGATGGCTTCGGGTAAATTAAAAATGAAAATCGAGATGGGAAACAGGGAAACTAGACGTCTTAGAGAACAAGTAGGTCCCTCTAGATCTGGAAGATCCTCATATGACAAAATGGATGACATGGCCAAGATAACAAAATAACTATCAAACAAAATCTCGAGAATGGAGCTAGATCAATCTAAAGCTGATCAATTTGTTAAGAGAGAATTTAGGAGCAATCCCAATCCTTAGTTTCAACCAAGACAAATTAAAAATGAAGACCGAAAGATCCTTGCACATCTAAAGAATGAAAATTTTATTGGGGGAAATGATATGCAAGAGTTCAAAGACTTGGAAGAAGATGTAAACAACTTAGGTGACGACTATATACAACCTCACTTGACGAAAGAAGATTATGAGAAGTCCCTGAAAACTGAACAATCATCGATTGAAGACAATAACCTAAACTACACTGATGATCCCACTTATCAAGGAATGACCGACACCTTAATGGCCGACCTCCAGCACAAATACAATCTGAAGCCTATAAGAAAACCTGTGTCGACTGCGCAACCCAAGAAAAATTTTCCTAGGTGCAAAATATATGAGCCCATCCAGAAAGAGACCGAGATGTGAAATAACATAGGGGTAGACTTGCAGAATACCAACGTAAAATGGGGTAAAACCCAAGAAAGAAGAACTAAGGCAGCTGAAACGTGGACACCAGAAACTAGAAACACTGAAAATAAAATAGTGCTACTAAATAAAATGGATAAGAAAGAGTCCGATGTTTCAGCCAAGGAAACAAATAAAATTGCAAGAGTTTTCTTCCTTCAAAATGAGATAAAAAGGATCAAGATACCAATACCTTTGGTCGAGTTGGCCAAGAATCCTGTGTAGCAAAATCAAATAACCAAGATGATAAATTTTTTAGATCTAGAGAGTCAGGCCAATGTGATAAATCTAGAAGATGACAAGCCTAATATCACTTTTGGTCCACCATCACCCCCTTCTATATTACCCTGAAAGTGCATGATCGGTTGTTGCATAATTGCATGCTGGATTGTGGGGCCTCTCATAACGTAATGCCAAAATCTATTATGGATAGACTATGCATTGAAATCACCAGACCCTATGGAGATATTTACTCATTCGATTCAAGGAGAGTTAAGTGCATGGGCATGATCAAAGATTTAGTAGTCACCCTCGCCCAGATTCTGGTGAAAAATGTCCTAATGGATGTAGTTGTCACTGATATACCCCCAAAGTATGGTTTACTATTATCTAGATCTTGGGGAGCTAAGCTCGGGGGATCCCTTTAGCTGGATATGACCTACGCCACAATTCCTATTTTTGATGGACAATTCACATGGTTATACAAGGAAACATGGTTGGCATATATGGTAAGCGATCCAAAAAATCCTGTCAATTAGCCCGTTTACATCATCAATCAAAACCTGCGAAATTGTATTCTGCCCTTTTATGATACTGAAGATAATTGTACAGAAGAAAGTGACATTGATGAAATCAAAACCGAAAAGATAGCTAAAAATGTGTAAAACATTGGAACTTGGAAAATGTTCTTTGATGGTGCTTCTTCGTGTGAAGGAGCAGGTGTCGAAGTGCTTTTCATAGCACCTAAAAATGAATTCGGCGTTCCCTTATCTTACAGGCTATAGTGGGACGTATACTACACAAACAATGTTTGTGAATACGAAGCTCTAGTCTTGGGACTGGAAGCTTCAAGAAGCTAAACATAATGAACTTAAAGGTCTATCGAGATGTTGAACTGATTTTGAAGTAGGTAAATCGATAGTACCAGGCCAAGCACCTGAGACTGAGGTCCTATAGAAAATGTGTCTGGGATCTAATGGAAAATTTATTTTCATCGGTAAAGGTTCATTTCATCCCACGAGGTGAAAACCAGCAGGTCGATTCACTGTCCAAAGAAGCTTCGAATTTCACACCCCCTACCACTTTCAAATTAAAATACCACATAGAGTTAAGGCACAAACCATCCATACCAAACAACATACAACACTGGTAGGTTTTCGAAGATGATGAACAGATCAAAAAGTTCCTAAAAATGGTGGATGATTTCTCCCAAACCCACATTGACCAAGAAAACCAAAACGATCACACCTGGATTATGCAGGAAGGGGACAAACCTCGGGACTTCAGAGAAAAAATTGCAAATCATCGCCTGCTAGTGTTAAAAAGTAATCATATCCCTAAGAGTCTGATACCTCTCGAAAGGTTGTTTGATAACAATGACATGCCTCTGAATTCCACCTTGCATCCCAAATTGGAGGAGGTCGAAGACTGTGACGTGGGCACCACCAAAGAGCCTAGGATGGTGAAGTTATCAAAGTACCTTCCTCCTGAGATAAAAAGCAAGTATAAGGACTTACTTGGGCGGTATAAAGATGTCTTTGCATGGTCTTACGATGAGCTCAGAACCTATGATACCTCTGTGATCGAGCACAAGATACCTTTGAAACCTGGAGTTAAACCCTTCAGATAGAAGCTCAGAAAAATCAACCCCATTTTACTGACTGTGGTCGAAAGAGAAGTGAAAAAGTTGTTAGACACAAAAATAATTGTACCTCTCACGTACTCTGACTGGCTGGCGAACTTGGTCCTGTTTAGGAAAAAAAGCAGGGAGATCAGACTGTGCATAGACTTTAGAAATATTAAAAAGTCCTCTCTCAAAGATAACTATCCTCTACCCAAAATGGATCATGTTTTGGAAAAAGTAGTCCGGGAAAATAAGATGTCGATGATCAATGGGTTTTCCAGTTACAATCAAATTGTTGTCAACGAGCATGATAAATAAAAAACAACTTTCACCACCGCTTGGGGCACATTTATGTATGACAAAATACCTTTTGGTCTGATGAACGTAGGTGCTACCTTCTAGCACGATAAGGATATTGCCTTCATCGGTGAAAGAAATAAATTCATGGTTATCTACCTCAACGACCTGACTGTCTTCTCTAAATCCGACGAAGACCATCTGTTACACCTGAAGGAAACATTTGAAAATGGCCTAAAATTTGGTTTGTCTTTAAGCCCAAAGAAGTCTCACTTCACGATGCAAAAAGGTAAACTCTTGGGCCACATTGTGTCTCGGGATAGAATTAAAATCGACCCTAAAAGGGTAGAATCTATAGACACCATAAACATTCCTAGAAATATAAAAGAAATTCAGTCATTTTTAGGAAAAATAATTTTTTTGCGAAGATTTATCCCAAACTTTGCTGAAATCATGAAATTGATCACAGATATGCTAAAGAAGAAAAACGAAGTGAAATGGATGGTAGAGGCTAAAGTGTCATTTTCACACATCAAGAAAGTTATCAGGGAAGCGCCCATACTGGCAAGCCCTGATTACCTAAAGGATTTCCTGATTTTATCGTTTTCCTCCAAACACACAGTGGTGGCAGTACATCTCTAGAAGAATGAAGAGGGTTTTGAGAAACCAATAGCCTTTTTTAGTAAAGGTCTTAGAAAATCGGAACTGAGATATGATATAATAGAGAAACAAGCATATGCTATGGTTATGTCCTTGAAGGATTTTATAACTTACATGCTACACTCCAAGGTAATCACATACGTTCCCACCAGTTCTGTGAATGGAAAGAGGGGTTGATGGCTCGCTAAAATTCAAGAGTTCGACCTAGAAGTAAAACTGATGAAACTAGTAAAAGGACAAGGTCTGGCTAAGCTCTTGGTGAAATCAAATTTTAGAGCACTTGGAATAAATAACCTACAAGGATACGAAGGACATGGGGACATAAATGAGCCTGAAAACCAAATAGCTATCTATATAATCGACGAGAATTTTTCCTTATCAGATTGGTATAAAGATATAGTGTCCTACCTACTGACCCTGAAATTCCCTAGCGATCTATCTCCAACTAAATCTAGGACACCGAGGTTGGATGCAGTGAAGTAATGTATATCCAAAAGTCAACTATACTGGAAGGACCCCTTAGGCTTCCTACTAGTTTGTTTGGTAGAATTAGAAACAGATGGGCTCATAAATGAATTCCATGAAGGATTTTGCAGAGGGCATCATGCCTGGAGGGAAACAACTTATAAAATCTTGAGGGCATGATATTATTGGCCTAAAATTTTCTCATATGTCAACATCAAAGTTAGAACCTGTAACCCTTGCCAGTTGTTCGAAGGAAAACAAAATATCCCAGCGCTACCTCTGGTTCCTGTCAAAACCGAAGCCCCTTTTCAATAATGGGAGTTAGATTTTATAGGCAAAATCAACCCACATTCCTACACTCAACACAAATGGATCCTCATCGCCACAAGTTATTTCACCAAATGGGTGGAGCCTATTCTGACTAGGAAGGCGACCTTTTCGGTGGTGATAGATTTCCTGGAAGAGAGCATATTGTCCAGATTTGGCTGTCCCCAAAAGATAGTAATGGGTAATACCCAGGCATTGAAGTCTATGGAAATGGTTAGATTTCGCCAAAAATATAACATCGTATTGGGCCACTCCACAACATATTACCCTCAAGTTAATGGGTTAGCTGAATCATCTAATAAAAGTTTAATTACCATAATTAAGAAGGTGCTAAGCCAAAATAAAAGATCTTGGCATGTACACTTAAAGTACGCTTTATGGGAAAATCAGATAGGTACAAAGAAATCCATTGGTACTTCTCCTTTCCAAATGGTATACGGAACTGATGTGGTACTACCTATAAATCTGTCGCTCCCTATAATGAAGCTATGAGAAGATGAGAAAGAAGAGCCAAACCACGTCACAAGAAGAATAAATCAGTTGATTGAGGTTCAACAATGCAGGACCGAGGTGGACGCAAGGATGCAAAAATACCAGGACAACATGAAAGTGATGTTCGATCATAAAGCCAAAAACAGGGATTTCCTCCTCGATGATTTGGTTTTGAAATGGGATGCTAGGAGGGAATATTCGACAAAACATGGTAAATTTGATCATATCTGGTACATACCATTCAAGGTCTCAGATTCTGAAGGGAAGAATTCATTTCTGTAAGAGAATTTTAATGGTAAAACCCTCAGCGCCCCTATGAACAGGCATTATTTAAAGCACTATATGCAATAAACGAGTTCCAAATCTCCATTGTATATACTAGTTTGTGTTTTCCTTTTCCTTTTTATAAACTTTTCGGTAAGTTCACTTTCATCGTGAACAAAAAAGGTTGTTGATTTCCTAGAAGTAGAGACATAAATTTTGACACAAAGAATCCCATAAATCCTGAAGACCTGATACTCTTCGTGTTGTTTCATACAAGCCTCCGAATTATAGCCCAATCTGCAAAAGGATAAAGGGATGGTCAGGTATCAGGAAATTGACCCACCTGAAATAGGTGACAAATATTTTTATTTTAGAGGAGAACGAAGTGGTAAGGCCAAGGTATGAATTGCCTAAGTATATGGATTTCAAACGAACGTCACTTAAAACATAGAAGTGATCTCACAAGTATGATGTATTCACCTAAGTCATGATTTCCTGATAACATTCGGGTTTTTGAGGTCCATAGCCTTCTCTCTTACCCCTTTTCATCATTGGTCCTCTCTCCTTAAGCTCTAACACCTACCCATACCATCCATAGAGGAAAAGAGGTTCTTATTCAATTTTGGAAAATCGCGAACGTCTCAGGAAGTAAGTTGGTCTTCACGACTCCTCGATCCCCTGCTGAACAAAGCCATGTGTAGGTGGATCCTAACTCTCTTAGCTCTTTTAACAGGTTTCAAATGGTTAAGTCTTGCTCAAAAGAAGACCAATGGAAATGAATTCTCCCCTATTTTCCTGTGGACTAGGACGTTGTGAAGGTTAAGAGAAAGTTGGTCTAGAGCACTCAAAGCAATTTGACAATCCCTTATAATGAATATACACAAATATCACCACTGGTATTTTTTTTTTTACGCGAATTGATTGCCCCCACTCCAATTTTCAAAAGTAAAGTATAAGACAAATGGTGAAAGGAAATTCATAATTGATTGACCCCATCTAGTCCAAAGAGATGATGAAAGGAAATTCATAAAGTCATTGACCTCATCTCAACATTTAAATGCAAGATTATAGTTTGGAGTGGTGAAAGGAAATTCAATAAAGGGAACCAGATAACTTCACTGGGGTACTAAACAGGCTCGTTGGAAGTGAACCAATATCTAAGATATTATGTAAGGCTTTCATAATTAAATTATACTACACTTTGGTAATCAACATTTTTGAAACTGAATCCACAACTCAAGTTCATGCAAGTCTCCCAAATTAAAAGCATGGAATTTACTTTTTTTTTTGGACGCAAGCTAAAACCTACCATATCTGTTAATTTTCCTAAGATTGATTGGACCATCTTAACCAACTCTGAATTCAGTCTCGACGAAGGTAAAGTTACCAAATGGAATACCATCGAGTTTAGGAAGCGTCTTGAGTTTTGGAAAGTTTCAGAATTAAAGTCAAAACCTCAAATTTTCCTCTAGACCCCCTTTCCAAACGAAGTTTCACCAAAGAAAATTGATGACTCCATTTACCCCTTCTCAGGCACTTGGCCTTCTTTCCTTCTCATCCCACAAGGAGATGACATCCCTAGTTGGATCCTATGTTGGAGACATATTTCTCTAGATACATTAAATGTTACACTTAAGCCCAAAAAGGTTGGTTTTCGGGACTTCATTTGTTTCACGTTTCTACCCCCTAAAGTCACAGTATCCTGATGTGCGAAATGGCGAAAACCTTCCTAATTTTAATCACCATTACTAAAAGACTAAGTGGGGCTTATCATCTCTTAGTACTTCATACCCTCTCTCTTGAGAGTTATGCGTTGAATGTTTCTTAAGCCTTTGACTTGCAAAGTCGCGAAGTTGTGTTAACGTTACCCAGGTCAGTATCAATAACAAGTCACTTTAAACCCTAGTTAGTCACTATCGTGATTTCGTGACTCGACGATTGTTTCCCCAAAGGGAAACACCTTCATAACCCCGATCCATGAAGTCACGATTTTCTTTAATTAAGCATGGATTAATTAAAAGTCTTAATTCAAATCACTTCTAATCAATTAACTCGCAACATCGCGATTTAGAGTTTTTAAGGTTTAGTGGCTAGGAGCGAAAACACCCGATGTGGCGAGCACCGAAAAGGGGATTAGAAACTAAGTGCACCAAATTGAAAGAACTAAACTAGATTAATTAGCGCCTTAAAGAAACTTTAACACACGCGGTTTATGGATGAAGTCTTGAATGATCCTGTGTTTTTCAATGTTAAGACTCGTCAAGCATTTATGGCATTTATTTGAATTGCAGTGAGGTGACAGATAGTAAGATCTCATTTTTACTTCTAAATATTTCTATTAAGCGATTTGATTGTTCTATTGGCAAGGACATCCATGGGATTAAATGACCAAGATAGAGAGTTTTTCCTTCATTATTTTAGTTTTCATTCCTATTTGTGCGCAAAGCCATTTCACCACGATAACCGTTGTTTGTGTTTTTCAATTTTTTCGACAGGAGGTCCAGTTGCAGGTTTTTCTATCATGGCATCACAAAAAGTGCCCAAGGTAGCTACCAAGAGTTCATGTCAGGGTTTAGACGTTGTTTCCAATACCTCACCCTGAAGTGTTAATTTTTTCAAGACATGGTCATACGTTTCCAACATTCTGCAATCAGAGTCGATAAACTGTTCAGATGATTCTAGTGACAATGAGAAGGATGACTTATCAACCAAATACAAAATTGTCGCTCAAGAAAATATGCACAAAATAGCGACGAGGCCCCAGCTTCATCCCTATTGTGATATGATCAAGTGGGTGCTGGACCATGTGGATATCCCAACCAGGACAATTATCAGTGAACAGAAGGTAACGATTGGGACTTTTAGGCTAGAACATTTGCAGGCAATGCATAAATTGTCACCCACACCGAACCTTACTCACAATGCCAAATTTCTAGAAGGTTTCAAGAAGAAGGAGTGAGAGCAGTATGCAAAAAATTTGTCCAATCTGTTCAAAGATTAGGTCTCACACCTCGTGAAATTCAGGGTTGACACTCACAAGATATATTCAATCTCTTCCTTGGCGCCACAATTCAAGTACATAGTGATGATGGCTTGTAGGTTGTATGGGAAGGAGGACACTACCCATTTTTTCCTCCCATGGGTACCGCTCATTCATAAAATTGTTGAGGGTTTCTCCTTCGACTGGGCCAAACTGTTGTCTAAAAGTTTGAATAGTCAAAGTACCGAATATTGAGCACAGAGGGAAAGTAAGAAAGTTGCTTCGTTATTTATGTCTACTTACATCATGGATTCTATCTGCTTCATGACACCCTTCCCACTAATGAACTGGAGCTGGGCTCTATATAATACAAAACCTAATCATGTCTACCACTCGAAGCTTTAGGAGGATAAATCCAAAGAATTCATTTATGAGATCTTCAACTGGGTAATGGTGCCATTGCATGTTGCCATCTTCGGCTAGCCACTGCCCAATATTTTGGATAGCGTCATGACCAACCTGAGTAGCATGGAAGATTGGTATATAGAGGTGGAATTTTCATATATCAGGGTTTTCGACACCTTTGTTCTTCCATATGCTCTACCACTATTCTTTCCAGATAAGCTATTGTGTCGTGAGATCGCTAGGCAGACTGTGCTCATCGAAATAAGAAAAGAGATCAAAGGAGTTTAAAAAAAAGTATGTTTTCCCTTCCCCATTCTTATTGGTGCATATTCATTGTTATAGTTTGGCCATTCCAAAGCCGAGACTATCATTTTAGAAGAAATGAAGCTGGTGGATATTGAGTTTAAGAAGCACGAACCTAGTAAGGTTGTGAGCAATCACCTGGCGAGTTGTGGCCTGAAGAGATATGAACATGAGGATTCCCCTCATGATGAAATATTTTGGGCTGAGAGTTCCTACTCTAAATTCCTAAGTCAGATTCAAGCCCTGCCAACTGGATATATGGTCTATTTCTTTAAATTCCAAGAGCATCGATGGAGTTGTCTCCCCCAGATTTTACAGGGTGAAACCCCAAAGCTTCTGGTTACATAGCAAATGGAATCCAAAGGTTCAAAGGACTCAAGTCCCAACAATGATAAGAACCAAGAGAAAATAGAGGAGGTTGGCACCTTAGAGCGAGGAGAAAAAATCCCCTACCAACAGGAAGGAAACCCTGAAAAGGGTACGCTAGGCAAGCAGGTCCAAGGTCAAGAAAAAATACCCTGGCAAGGGTCGGGTGACTCACTATCGCTAATTTCAAACAAGTCGGCCACATATGTTACCTCAAAACAACCATCCAACGAAATCAATAGTTTGATTGCTATTATCACACCCTTATAGTTCACAAAGGGGAATCACGATGCAGGGTGGATTTTCAATGAAGAACTGACACCGATTTCTGTAGAGGAGTTGCCTCCTAACGAATTATACTTTGATAAAAAAAGGAATGTCATGTTGAGGAAAGAATTATATCAAAGAGAGGGCATAGTGGCTAAAAAAATTGAAATCATGACAGATGGAAAGGCCTTGAAAGAGGAAGAATTCATAGATGAGATAGCAAGAACACTAGTGGCTTATGCTACATCCAATCAGTACTCAATTGGATCTTTGAAGGCATAGTTGAAATGAAAGAACCCCTTTATCAGTAAGTTGGAAGCTAAAGTCATTGTTACTGGAGAAAATTCCAAGGATGAGGTGAGCAAAAGCCTCAAGCAATCCCGAATAGTCGATCTGTAGGAGACTGAGAAACTTAGATCCAACCTTGAGCAGGTGCGCCATTCGGTGCAAATTATCCAAACATAGGTAAGCCAGCAGGGGCAACAAATTATAGAGTTACAATCAAAATTGGATGTTTCCGAGAATCAGGTTTTAGACATAAAAATGTTTAGATCCCAAGCTGTCGAAATCCGACAAAAGGTACTAACATCTCAACAAGAGTTGCTTGTAAAAGTGGGAACCATTCAAAACCACTTTCAGACGATAGATCAAGTGTTAGAAAATATATCTTTGAAAGAAAGAGAAGATGAGGTAGCTCGGGTTGCTTTCCAAGATGTTTTTATAGCTATGTCGAAGATAGAGATGGTTGACAGCTCCAAATTATCCATCGCAGAAAAAACTAGAGGGAATATCTTGTTGATGGTCTAGGAGTAGAATATATTAGAAAGCAGGGGGAGAGCTAATGAAGTCATGAATTCTTATGAGGAAACCTTCACCTTGATAAATAAAAGTTTGTTATAACTTGATAAGGGAGGTAGTGCTGGGACGCTAGGAAAAATCAATATAGCTAAACACTTGTTGGATATCAAAGAAAACGTGGAGAAAGGGAAAGTGGAGATATCCCAGATATGCCAGGTTGATATGGTCCAAGTGGACAAATGGCTAGTACAACTAAGTTTACAATTATGCTCTATCATCATGGAAGGCCGACAAGTAGGGAAAAGGTTGCAACAGTTTGCGAAGAGTTGTTGCACCTTTGAGGCAAGTAACCAAGAAGAGCCTTCCGGGTTGATAGCCTAGTTGATGGAAAGGTGTGTCATTTGCATCGAGTAGGTGAAGGGATGTCAACCCATTCTATTTTTGGAGCCGAAAGAGAAAATAAAGGAAGGTGGTCTACCCTTACGAGGGAAGACAAAATATGAAGAGATGAAAGACTCCATTTTTTCATTTGTAACTGACAAGTTTCCAGAACGATCGAAATTCTAAATGTTCAGAAGTTTTTTTAAATATACACTGAGGAAGAGATAGAAAAGGGATTTTTTTTGGTGGTAGATTGTAAGAGAGAAAGTTCTTTTTAGCCAGAATTAATACAAAGCAAATTGGAGACTCCATATTCTGTCAAGATTTCATTATGTGTTTTCCTCTGTTATTTCATGCTTCATGTCATTTTTTACATATACATTTTTGATGAATGTTTTAGCTGCAATTTAGTATAACTTCTACTATGGTGATCAGATTCTAGTTATCTAGTTATTTATAGTTTTTCCTCTATATCGGCTACTAGAAGGTACAAGACCTGTGAATTACTTAGATCTCTACATTATATGCTTTCATCAAGGTATTTCTTTCCTTTCTTCTTCTTCTACAGTGTGGGATTCCTTTGAAATCGATGCCCCACATTGTTGACAGCTCTATGTTTTCACACTCAGTTTCAGGATTTTAACTCAGTTACGGAAAACAACCTTCGATTTTGTTAAACCCTTCAATTGGCTTCACTGAATTTTCCTTGTATAATATAAAATTGAAATAAGAAATTTAAAACATCAACCCTCTTTTAAAGATCTATTCTCCCCATGACTATACCCATCGTAAGACAGCCCAACATCGAACCCGGCCTATTGGATCAAACCAGCATCGCTTTTAATCTTTTAGATACCATACTTAAGACTGCCATCACTCGGACAGAGCTAAAACATTCATGGGCCACCATCGAATGGGATATCAACATTCAAGAATATTTGGAAGCTAGACAAAGACAACTCATAGATCGGCCATAGCTTCATCCCCCGAAGTTGTTTCTTCACCTTTTTTCTTTCACTCACTTTAGATGCTTAGACTCTACACTTTATAGCCTTAAGTGTAGACTGAGGAAGAATAGGAACAAGGAAGTATCTAAATCCCATTAATTTAATCATACACCACTATTCAAGACTAGAATCATCAACATACTTAATCACCAACTTATCATAGTGAAAATAATAATCTACTCTAGGTAATAAATATTTCAATCAATTATTATGTCCAATTTTGAATAAGAATTTAATACATAAAGATTATTAAGAACCCCATTAGTATAAGTAAAATATTAGGAATGGGAAAATATCTAATTGAATCTTCATTAGTATCTTTTCAAGTCAGGCTTAGTCTAGGTCAAGCATCAAATCAAGTTTTCACCATTTGCAATAAATAAAACTTCTATGTAACTCAGCCATGTAACTTCCTAACATGATATATCTTAATTAATAATTCATAGGTACTTCAGATCGTAGTTACACTTCCAATCATAAAATCCCCTAAGAAGATTTAATGTATTGTTTAAGCACCACATACAAAATTCAATACCACTTTAAGTATCCTCTTTAATTATAGGAAATCAATCATAATTAGCATTTAATAGGAAGTCTAATTAGATATCATTTTCGGGATTAGTTGTGTAGAGTAATTCATTAATATATGACGCATATCCATGAGTATCAGTCGCAACTAATCAATAATTCTCATGATTTGAATCGTCCTATTAGTACTCATTGCATCGGGTGATGCTAACAAGGGTGAAGAAGTGGGATTGAAACCAACAAAATGAATCACATAGCATCAATCAACACTTTCGGGGCTTGCATCCGGTAGCCAAGACTTCCCAGGTGGTCACCCATACCAAGACGCCTCTAGCTCAAGCACTCTTAACTGTGGATTTTTCCCCACAATCAAATGCACTTAGCTCGCTAAACAATATTCAAAACCTTAGCAAGTATTGTTCCTTGTGAACTATCCATTTAGAGCTCCCTTAACTCTTATTATTTAATCATAGAGGGGCTTCCATAGTGCAATATATTATATATCATTTTCGGGATTAACTGCGTAGAGTAAGTTATTAATATATGACCCATATCCATGAGTATCAGTCACAAATGACCAATTATTCTCATGATTTGAATAGTCCACTTAACACTCATTTCATCAGGTGATGCTCACAGGGGTGAAGAAGTGGGATAGAAACCAACAAAATTAATCACATAGCATCAATCATCACTTCTGGGGCTTGCACCTGGTAACCAAGACTTCCCAAGTGGTCACCCATCCTAAGACGCCTCTCGCTTACACATGCTTAACTATGTAGTTTTCCCCATGATCAAGCCCACTTAGCTTGCTACCCCATTTGAAAAACCTTAGAAAGTATTTGTTGGAATATTGGTTGTTGTCATTGATGTCAACCCTAGTCTCGGGTTTTGGACCGCAAGATTGATGAAGGTATTTAGACATAAAGGAAAATGCACATGCATATAAAAATCCCATGGATGGATAGTATACATCATGTTGTTTCTAGTGGTATGTGGCACATCACGTGGATCCTCATGGTTGAGGAGAAATGAATTTTTGAAGATGACAAAGTGAATTGTACATGTAGGCCCTGAAGATAATTATAGAAAATAATTACAAAATAAGAAAGTGCCAGGTTAGCCCTAATGTTAAAGGAAGTGACTTAAATGGTATAAATAAAAATCATTATACATTCATTTGATACAAGTTGAATTTCAAAGGGAAGAAGAAGTAAAAGAAGGCCATATTTCAAGGGAGGATGAAGTCTTTTGGTGATGTGTTCTAAGGTATGTTATTTTCAGGTCATCTTACTAGTTTTTTTATAACTTTTTTTATAGAATGATTCAGATGGTGAAATCACTATGGTATTGAGAAGACATATCAAGGTACCTCTGGTAAAAAAATTATCTGTTGATTTTCTATAATTATGGAGATACACTATGTGGAAGATAGGGTTTGTGACCAATCCTGAAGCTAGTCAATAAACAAGTGTTCCAGGTAAAACAGTAATAACTTCTTCATACAAAATCCAAATGAAGTGGGACCACTTCCATTGGAAACAGTACAGACCTTGGTTTATTTTGTGTGTGTTTCCGAATCAGATGTTATATATTGAGCATGGGACATGTTGGACCAGTTGGGTCTTCTAAACAGACTAGGATTGAATAAAGTCTACCATTCTTTCTATAACCTCTTTTTGGGGAGGATTCAAGGAGTGAAAATTGGAGTATTTTTAAAAAATACATTGAGTAATATTATCTATAGGATCAAAGTACTCCAAGAATTGAAGAATTTCAGAAATTGAAGAAGTCGCAAGAAGGATTATCAGGTTCTATGTGATGATTGGTTGATGGTGATGATTTAATGTAAAGTTTTATTATCTCTCATATATTCTTGGGTGGAAGGAAGGGGCGAGGATGGAGAGTTCAAATCTCTCTTTATATTGGAGGATTGTATCTTCTTCTTGGAGGTTTATCCCTCCCTTTACATTTGGAAGCTGTAGCTACCTTTCGAAGTCATTACTTCCCTTGAACAATAACTATTGATTATTTCTCATATATTGTGCATGGTGTATTGTGGTGTACTGGTGTAACTCTTATACTATTGCTCATTTCTCATTGGATATAGTTGAATGGTTTAAGTATAAGTTGAAAAAGGTTTTAAATTGTACTTGATACTGATTCACCCCCCTCTCAGTATCAACAGTATTGTGCCTTATGAACTATCCATTTATAGCTCCCTTAACTCTTATTATTTAATCATAGAGGGGCTTGCACAGTGCAACATATTAGATATCTTTTTCATAATTAACTGCATAGAGTAAGTCATTAATATATGTCCCATATCCATCAGTATTAGTCACAATTGACCAATAATTCTCATGGTTTGAATAGTCCAATTAGCACTCATTACATTGGGTGATGCTCACAGGGGTGAAGAAGTGGGATTGAAACCAACGACATGAATCACATATGACGCAGACACCCTACCCTCGAGCCAAGATCCACATAGGATCATCACTAAAACCATGCCAAGGGTTAATCAAAACCTTTGATTAAGCCACAAAGGACTTCGGGTTTCAGGAGTTGGAGAGTCCCGATGTATTTCCACAGCTCTTGGAAAATGTCAAAAATGTGAAACCTCAACGAAGGTTGACTCCTTCAATGCATCACACCCACGCCCACTAATTTCATCTTTTGAGACTTTGAGCAAACAACCAATAGTTTTTCCTCTTCCCTTATGATTCCCCAAACTTTGAAATGTCAGTATGCCAAAATGGGTTCAATGTCCCATGGAATGCGAGATCGATGGCCTTTTGGGATTTTCACCGAAGCTTGACCTCTCCTTTGACTTTTGCCAAACGTATCCTCTGACTGATACTTAGGACCCACCTTTTGGCATTTTTCTCTCCACAATTTTGGGAGTTGTGTTGATGATGAAAGTCCACTTCTTCAGTCCCAAGACCCCAAAACCTGATTGGTACGCAACGACTATTGTCCCTCAACCTTTTCGATAATTTTTCCTTTCCCGCTTCGGAATTTCATGAACCGGGAGTTTGAAACTCTCAGTTCCAAAGTCGTTACCTCCTCTACTTCCTGAACTCTGGAAAACCAAAATGTCGAAATCCCACACCAAAGTCACACCGCATTTCGTGACTTCAGTATTTTCAATGCAAAGAGTCTCGGTTCCTTGTCATCAGAATTTCTAGTATACCGAACCCCAAATTACCGAAATTCTGAAATTCCACACTTGATAATCCTTTTTGTGATCCGGGAATTTGCGCGACCAAGGATTTTGGTCTGCGCTCCAAAGTTGCGAATATCGAATCCCCAAAATGATTTGACGGCTCAACATACCATGATCAATGGTCCACATTGATTCTTGATGTCTGGGTGGTAGTTTCAACCAAATCCTAACCACCTTATAGCTCATTTGGATCCTACTATCCTCGCGAGTTCTCCACGGAGAATTTTGACCACCAGATGCACTCTTCAATGACCCCTGTCCAAACGACTCGATGTTCTCCCTCCTAAACTTAACTTCTATGAGACGATTTCAATCTCTGTCTCCCTTTGAGCACTTCAAAGGTGTTATCCTTCCTGAGCCTTCAATTGTAAACTCAAGCTCCCCAAAAGGATCCCTTCTCGCATTCCTTACGAAAAACCCTCAAATAACCTTTGGCTATTTGAGTCTCTGACCCTGTGCACTGATTGCAACAGTGGTACTCTCAATCTTCCCCTTATTTGATAAGTTTTAAGGCTCCAACCAGCCTTAGCACACCTTGCATGGCTCTGTGCTTCACCTGCACTTCAGCTGGTATGAGAACAATGGTATCTCTCTTGATCTTTCTGAGATGAAACTCAGACCCTTGTCAACGCCCACCTTGCGGACGTTCACTGCACTCCTTGTAGGAATTCTCAGGAAGAGAAACAATTGAAACTCATTCTTCTCCTCTCTCAGACTTCATATATTCACCATGAAATCATACACACAAGAAGCATTGAAACAAATGCATAACAGAGAAACAAATCAATTGTAAACATACCATTCAACAAATGTCAAGAGTAAGCATCATAACACCATGAAAATTGAGTCAAATCTTTATATATTAACTCAAGTGCTCCTATACATGGGTTCTTCTCTACAACTCTCTACTACAGACCTACAACTTATGAATTCTAAATGATCATCCCCAAAATTACAATGATACAATGGTGAGGGTGTCTATATTCATTTTCCCTCCTACGTTTCTAAACTATCTAATCTAACATTCATATCTACCTACATTACATTAACAGACTTAAATGCCTATTACATCCGGCAGATGAGAATAATTTCTCCAGATCTGTTCATATCTCCAAGACATAAATGTAAGTATGCTTCTCCTTTCTATTACATTAATGCTTTAGATTTCAAAATTCAAAACGTTTTCATAAAAATGTGTCCTTTTTGCATCTGCACGTTCAGTTGTTCCTTTGACTAGGTGCGTTCTTTGGCTTTCTACGATGCTCCTGCATCATACTCCCTCACTTGAAAATTTTCATGAACTCATGTTCATGAGATATTGCATGGTCTAACCATGCCTATGAATTGTTGCTTCATCCTCCCAACTGGCATCTTCAACTGGATGTCCCTTCCATTTCACCAAGTATTCAAAATATTCTTTCCTCCTGGTCTTTTTCCTAATCCTTTTGTCAATTATGCTTTCCATCTGTGGCTTGTCAGCTACAGGAATTTGTTTTTTCCATTGAATTTCTTTATGTTCCTCCTCTTCTCCTGCTTCTTCAGCTCTATAAGGGTTAAAATCTGTAACATTGAATATCGGTGAGATTCCGACCCCATCGGGTAATTCAATCTCATATGCGTTTTCCTCAAAAAAATTTATGACCTTGCACGGTCCAATCTTTTTCATCTTCAACTTATTATATGTTCCTCTTGGGAACCTCTCCTTCCTCAGATGCGCAAGAATCAGATCACCAACTTCAAATTGAAGTTCTCACCTGTATTGATCTGCTCTCTTCTTGTATTCTTGACTTGAACTCTGCAATCGCTCCTTAATTTGGTTGTGAAGCTCCTTCATTGTTGCTGCAAAGTCCTCTCACTAGCACTCCTAAATTCATTTTTTTTTTAATCATTCAATTCATAAACTCCCTTTGGATTCATTCCATATACAATCTAGAATGGACTCTACCCTGTGCTTCTATTGAGTGAATCATTGTAAGTGAATTCGGCCTGTGGCAGAATGTGATCCCATTGACTACGATGTTCAGTCACTAAGCTTCTTAACAAATCTCCCAAGCTCTTGTTCATGACCTATGTATGTCCATCTGTCTGAGGATGATATGCAGAGCTAAAAGACAAAATTTTCCCCAACTTCTTCCATAAGGTCCTCCAGAAATTCCCTACAAACTTGGTATCTCGATCAGAAGCAATACTCTTTGGCAAGCCGTGAATTCTGATGACTTCCTTGAAAAACAGGTTCACAATATGAGTTGTGTCACTGGTTTTATGGCATGGTATGAAATGTGCCATTTTTGAAAATCTTTCGGCTACCACAAAGATCGAATCATATCCTCTCTCTATCCTTGGTAGTCCCAATACAAAATCCATGCTCACTGCATCCCACGACCTTTCAGGTATGGGAAATGATTGGTATAACCCTATGTTATGCCTTTTTCCTTTCATGTGCTAAAACATTCTTCACCTGTCCACAAATTTCTTAACATTTGTCCTCATCCCTGGCCAAAAATATGATCCATCCAACTTTGAGAACGCCTTTTCATGACCAAAATGTTCGGCCAATCCTCCACTGTGTTTTTCTTTCAGCAGATTCTCCCTCATGGAGAATTTCAGAATACATAATTGATTTCCCCTGAACAATAATCCATCCTTGATCATGTATTTAGTCCATTGGATTTTGTCCCTGAGAATTGGATTCTCAGATGGTTCATATGCCTCTTTAAAATCTGGTTCATCCCTGTACATTTTTTTGAGGTTATCAAAACCTAAAGTCTTGACTCTGAATTCTTGCATAAGCAAACATTTCCTTCTCAAAGCATCAATAACTTTTTTAGCAATTCCAGAAATATGCTTAATCACAAAAGTAAAATTCTGCATGAATTCAACCCATTTAGCATGTTTTCAGTTCAACTTCTCATGTCAAGTCACAAATTGCAAAGAGTGATTATCATTGTACAAAACCAACTCCTTGGGAACCAAATAGTTTCTCCGTTTCTTCAATGCTTGTATGACAACATAGAATTCCTTGTCATACGTGGAGTACTTAATATTCACTTCATTCAGTTTTTCATTGAAATATGCGATCGACCTATCGTCCTGGCTCAAGACTACTCCAATTGCAAATCCACTCTGTTGTAGGAAAATCTCCCTACGGACAGGTAGATTGCCTCAAAGAGCTTGACCCTAACTCTAAGAAAGAAAATTCTTAATGTGGAGACTAACTTCCTTTCAAATATATACAAACTAACACATGAGAAGGAAGGACAACAGAAGTACCTATTTATCGATGTTTGTCCCTACATGCTCCGAGTTGAGCTACGATCCTTTTCTCCTCGCTGAGTCCTGTAGACAAACAAGATATGACTACTTCCTACTCTATTGATATTATCTTGAAAATATATCTATCTATCAATGATAAGTTCATGTAAT
This sequence comes from Picea engelmannii, assembly GCA_009831015.1. Lineage (NCBI taxonomy): Eukaryota > Viridiplantae > Streptophyta > Pinopsida > Pinales > Pinaceae > Picea > Picea engelmannii. The sequence continues at coordinate 25,415 of ML778757.1, forward strand.
ATTAGACACAAACTAGAAAGAAACAGGCCAAGTGTGTCATATTAATGAGAATAACGATAGTAGTACTTACAATCGTAGATGTGAATGTGACAGCTTCGTCAAGTCCCCTTCGTCTAACCCTTGCTCGAAAGATCCACAACCTGGATAACAACATCTTCATTGATCACTCTCCTTCGGCTGACTGTGTGTTTCCTATGAGATCATAGGTTTCATGCTAGCAATTCTTCCCCCTTTTTCACCATCATAGAGCTTTCTTATATAGGTTAAGAGGAGCTTAACCTTTTGAGTTATCTTTAGAACAGGTTGAGGAACCTCCTCCTTAGATCACGGATCTTTTGATGGAACCAAGAATTCAAATGCAACTGCCTTCTAAAATTGAAAGATCCTCCCCTTATTCTCCTCAACGAGTCAACTACTGCCTTAGATTAGGCAGCGCTCCCTCAAAAGGGGCATCAGAGCACTGTAGCGCTCCCTAGGAAGATTGAGGGAAGCGCCAGTGCTTCAAATGTGGATAGCGCTCCTTCAGAAGGGCAGGGGAGCATTATAACACTCCCTGAAGCCTTATAGGGGAGCGCCAACACTCCCTAGACTGATATAGGGGAGCGCTCACCCTCAAAACCTTTGATTAAGAGCTCTTCTCAGGTGTCAAGAATTCCTTGACTTCAGTTAACCAGTTCTCCTTCTCCAAACCAAGTGTATGAGATGTTTTAAGTGCCTCCTTAGTGTCGTCGCTAAGGCATTATGCTTGAACGGCATTTGCGACACTTATGAACAACTTGCGGCACTTGCGAAAGTTGTAAGGAATATGCGACACTTACGACAATTGAGAGGAACATGCAACACTTATCCAGTTCAGTACTTTTGACATGTAACAGATTGCCCCCCAAAGTATGAAGTTAGAAGATGCGGACTGATAACTAAAATTATTTGTAGACGTTCAAGCAAGGGTATAGACTCGGAGAACCTGATGGAAGCTGCACACAAACATCCAACAAATATCATGACATATTTCAAAACCCAAGGCAGGCATACCTATGCTTGGGTGATCAAGACTTGCAAGATATGGCCACCATAAAATACACTGTGGATCAATAATTGTACTGATAAAAGGGTATATCCACTGAATATACAATGTGGATCTATACTTTGATGACTCAGACTGGTCGTAGCCACAAAGAATACACAGTGGATATATGGGATGACAAGACATAGCCACAGCCAATACAAAGTGGATCTATGTGACAGTGTATGTGTTCTTTGTCCAATAGAAACTCCTTCGCAGCCTAGGCAAAGCATATATCAAAGTGATTACTCAACCCAGGGTCTTCTTACCAATCCCAGCATGGTATGATTCTAACCATGTGAATAGATGTCTTGATGTCGAACATGGCATAAACCACTTGATTACCAGTCAATGGTGTGGAACATTAACAAGCGCGAGGGAGATCACCATTAATGTCAATGATTCCCAAGGTACCCTGGTACATTCCAGCAAATGTGAAAATATGAGTTGAATTTGAACACCCATGGAATCATTCGATCAGCGGTCAATGATGTAGACCCACTGTCAAATGTGAGGAGGCCCTCCATTGAGGCATGCAGGTCCCAATGTACCAACTGGTTTCTAAGTCTAATTCTCGGATAATGTGTTGAAGTCGACAGGAATAAACTCTTCGAGGGAGGGTGTTGGTGTATCCCCCATCAATGACACGAAATGGACATGGATATGTAATTGGTGGATCAAATGGACATGGACTGACACAGGGTTTGAGGTAAGATATTTGGGATGGCTGATTCTTGAGGCGGATGCTTCCCTTGAACACTGAGGCACAACAACAAAAATGTGACATGGAACAAAACTATGCAATGGATACTGTGACTTGCGTCGGGTGACCCAAAGGAGAGAAAGGAACTCAAAGGATTGACTTAGTGCATAGGTTTAGCGGATTATGATATGTGCAAATGACAAAGTGATGTGTTCAAGGGCGACTCTAAGAAGTGTTGGATGATGTTCTTAAGAGACTGCTTGGCTTTCTCCTTTCAATTTTTTCCCCCATCCAGATAGATGAGTACCTCTTTTTGATTTAATGAGCTTGAGGAGGATAGCACATGCTCGATATAACTCACCTTCAGTAAGTTCCTCTTCCTTTGTTTAACGAACCGGAAGAAGTAAGGGATTGGTCCCATATGGGCCTGTCGATGTGTGTTTTAACGAGTCCAAAGACAAAAAACTCGAAGGTTTTTCAGGATTATAGAGTTTGGAAAAACACTTAAAAGAGAACTCTCTCAGTTCCTTTTTTGTACAGTAGTCTAACGAGACTGACAAAGGGGTAAACTATCGCTCGAAAGACGCCCTTTCTGACCTTTTAATGAGTGCGAAAGGAAGCAAGGTCACTCGACAATCTTTTCATATTTAGAGAGTCTGAAAAGGGTTTAAAGTAGACTCCAGGGGGGTTCCTTTTTCGTATGTTCGTGTATCTGTACGGGTCCGAAAAAGAGATAAAATTTTACCCGGTTACGTTTTCATATTATCGAGCTTGAGAACGAACTAAGACTATGCTCATAAGTGCGACAAGGTGAATAATCCATCAGGACTACCAGGAAACTTGCTATGTCAGAACTACAAACCAAGGGTTTAGTGAAGCCATTATGTTTTTAAAGAAACCCAAAAATGACTATACCTTGTAAAAATGAAAATTTATAAATAACAATACAATGAAAATTCCATTTATCATTTCATTTTGCACAAGGATTTTGGAGTAGTGGAGATTCTCGTTTTGAGGTGGATCTTGTTTTTTTCACTATCGGAGCTACGGTTCACCATTTCACTTTCCGTTTGGACCAGGTAGGTGTCCTGTCTTCTTCTTTCAAACACATGGTTTCACATTCATTTTAATAGCATGATTTAATTTAAAATATGAAGCCCTAGATTGCCCAAAAAGATCAAAATCGGCCTCTTTTAAGAATGATGGAAAAAAGGGGATTCTTTTACAAAAAACGTTTTAGAAAAGGGTGGCCAAGATGCCTACATCTCAATAGCTGATTGGATGAGTTGGTTTTTGGCAAAAGAACCCATGAAAAATCTTTCCATACGCCCACGCAGCCACAAAGTCGTTTTGATTTTTTAAACGTTTTCATTGTTATTTGATGAAAGTTAAATGGCTAGGGAAGGGCGTGGTAATTGTATAAGAGGGTATGATCACTTTTAAATGATGTGGGAATCTTATTTCATGCTTTAAATCGCTTTTAAAAATTTCCGAAATTGCTAAAACGTGGAAATAATGGATTTCTTGATTTTTTTGTCTTGTAGGTAATTTCGGCGACCATGATCGAGTGGAAAGAAAGAGAACATGAGATGGATGACTTAGCTACATTGTGGATTCCCTGCACATGGGCTGTGTTGCGAGATTGTGGCTTGCTCAAATTCTTCAAGTTGCAAAAAATGAAGAAAGAGATTTTATTGCTCGAGCATATGATCAGCCTATGGGATGTTGCAGAGCAAGGATTTCAAATTGGCACACAGCTTTTAAATATTGAGTTATAAGACATGTAATTTTTGACCGACCTCTCGAAAAGAGGGGTCCCCATATATTTCTCCGGGCAGAGGGTGCTACCTAAACAAGTGGACGTGTATCTGGCATGCCACTGTATCCCAGAAGCAAGGCTGGTAGGGGGTAGAATCCCTATCAAGGATATTTGACAACTCCCCCTCCGGTATATATTGTTTGCTATCACGAGCATGATAGGTAGTACTAGCGCGCATCTGGCATCAATATCGTAGGTGGCTTACGGTGTTCAGTGTTTGGAACCAACACTGTTCAACTGGAGTGCAGGGTTCGTTCGAAATGTGAAGGAACAGATTTCACGGTGCAGGACTGGACAGAAGCAGTTTGGTTATGGCTCATTTTTGGTCTCATTTTTTCTAGAGCGCATCCCTCAGATGCAGCCTCAGATAGCACTAGCAGTGCGATCAATGGATGAACCTAGGATGGAGAGGTGGACCAGTCTGTCTCCAGGTCTAGTATCGGAGTCGGAGTTCCATTTCACTGGCGATTTCTTTACCTGGTTGAGACGACAGTATCTCTGGATAGAGGACTTCCTTTATGCTGAGGTAGATTTCTACGGGAGCATGTATTTGATTTTTCCTGCGGGGGAAGACTGGGATGTGTCAGGTAAGAGACTGAGCCATACCTTGTCTAGTTTTTGTTTTTAAATTTTTTGATGTATATATATATATTTTTGGGTATGTAGAAGAGTTTTAATAGATGTATGTTTTCAACATGCAGACAAGGGATCAGTGCACCCGGATAATATACCGGTACCAGAATGTCGCGGGGGCATTCCAGTTGCAACAGATCTGGCAGTACCAGTGATAGGTCTCCGTGAGGTTGAGATAAACCTTCAAGCCCTCACGATGGGCATTCCTCCTTTACGGAGGGGAGAAGTGCCTTTACATATGCAGAGGCACACTGTGGGAGTATCAGATAATATCAATTCTCTTCTAAGGCACGTAGTGCGCGCGGTGATGTGTTACTCGCAGCACAATGTAGTGCGGGGAGATTAGAGTCTCTCTGGTGATATTATTTTTTGTATGCCTGGTCAGGCAACGTTGTATGGGTGGAAAGACCCAATATTTTTCTCTTTTACATACTTTTTGATGTAATCCAAACATTTCAGTCACGCCATATACATATATATATATATATACAATTTCGAGTTTTTACAGTGCCAATGATTTGTACATGATGATGTTTGTGCTGTGTTTTAATTTACATGTAATGTATAGTTTTGCTTTCCTTAACTCTTATATGTGGGCAAGATACCGATCCATGATATAGTTAGCTAATGAATCCGAAAGACTATTAATTTCTCTTGGAATGTGTCTATATTCAATGTAATCGAACATTCATTCAAGACGGCGAACTTGTAAGTGTAGACGTAGCAGGATAGGACTATGGATAACGTAGGTACAGTTGAGTTTATAAACCACGAGTTGGGAGTCTAAGTACACAATGATATGAGAGATACCTCGGGAGGAGGCTTGGGTCAATAGTCCGATGACAGCATGGTATTCTGCCATGTTGTTGGTTGCTGGTCCTAAGCAAATCCCTCCCGAACTCACCACTTCATCAAACTGGTAAATAACCCATGTTGTTGAAGCAATGTTCCGGGTATGTTGGTTAGTGCCGTCCATGAACCAAAAAAAGATAGGAAAGGAAGACGTCATTTGCGCATGAAAACACAAGCACAGTCATGAGTGGCGACGGTAAAGACTCAAGCACATGAAAGAAATAGACACACCAAACTAAAATACAATAATGTACAAAGTACAGATGCTAGGTGATCTAGGCATAGTACTTTTTAAGGTAAATCCTGTTTCGGGGCTCTGCTAAGGAAATTCCATCATGATCAACTAATTTGTAGGCATCTCTATGTAGAACATGCTTCACGATGTAAGGACTATGCCACAGAGGTTCTAACTTTTCTGTCCCTAATTTTTCGTGAGATTGGTCGTAAACGAGGACTAAATCTCCTTCTGCAAAAGTGCGAGGGTGGATGGATTTTTCATATTGACTCTTAATTCATTTTTTATGTGCCTTATTGGTGAGAGAAGCATCGCGATGTGTTTCATCCAATTTGGATAGATACAAAAATCGTTCTTCTTCAGCAGAAGTATGGGGCAGGAGTTCTACTTTCAATTTGAGTGATGGAATCTCGCACTCGATTGGTAGGACGACTTCAATGCCATAAACCAACTGGAAAGGGGTGAATCTAGTTGAATTTTTCACAGAGGTGCAATAAGCCCAGAGAGAGGAAAAAAGTTGTAAATGCCATGATGTTTTGTTCACCCATACCATGCGTTGGATCATGGTTTTTAGGACTTTGTTGATAGCTTCAACTTGTCCGTTCACTTGAGGGTAGTAA
>ML778757.1:43787-57274 GCA_009831015.1 Picea engelmannii
GGCCTTGAGAATGAAAGGAAACGTAAAACTGTCGGGTTGAATGGCTCTGCACTGCATTTGGCAATAAAGTTCCAAAGATCGTCAAAATTTAAATTTGATCTAAAATAGTCACACAGCCAACAAAAGCTTACTGAACTAAACAAAATGAAAAAAAACATAATGAATAAATTATCACTTCAAATGCCTTAAAACAAATTAAAGAAAAAGTAATGGAAGAGATTCACGATATCTCTGTAAACCATGAACAATTTTGACAACCACAAACTCTCTGGTCTCTTGGTCCCAACATTCCAAAACCTGGCCAAAAATTCCTTGCCCAATTTTGTAGAGTATTTTGTCCGATCTTGATAATGGTGCATGTCCCACGAAGCTGTTAATTTCCAGTTTTTTTTGGGATGGCCCTCGATAAAGTAAGATGGGTATTCTGCAACGCAGCCATGGCCACTAAACCAGATCAACTGAGAGCTTCAATTCCCAAGCCTCGTTCATCGAAGTAGTTATCAACAAGGCCCACACAACGTGCCAAGAAGAGAGTCAGCAAGAGTCCATGGGTGGACTGTATGGGCACTACACGTCCACAGTGTCAAGCACCAGCCACAACACAGCACAGGTTAACACAAATCCAACACCCCAAACTCCCAAGTTGCCGAGAAGGAGGAATTGTGCCTGCACAGGCACAAAACAAATTTTTTATCAATAATAAAAAGAAAAATAAAACAAAAATAAAACCCCAATAGCCAACGCACCAGCGCCTAGCAACAACAACACAAAGTCGAGGTCACACACAACCTAGTGCAAGCACAAATCCACGACTAGCGCCATGCCACAACCACACCAACGCCCAGTCACAACTAAGGAGCGTGCACTGCAAACACATAAAATAATTTTTTTTTTTAGTAATAAAAAAAAAAAAAGGAAAACCAATACATATATAAACCGACAGAAAATAAATGATGCACAACATCAGAACGCAAGTGAAAATTTATTGATCATAATCATCATATAAATATCGAAAAGATATTTAAACTCATCATATGCTCAACTGATCAACTGGTCAAATCTACCTGCTTAATAATTTTAGTACCCCATCGAGCGAAGTTTAGAAATTATATGAAGTCGTCCTACCACATATTTTCGTGACAAGAAATGGAAGATCCGTTCCCTTGGTAGAAGATTTAGGAATCTGGCCCATTATTTTAGAGAATTCAAGTCTATTTGGGATCATTCAAAAAACAATTATGACACCACTCTGTGGTTAACTGTTTTGAACTTGGTAAATGAGGTCTGCAGGTTTCGTCCATGGATATTATGATCTATAAAAAAAAAATACCTGAGTATTCTTGCTTGACCACGAGGAGGAGAAGCCATGAGAGGAAGCCATGGTCGTCGACCGGGTAACCAGAGACCTCGCAAGACCAAGCAATAAGGAAAAGAGGAATTAGGGTTACGATGAAAAAGGTTAGGGTTTAGATAGGGGGGTGCTTGAGGAAGTAGGGCGGGCACGTGGAATCCATGTGTGCCCGCAATTGTTTTTTTTTTAATTATTTTGATTTTTTTTTGTTTATTAAAATTTTTATATGTTTTTTTGTGTGTGTTCGTTTAAATTTTTTTTTATTTTAGTGTAAAAAAAATTTAGTGTAAAAAAAATAAAAATTAGGTCAATTTAGTTTAAATTAATTTAAAGTTAATCTAGTGTAACAATAATTTTATATTAATTGTTTTATTTAGTGTAAAGTTAATCTACATTAAAGTTAATTAATGATGTTAGGGATTAGATTAAATTTGACTTAGATTAAAATTTTGTTGGAGCAGATAGGTTTTGAACCCACGAACAACCACCGCCTAAGCCTTTAGAAACAACCAAACACCAACACACCATACATGAGTCTTTACAAATAAATTCATATACTTAAATAGATTAATGGTAATAGAGTGCTATCCTCAAGTATAATCTCCAATTATCCAAGTGCCAAGCTCATGAGACCGTACACACAACTCATCGTGCCAAGCGCCAAGTCCCTCCATTCCATTCCACTAGTCAAAGTCAAACATTAAGCTTCAATGCATCGCCTTAGGCTCACTACATCATACGACCACAAGTCCGTAAACAATACATAACCACAATGCACAAGTGCTAAGTTTCAATGCCAAAAGCCACTCTACAATCCTCAAGACTCGCACCTGTAGCCACCGAGACACACAATTCAACACATATGTACAATGTGCCAAGGAGAGCCCACGAGTCAACCATCGAAGGATATTTGGTTGTATGCGAAAATTTTAAAGGACTTAGACTAGGACAAGCGGGAAGGAGGCGACATACACACTAGGAAAGTAAGCTAGAGGAATTGGCGAGTATGGCGCAAGGCTAGCGTAGCTACCGGGCAAGGGAGTCAATAGTTTTCTTAGGCAAAGAAATCAAGATTAGACTCTTTAGCCCTAACCTAGCCAATCGCCTAAAGAGAGTAATGTCTGTTTACAGACAAGTAAATAAAAACTTACGCCTAACCTTGTTTCTAGTTTAAGTAGTGCAAATTTGAAACGTCCTTGAACTCACCCTGAAAAATTTGGTTGATGCAGGTTAAATCATACAGGATGGTTAGGACTTGAGGGAATCGAGGCAGGGGAGCATTGTCGCAGGCACCACCAACACCACCAGCGCTGCCACCACCATCGCTCGAACTAGCTCTCATGCTGTGCTCGTTGGAGGCCATAAATGAGACTTTAAAGGGGCGATAACCAGCAGGGACCAAGGTGGAACCCCCACCATCTAGAACAGGTAATCCAGAAGTGTTAAGGGATTCAGGGGGAGGACCTCCACCCAAATACATCACTCAAAAATTGCCGAAGATCAAACTTCCGGAGTTTGTCCGGGGTAGCACCAGTGAACGCGTGGAAGCATGGTCGGAAGGCATGACAAGGTGCTTTGCCTTAAGGGACTATGCATCCAACTCAACGGAGAAGATAGTAATTTTTCAATTAAGAGACAACGCCTTGAACTGGTGGGGCAACCTAAAAAGACAACTACATCTTACCCTAGACACAGTATCTTGGGAACTTTTCGAGGAGAGGTTCTGAAAGAAAATATTTGCCAGCTTATTATGAGGAAAAACAGGTAGGGGCATTTCATGGCTTAGTACAGCGAAACGGAACTGTAGAAGAATATGAGATCAAATTTATGGAATTGGTCAAATATGTTTCGTATATGGATAATGACCAATGACAGGTAGAGTGCTTTGTCTATGGATTGAACCCTAAAATAAGAGCTATGGTGTGGATGTGGAAACTGTCTTCGGTAGAGGAAGCTGTGGAAAATGCATGTTATGCAGAGGAACACATGAACTTAACCAAGGGTACAAGACCGACATTTCCACATCATCTTTGATTCATCGGCAAGACCCCTAGGAAATTTCCCAGAGGAGGGGGCTCAAGGCCTCCTCCATATGGTAACAGAGTCGCACCAAGGACAGTAACTGCATGGAGGTAGTGAGTGCAACATCTCGTTCATCACCAACGATGCAGACAGGTCCACATCCATCTCAGGGATCAACTAGTCGGGGTAGGGTTTCTAGGGGAAGGAACTCATTTCAGAGATAGTCACATAATAGTGTGCAGGTTTAGTCTCATGTTACCTGTTGGGGGTGTGGAGGACGCCATTACCAGCATGACTGCCCAAATTTACAATCAGGGTTCATGCATAGAGAAGGAAAGGCCCTGATGGGAAGAGCAAGTAGAAGCCACCAGATTTACACTGCGGTTAATAATCGTCAAGCTGAACATCAATCCACGATGGTGGAGTCAACATGTACGCTAAATCATATCAATTTTAAGATTTTATTTGATTCTGGTGTGACAGATAGTTTCATTTCACCATCTGCATTAGAAAAGAGTGGGTTGGAAGCCTACGAGCACGATGACTTTAAACAAGTCGAAATGGCTTCGGGCGAAAAACAAGTGGTAGGACCTAGCATTGATAATTGTATAGTAGACCTAGGAGTGTGTACTACTAGGTTGAAGGTATACATCACTACTCTCGGGGAATACGACCTAACCATTGAAATGGATTGGTTAGCAGCTCATCGAGCCTTGGTAGATTGTTTCGCAAAAAGGGTGCTTTGGGTCGATGACAAAGGAAGGCCAATAGAAATCCAGGGTTTACGAAGAAAGGTGTCATTACACTTTATCTCAACTATGAAGGTTAAATGATTCTTAAGGCAAGGGTGTCAACTATATGTAGTGGAAGCAGTGAATGAAAGGAAGGGACCCTCATTAGATCAGTACCTGGTATTGTTTGAATTTAAGGATGTTTTTCTAAACGAGTTACCAGGGTTACCTCCTGAGAGGGAGCTTGATTTTACTATTGAGCTAAAACCTTGTGCAGAACCAATTTCCAAGACTCCGTATCGGATGACAGTGCTGGAACTTTCTGAGTTGCAAATGTAGTTGAAAGAATTACTAGACTTAGGGCTAATAAGGCCCACTGTTTCACCCTGGGGTGCACCGATAATTTTTGTAAAGAAGAAGGATGGATCCTTATGACTGTGTATAGACTATAGGGACTTGAATCATGGTACAATGAAAAATAGGTACCCAATTCCGTGAATAGATGACCTATTCGATTAGATGAAAGGAGCAACGGTATTCTGAAAGATCAATTTGCGATCAGGGTATCATCAGTTAAGGATTAAGGAGGGTGATATCCCAAAAACTTTCTTTCAAACTTGGTTTGGACATTACGAGTTTGTCGTAGTACCTTTTGGATTGACCAATATGCCAACAGTATTCATGAGGCTCATGAACGACATATTCTAGAAGTACTTAGATCGATTTGTACAAGTCTTTCTAGATGACATCCTCATATATTCCAAGAACGAAAGAGAACATGAGGAACACTTACGAGTGGTGTTGTCTTGCCTTAAAGAGAACAAATTGTATGGGAAGTTGTCGAAGTGTTCCTTCTTCCAGAAATAAATCCACTATTTAGGTCATATCATCTCCAGCGAATGAACCTTTGTGGACCCAGAAAAGGTAAAGGCCATTATGGAGTGGCCAGTGCCAAAAAATTTCGATGAGGTGAGAAACTTCATCGGGCTAGCAGGTTATTATCGGAGATTTGTGGAGGGATTATTCAAAATAGTGAAACCCATCACCACCTTGCAACGCAAAGGGGTCAGGTATGAATGGAATGAAGAATCTTATAGTGCATTCATTGAGCTTAAAAGGTTACTAACTAGTGCACCAATTCTATGAGTGCCATATATGGAAAAGGACTTTACAGTCTACATTAATGCCTCGAAGAAAGGGTTGGGGGTTGTGCTAATGCAGGATGGAGGAGTCATATCTTATGCATCAAGGAAGTTGAAGAAACATGAAGAGTTATACATGACTCATGATTTAGAGTTGGCAGTTGTAATGCTATCTCTGAAAATTTGGAGGCATTATCTTGTGGGGTGAAACTTTGAGCTCAAAACAGACCATCAAAGTTTAAAACATCCCTTCACTCAAAGAGATCTAAATGATAGGCAAAGGCGATGGAGTGAGTTCATGAGTGAGTACAATTTTGGTATTTCATACATCAAGGGGAAAGAAAATGTGGTCATAGATTCCTTGAGTAGGAGACCATGTGTCTTCTCCTTGATACCCTTAAAACTCAATCTGAGGGAACATGTGTTGACACAACTCCAAGGAGATAGTTGGTATTTAGAGGTTACTTCAAACCTCCAGAGAGGGAGGCAGTTAGATCCAAATTATGAAGTATATAGTCTGGAAGCAGACGAACTATTGAGATATCGAGGAAGGATGTACATCCCTGAAGATGGGGATATTTGAAGCATCATACAGAAGGAAGCCCATAGAGCACTTTATTGTGTGCATTCGGGTGTGAAGAAGATGTACACAGACATGGGGAAGCTCTTCTTCTGTGTAGGCGTGAAGCATGATATAGTCCATTTCGTCACCAAATTCCTAGAGTGTCAACAAGTGAAAGTCGATCACCATCACCCGACAGGCGTCCTACAACCATATGATGTTCCTATTTCCAAGTGGGAAGTCATCTCTATGGATTTTGTTGTGGGGTTGTTACTCACATATCATAGCCACAATGCCATTCTTGTAATAGTGGATAAGTTAACCAAGAGTACTCATTTAATTCCAGTTAGAGACACTTAGGATGTCACTTATGTGGCACATGTGTTTGTAAGCGAGGTTATTCATTTGCATGGGATACCTAAGAAGATCATTTCAGATAGGGACTCCATATTCAATTCTATGTTTTGGAAAAGTTTGTAGTCAGCGTTGGGGACTCAATTGAACTTAAGCACAACTTATCATCCTGAAATAGATGGGAAAACAGAAAGAGTAAATCAAGTCATGCAAGACATGCTCAGGATGTATGTCATGGATAATCAAACCCAATGGGAGAAGTACCTACCTTTGGTAGAGTTTGCCTACAATAACAGTTTTCATAGCTCCATCAGAATGCCACCCTATGAAGATCTGTATGGAAGGCCATGCAGAACACCATTGAGTTGGGATAGACTAGAATAACGAGTAACAGTTGGGACAAAATTGACTCAAGAGATGGAGGAACAGGTGATTCAGATTAGGCAGAGACTAAAGAAAGCACAGGATAGATAGAAAAGTTATGCGGATGCACACAGGACCGACTGAAGTTATGAAGTGGGAGACCAGGTTTTCATTTGTATCAGTCCTAATAAGAGTACCATACGGTTCAGAAAGGGGACAAAGTTGTCACCTCGATTTATAGGACCATTCAGAATCCAAGAGAAAATTGGACCCATTACCTATCGTCTCGTACTGCCACCCCACTTGCATAAAACTCATAATGTATTTCATGTATCTGTTTTACGTCATTATGTTGTTGATGAATCACATAAACTAAATTGGAAGGAATTGCAAGTATCGGACATGGGAACTCTCACAGTAGAACCATTACTCATTTTGGACTGTAGAGTCCGACAACTTAGGAACCATCTAGTAGACTAGGTTAAGGTCCAATGGGACAAGTATATTCGAGGATCTGCTACTTGGGAATATGCCGAGACATTACGACGAGAATATCCCTCACTTTTTTGACCACCTCGAGAACATGTTTCTCGGAGGAGGGGTGTATGTAACACCGCCTTTTGACTTAGACAACCAAGATTACTTGAGGCCCATATACTTTATTTTCTATTCACAGTGAAACTATTAAATGATACACTTAAACTTTAAGATGTATGAACATTTATGAATGTTTAAATGTTATTCATGATGATGTATATAATGTGATCTACGATGTGAATATAATTTTACGAATGTTTAAATGTTATTGATGATGATGTATATGATGCGACATATTGTGAGAATGTAAATTTTATGAATGTTTAAATGCTATTAGAATGATGTTGGATATGATGCAATCTATTTTGGTAAATGATAATCTTATGAATGGGTGTTGAAATTGAATAATGGGATATTATGGGATATATTTAGAACTTCAAAACGTTGATGTTAAGTTGTTGGTACAAGGATACCAAATTGAAATGATGATGGTATGAAATTACATGATGATAATGCATAGAAATGTATGAGTTTGTGTTACAGACTAATCTGGAGGTTATGGGATATGAAACCGCCAAGGGATAATGATGATGAAAGTGGATATCATGGCCACTAGCCAAGAAACATTATGGTACAAATATTTGTATGTATAATTATATTGGTTTGGATGCATTGCTATGATATGTGGACCGGTGCAGGATTTCAGGTGATGAGACTACCCAAAACCGAATAAATGATGACAAAACTCCCAGAAACACGGTGCCACTGTATATTCCATTATAGGGTGTGGACCCTAGTTATGATTAGGAGGGGTGGAGGCAGTTCCCACCATGTATCCTCTGAAACCTGAAGTCATGGGAGGATGGTGTTAGCTCACGCTCCCTAAGACGTGTGATGATGAGTATTAATTGCCTGCTAGGGAAGTTTGGTCGAGATAGTGACACTTCCGCTTACGGGTTCTATTTGGAGTTAGGTCACAATAGTTGACGCTCCAAGATAGTCCAGTAGAGGAAGGATAGGAATGGAGATGGAAGTAAGTTAGGGAGGAAGTATGAGTAGAAATAGTTGATATAGTATGGAGATTTGTCTCATGGTGGAATTTAATGTTTTCCCTTCTAAAAGAGAATGTGTATATATGAATATTCATAATTACCTAACTAAACCACAATTGTCTAAATAAAATTGTTGAACTAGGATAATTGTAATTAAAGGATTTCACAAACATTTGATTGGTTTATTGTCTTTTATAAAAGACTAGTCTTGTTGATTGGATTGGATGCATACATAAATTGCTAAAGTGTGATAGTTATAGATTATTAGTACATGCATGAGACTTGTATGTACTAGATACACATGCATTTCTTGTACATATACACTAGTATGTATGAGTTTTCTTGACTTACTTACTAATAGTGTCGGTTAATTGTTATGAATGTGTGAACCATGTTTTTTTTCCTTTCTACCATGAGATACCTTAACTTCGGGACGAAGTTTCCTGAAGGGTGGGTGTATGTAACAACCCTGGTTAAATAGATGCATAGGGATTATTAATTATAATTAATTTGAAAATCTAATTGTCCTAATATGTTTAGTTAAACAATAATTATTTCTTAATAATATTAATTAATTAATTATTTATTAATTACTTGTTCATATCTGTCAATGATTAATTAATTAATTAATTGACTCATTAATTTTTTGAGTAATGAATTAAAGGGGTTAATAATTTGTAGATTATTTAATTAAAGACTTACGTATGAAGGGGGGGAAAGAAACATTAAATGGAGGGGATAAGATAATAAATAAGGGGATAAGGTAATAAAGGAGGAGATAAGGAAATTAATGAGGGGGAGAAGAGTCCGTGAAAGGGAAGATATATCGGGGAAAGAGTCCTACGAGAAGGCATTATGAGAATAGGGGGAAGGAATAATTAGGAGGAGGAGAGACTGTAGTTCTAGTTTTTTATATTCTGGTTCAGTTGTTGGGTTCTACAGTTTTGGTGAACCATTGTAGGGGGCACCGAGTTGTTGCGGGTTTTGGGCACGGGGGCTAGGATTCCTTTCAGTTTCCTGGAGCTAGGGAGTAGGATAGGCTGCTCCTAACTAGCTGGGAGGTTAGTTGGTTTGGGAAGAGTTGGTTCAGTGCATCAGGCTGGGCAAGGCAGTAGGGAAAGGACAACCATATCAATGGAAATTAGCATCAGAAGTAGGTAATTTATTTATGAAATTGCTGAGTTATTTTCATGCTGTAGTTAAATTTTAAATTTTGTCGAATATTATATGCTTATATGATGGTGAATGAATTATTTATGTATGAGAAAGGAATTATATGTTTAATTTGTACAAAATTTTGGATTTAATTAAGTATGGTCCCTACAGTACATGTGACAAGGGCTAATTTTTGGAGCATATGGCAAGTTTCTTGGGCACTTATGTCCCGATCTACAATTGCTTTTGAGTGAAAATGTCAATAAGCAGTTGAGGAAGGGTCATCTATATGTGATGTAGATGCAATTTTGGTCAACATGTGGTGGTAGGTCTCTGATCTCCCCTCTTCTTTGGAAGCATATTTGGCAATGTATTTTAGAACTACATGGCGAGAAAGAACTGGTTGGCAAACTACATTTTCCCTCCATATTTGGAGTATGTTAGGATTATGGATGTTTAGGTGCTCATCATTGCATGCTGGGTGATATGTCTTTTGACCCATTTCATCAATGTAGAGTGATGACTCCATTTGTACCTTCCAAGCGAATGTATACCTGCATTCAAGGGTAGTCCCTTTTATACGGAGATATGTTTTCTCATTACACTTTGTATGTCTTTGAACTCGGTTTAAGTGTTGTTCATAGTCATCAAGTGGGTTGGATGAAAATATCTCCTTTGTATCTAATAAGCAAGGGTCATCTTCAATGGATTGATGCATAGCCATTTGCATGTCATGGTTTTCTCTAGGATTCCAGGCTGTCACATAGTTATCAAAGAAACTCTTTGTAGCATAGATTTGAGTTGGGTCTTCCCAATCTAATGTTTCCATGTTTGGAGCATCAACAAGCCATAGAAATCCATGTATATGTGCAGAGCCATGGTGTTTCCATTCATACATATAAAAGGGATATGAAATGATTAGTAAAGAGCATTTAAATGTATAGGTTTGGTAGAGGTAATTTCAAGTATTATGCAATATGTACCTGTACCAATAGTCAATTGCATGCATTCGTTTTTGTAGTATATCCTCATGGAATATTGAAAACCTTTTGTTCATATAGGCAGCGACAGGGTGGGGACGATCAACGACATTGTTTGTATGCCAATATTGGTGAAGCTTTGGGTCAAGAGGCCTATTTTTTTGCATAACTGCATGCAAGTCTGGCCAGTTTGTGTCTGCTACACTAAGACTGAAAAAAAATGTTGGGCATTGAAGTTGTGTAATCATGTCTGTTAGCTTGGTCCTACACATGGTCTAGAATGTTCTAGTTCCATGTAGATGTGCTCTGAAATGCATGACCTCTTCTACGAGTTTGTCTGCAGGTACTTCTTTGAGATGTGCACATAATTCTTGAATTGTGGTGGGTGTGGTATGATCTTGGCTTCGTTTGAAAAATAAGGTAGTTGTTTCTTGACTTCAATGGTGCATAATCAAATTGTAGAGGTAGTATCTGAAACGAGGATGACTACGAAATGTATTTTCATGGTATCTCATCAAGTGTGTTGCACAACTATAAAGTGGTGTGTTTTTCATGCGTGGTTGGCGAGGCAGGGCATCTCCATTGGGGAAAAGAGTAGGAAATGCCATGTCGAAAAGACCCTCTATGTTATACTCATTGATTGGTGATAGGCCAATTATCGGCCATTCAATTGTATTTGGTGGAAAGTCGTTTGTAGTGTTAACAAATGCTCTTATTTTCTCCATTTCTCATTGTGTATTAGGCAATCGAAAGATGAAGGAAGACATTTGTTGTTCATATTGGCAAACATCATGCTGTTCTAAATCTGCAATAGTTGGCTCTTTAGTGGGAGAAGGGAAATTTTCTGTAGAGATAGAATGGAGGCGAGAGGAAACATTGGTGCATTTATTGGAAAGTGATGCAAGTGAGGTTTGGTCAATTTGGATGTCATTGTAATATTTGTCATTCTGGATCTTGTAGAGAAATGCATTGAGAAAACGTGATTTTGTCACATAACAATCATAACATTTCCCCTTTCCTCCATGTCTCTTGACAACCAATATATCTATATCTGAAAGACGATGTGGTAGAAAAGTTTCTATGTGGACAATTTGTTGTGGAAAACTAATAGTGTGGCCATGATATTTGTATTGTCCACCTTGAGCATGCCTAACTTGCAAGATGGGGCTAACTTGAGTAGTTAACATTTCCTCAACCTGTGTAAGTATTGAAAAGACTATGGGTTGGTGACCGGGGTCCATATTATTCCATTTGGAAAAACGAT
Organism: Picea engelmannii; assembly: GCA_009831015.1. NCBI lineage: Eukaryota > Viridiplantae > Streptophyta > Pinopsida > Pinales > Pinaceae > Picea > Picea engelmannii. The sequence continues at coordinate 55,301 of ML778757.1, forward strand.
GACCATTATTTTCTCTATGATAACGAGTACACATGTGTCCATTTGGAGATGGGCAAGTAGTTATACCAGGATATCATTCCAAACACATAGTGCATGTATGTATGTTAGGTAGGGCATCAATACATTTTCAAAAGGATTTGGAAGCATTTGTATGGGATCGATTCTCTATAACATGTGTTGGAAATTCCACACAAGCTTGGTTTTTGTTGATAAGTGAAGTCTCTCTAAGTCTCTCTATTTTTTTAATTTTATTTTTAGCATATTTAATTCAACATTTTTCATTTTGTTGGATCCTATATGTAGATAGAGGAGTGGTGATTGGGCTAGTAGTTTTTGTATTAGTAGTGTCATTGTTCCATCTATGTATTGTTTTTTGGTTTATTCTTATAGAATGAATTGTATGGCGCTAACGATTGTATAGAGTTTTGTTGAGAAGTTGAATTTGTGAAGAAGGTGTGTTTGAAACATTTGATGGTATGCCTTGTTGGAAGAGAACATGCCTTTCTAATAATTTTGAGAATCATTCACATGTGGTGTTTGTTGTTTTAGTTTGGAACATTGAGGTTTGTTTTTCGCCAGTTGGAATTTCCTATAAGACAAACAATAAAAAAATTGTAGTTAAACTCTAATTTGGCATGTGTGTGTAAGCATATTCTAAAAATAGGTATACAAAAAATAGATTTATTTGTTAAAATATGTTGTAAGTGAATGCATAAGTTAGGCTTCCTTTCATATAAATGCTATAATGAATAAACAAAACTTCAAAACATAAACAACTTATAGAGTATGTATATGGACAAAAGTAGGGTAATTACAAGTTGGTGTTTGTAAGAAACAACCATAACACTTTTCAAGCACTATTTAGCCAACAATTCAGGGATCAAGATGTCCTTTTTTGGATTTCCTATGTGATCAATTTTATCACATGAAATCACGATGCATTTTTGATGCAGGATCATCTTTCCATGCCAGCCAGTCAGCCACATCAGCATGCACGCATTCAAAGGCTGAAGAGAGAGGCGCAGCCTCATTTTGAATTTGAATTCAATGTAAATAAATGTCTTAGGCTGGTGAGCCATGAATGCCATGCCTTTGCGCAGGCTGTAGATAAGATAGGCATTTATTGTAGATCTGGCTGAGATCTAGTTCTGGATAGCAGACTAGACAACCATTGATTGTAATTAATTAGAGTAGGTAAATCCTGGAGGGAAGCACTCGATTGAGCCGCCTCATGTAAAAAGAGATCGAGATATCTCATTTTAAAAGAGAGAGAGAGATACATGTAGATAGAATGCATGTGGAGCTGAGGAGAGCTCGAGAACACCTTGTAAAATATACAGACATTTTGCCATTATTAATACAGAGCAGTTTTTCCTGCATCTTCTATCATTTTATGCATGTTTGTATGTGTGTGTTCATTTCATGCTGCAATCGTGTATTGTTATCATGTATTTGCAGGGAGTTGGTTTGATTTCAGGTTTGAGAGGTCTTTGAGGGTTCATGCCATGAGGGCATGGCAGAGTGTTGAGACTCTGAATCCCAGTGCACAGAGGTGGCACTTCTGAACTCGAAGGAGTCAGACAAAGACGTGTTGAGGGCACAAGCCTTGAAGACAACAACTCATACAGAAAGAGGACTTTGGGGTTGCTGAACACCTCAATAGTCAAAGCAGTGTATCTGAGACACTATTGTAAACAGAACCTCTGAGGAGTTCTGTAGAAACTCTACCTGGAGGGTATTGAGCGAGTGTGAGGAGGAACTCTGTTGTGAGTTCGAGAAGACCAGAATTCTGTTGAGGATTCTGAGGAGCTCTGTCTGGAGGACGTCGAGTGGAGTGCGTGAGTGCACAGAGATAGCAAAATTGTTGGGTGTTCCGTGGCAGTTATACTCCGCCAGAAGGGCGTTGAGGGAGTACGCAGATAGCAGGAGGTAAGAACTCTTCGAGTTCTATCATTTGAAGGAAGCGGAGTCCAC
>ML778757.1:68554-82961 GCA_009831015.1 Picea engelmannii
GATCTCATAATATCCCATAATTCAATTTCGACACCCATTCACAAGATTATCATTTACTCAAACTAGATTGCATAATATCCAACATCATCCTAATAGAATTTAAACATTCATTTAATTCACATTCTCACAATGTGTTGCATCATATACATACTCATCAATAACATTTAAACATTCGTAAAGTTTACATTCACATAATAGATTGCATTACATACATCATCATCAATAACATTTAATCATTCATAAAAGTTCATAAATTGTAAAGTTTAAGTGTATCACTTAATAGTTTAACTGTGACTAGAAAATAAAGTATATAGGCCTCAGGTAATCCTGGTTGTCTAAGTCAAAAGGTGGTGTTACATACACCCCACCTTCAAGAAACATTTTTTCGAGGTGGTCAAAATAGTGAGGGATAGTCTCGCCGTAGTGTCTCGGCATCTTCCCAAGTAGCAGATCTTGGACTATACTTGTGCCACTGGACCTTAACTTGGTCTACCAGACGGTTTCTGAGCAGTCGGACTCTACGGTCCAATATGCGTAACGGTTCTATCGTGAGGGTTCCCACGTCCGATACCTGCAATTCCTTCCAATTTAGTTTATGTGATTCATCAGCAACATAATGACATAAAATAGATACATGAAATACATTATGATTTTTATGCAAGTGGGGTGGCAGTACCAGACGATAGGCAACAGGTCCAATTTTCTCTTAGATCTTGAATGGTCCTATAAACCGAGGTGACAACTTTGTCCCCTTCCCAAACCATATGGTACTCTTATTACGCCTGATACGAATGAAAACCTTGTCTCCCACTTCATAACTTCGGTCGGTCCTGTGTGCATCTGCATAGATTTTCTGCCTATCATGTGCTTCCTTTAATCTCTGCCTAATCTGAATCAGATGTTCCTCCATTTCTTGAATCGATTCTACCCAACTGTTACTCGGTCTTCTAGTCTATCCCATCTCAATGGCGTTCTGCATGGCCTCCCATACAAATCTTCGTAGGGTGGAATTCTAATGGAACTATGATAACTATTATTGTAGGCAAACTCTACTAAAGGTAGGTACTTCTTCCACTGGGTTTGATTATCCATTACATACATCCTAAGCATGTCTTCCATGACCTGATTTAGTCTCTCAGTCTGCCCATCTGTTTCAGGATGATAAGTTGTTCTTAAGTTCAACTGAGTCCGCAACGCTGACTGTAAACTTGTCCAAAACCTAGAAGTGAATCCGGAGTCCCTATCTGAGATGATCTTCTTAGGTTTCCCATGCAAACTGATAACCTCACTTAAAAACATACGTGCCACATCTGTGACATTGTAAGTGTCTCTAATCGGAATAAAATGAGCACTCTTGGTTAACTTATCCACTATCACCAGAATGGCATTGTGTCTATGAGATGTGAGCGGCAACCCCATAACAAAATCCATAGAGATGACTTTCGATTTGGACATAGGAACATCATGTGGTCGTAGGAGGCCTGCTGGGTGATGGTGGTCGGCTTTTACTTGCTGACACTCCAGGCATTTGGTGACAAAATGGACTACATTGCGCTTCATGCCTACCAAAAAGAAGAGCTTCTTCATATCTGCGTACATCCTCTTCACTCCCGAATGCGCACAATAAAGTGATCTATGAGCTTCCTTCAGTATGATGCTTCAAATATCCCCATTCTCAGGGATGTACATCATTCCTTGATATCTTAACAATCCGTCTGTTTCTAGATTATATCCTTCATACTTTGGGTCTAACTGCCTCCCGCTCTGGAGGTTTGAAGTAACCTTTAAATACCAACTGTCTACTCGGAGTTGTTCCAACACACGTTCCCTCAAATTGACCTTTAAGGTTACCAAGGAGAAGATACGTGGTCTCCTACTCAAGGCATCTGCGACCACATTTTCTTTTCCTTTTATGTACAAAATACCAATATCGTACTCACTCATAAACTTACTCCATCGTCTTTGCCTAGCATTCAGATATATTTTGAGTGAAGAGATGTTTTAAACTTTGATGGTCCGTTTTGAGCTCAAAGTTTCGCCCAACAAGATAGTGCCTCAAAAGTTTCAGAGCTAGCATTACAGCTGCCAACTCCAAATCATGAGTCGCGTATAACTCTTCGTGCTTCTTCAACTTCCTTGATGCATAAGCTATCACTCCTCCATCCTACATTAGCATGGCCCCCAACCCTTTCTTCGAGGCATCTCTGTATACCGTGAAGTCCTTTTCCATATCCGACACTCGTAGAATTGGCGCACTAGTTAGTAACCTCTTAAGCTCAATGTATGCACTATCACATTCTTCTGTCCATTCATACCTGACCCCCTTGCGTTGCAAAGTGGTGATGGATTTCGCTATTTTTGAGAACCCTTCTACAAATCTCTCGTAATAACCTGCTAGCCCCATGAAGCTTCTCACCTCATGGGCATTTTTCGGCACTGGCCACTCCATAATGGCCTTTACCTTTTCTGGGTCCACAACGATTCCTTCGCCGGAAATGATATGACCTAAATAGTGGATATCTTTCTGGAAGAAGGAACACTTCGACAGCTTCCCATACAATTTGTTCTCTCTAAGGCAAGACAACACTATTCGCAAGTGTTCCTCGTGTTCTCTTTCATTTTTGGAATAGATGAGGATGTCATCTAAAAAGACTTGTACAAAATGGTCTAAGTACTTCCGGAATACGTCGTTCATGAGACCCATGAATATTGTTGGCACATTGGTCAATCCGAAAGATACTACAACAAACTCATAATGTCCAAACCAAGTTCAGAAGACAATTTTTGGGATATCACCTTCGTTAATCCTTAACTGATGATACCCGATCGCAAATCAATCTTTGAGAATACTACTGCTCCTTTCATCCGATCGAAGAGGTCATCTATTCGCGACATCGGGTACCTATTTTTCACTATAGCACGGTTCAAGTCCCTGTAGTCTATACACAGTCGTAAGGATCCATCCTTCTTCTTTACAAAAATTACCGATGCGCCCCAAGGTGAGACACTACACCTTATTATCCCTAAGTCCAGTAACTCTTTCAACTGCATTTGCAATTCACAAAGTTCCAGCGCTATCATCCGATACAGAGTTTTGGAAATTGGTTCTGCACCAGGTTTTAGCTCAATGGTAAAATCAAGCTCCCTCTTAGGAGGTAACCCTGGTAACTTGTTCGGGAAAACGTCTTGAAATTCTGACAATACCGGATACTGATCCAATGAGGGTCCCTTCTTTTCATTCACTTCTTCCACTACATAAAGTTGACACCCTTGCCTCAAGCATCGCTTAACCTTCATAGTTGATATAAAGCGTAACGACACTTTCCTCTGTACACCCTGGATCTCTATTGGTCATCCTTCATCATCGACACAAAGAACCTTCTATGCAAAACAATCTACCAAAGATCGATGAGCTGCTAACCAATCCATTCCAATGATTAGGTCATATGCCCCAAGAGCAGTGACCTATACCTTCAACCTGGTAGTACACACTCCGAGGTATACTATACAATTATCGACACTAGCTCCTATAGCTTGTTTTTCCCCTGAAGCCATCTCGACTTGTTTAAAATCATCGTGCTCGTAGGCTGCCAACCCACTCTTTTCTAATGCAAATGGTGAAATGAAACTATCTGTCGCACTAGAATCAAACAAAATATTAACATTGATATGATTTAGCATACCTGATGACTCCACCACTATGGATTGATGTTCAACCTGGTAATTATTAACCGCTACGCAAATATGGTGGCTGCTACTTGCTCTCCCCATCGGTGTCTTTCCGTCTCTATGCACGAACCCTGATTGTAACTCTGAGCAGTCGCACTGGTAATGGGGTCCCCCGCACCCCTAATAGGTAACACCAGATTGAACCTGTGTATTGTTATGTGTCTGTCTCTGAAATGAGTTCCTTCCCCTGGAACCCCTGCCCCTACTTGTTATTCCTTGAGATGGTCGTGGTCCTGTCTGCACCGTTGGCGATGATCGAGATGCTGTACTCGCTGCCATTGAAATCCCTGCAACTATTTTCCTTGGCGCAACTCTGTTACCATATGGTAGTGGCCTTGAGCCCTCTCCCCTAAGAAATGTCCTCTGGGCCTTCCCTACGAATCCTGGGCGATGCGTAAATGTAGGTCTTGTACCCCCGGTCAAGTTCATATGTTCTTCCGCGTAACGTGCAATTTCCACCGCCTCCTCCACTGAAGAGGGTTTCCACATCCGCACCATGGCTCTTATCCTAGGGTTCAATCCATAGAAGAAGCACTCTGCCTGTCGTTGGTCATTATCCATATATGACACATATTTGACCAGTTCCATAAATCTGATCTCATATTCTTCTACCATTTTGTTTCCCTGTACCAAGGCATGAAATGCCCCTACCTGTTGTTCCTCGTAGTACACTGGTAGATATTTCCTTCGGAACCTCTCCTCGAAAAGTTCCCAAGATACTGTGTCTCGGGTAAGGTGCAGTTGTCTTTCCAGGTTGCCGCACCAGTTCAAGGCATTGTCTCTTAACTGAAAAATGGTGATCTTCGCCTTTGAGTTGGATGCATAGTCCCTTAGGGAAAAACACCTGGTCATGCCTTCCATCCAGGCTTCTACGCGTTCCCTTGCTCGACCCCTGACAAACTCCGGAAGTTTTATCTTCTGCAATTTCCACGTGATGTCTTCAGGTGGAGGTCCTCCCCCTGAATCCCTTGACGCTTTTGGATTACCCGTTCCAGATGGTGGGGGTTCCACTTCAGTCCCTGCCAGTTGTCACCCCTATAAAGTCTCGTTGATGGCTTCCAACGAGCGCAATATGAGGGATACTTCGGGCGATGGTGGTGGTGGCACTAGCGGTGTTGGCGGTGCTTGCGACGATGCTCCCCTGCCTCGACTTCCTCGAGTCCTAACCATCCTGTATGCTTTGACCTGCATCCACCAAAGTTGTCAGGGTGAGTTCCAGGATGTTTCAAATTGGTGCTACTCAAACTAGAAAAAGGGTTAGGCATAAGTTTTCTTTACTTGTCTCTAAATAGACATTACTCCATTAGGGGATTGGCTAGGTTAGGGTTAGGTTTAAGCATCTAAGCTTAGTTTCTTCGCCCCTACGAAAAGAAATATTGGTTTCATTGCCCTGCAGTTATGCTAGACTTGCACCATACTCGCCAATTCCTATGCTTACTCTCCTAGTGCATATGTCGCCTCCTTCCCGCTTGTCCTAGTCTAAGCCTTTTAACTTTTTGCATACAACTTGATTAAAGTGACTTTCGACCTTATGTTTATTAATTTACGTCGATCTGCGTACACCTATTGACAATGGCACACTTAATGATATTTTAATCTTAATTAACCTTAAACCCTGATCTGATGGCTATGCATTGAAGATGCTGCCATATTCTTAGTCATCCTCCAAAATCAATGGGTTAGATTTATTGTTCATAACTTTCTTGCATTTATCAGGGTATCCATTAGCATGTTTACTCTCTCTCTCTCTCTCTCTCTCTTTTTTTAAACATTTACCTAATCACATTAAAAAAATGTTGTAAGGTTATATAATTACCATGTTTGATAATTAAATTGGATTAAATCGCGACATCTAAACAATTATCTCCAACTGTCAGCCCTGTTTTGGTGTTCACCAGTGCTATGTACCTTTTGGCGTTAGTGATCTTCTTAAGATGCTTTTCTTGGTTGGTGGTATTGGGTATGAAAATTAAAGTATTTATAAGTGAAATTATTTGTAAAAGTCACCTCGTGTGGTGCATTGGTAGGGAGGATTTTGTAAAGACTTGACCGACGGGGAGGTTCGGGGTTCAAATCCCACAGAATCCATTTAAATTTATACTTAGCCCTATATTATTTAAATTAAAACTCATAATTATATATATTTATTATTTATTTATTTATATTTTTTTTAAATTTAAAATTTTACGCAAGCGCATTATTACTTTTAAATAAATTGTTACAACTAAAAATTAATATATATATATATATATATATATATATATATAAGATAATTTAATTATTAAAAGGCGTATTAATACTTTAAACAAATTATTAAAACCAAACATTAATATATATAAAAAAATATATCCGTGGCATTCGCTGGCAACCTTTAAGGTTGGGCTTCTGGCATGAGGTCCACGTGCCCGACCTCTAGCTCTCAATACCAAACACCTAAGCTATTCTTTAATCCTCGGCTCGACGTTCTACTTCTTTTGGTGTTCTACTTCGTTGCCTCCTTCATTTTGTTAGTCTGCGAGGGCTGCTATTCCAGAGCTGAAATCACAAGGGTTTTTGTTGTATATTCCCTCTAAAGGGTAAAAATCTTAGATCCTTCAAATTTTGACCTTTTGATGGTTTATTTTTGTGAGTTTATCTACAAGATTGAATGCCTGAAACTTTGATTTGAACTTATCTAAGTAAAATGTGAAAGAGAAAAACCATAGAATTATGCATACTCTTGTATTGGGTCGTGCCATATTTCGTAGATGGATGGGGTTGTGGTGGAAACACATATTTACTTGTTAGGTTGCCCTTGATTTAAGATTTTTGTACTGTCTTTTGATTAACTTGTATTCATTACTCTTAGAGTATGGGTGTATGATGGATATCAACAGTTGGATTTGGCTATTTTGCAAATTATTGTTAGAGAATAATGGAGAAAATCAAGTAATGTTGTTACAAGTATATTCACCGGCAGTTCAGATCCGTTTATATCGGAGTCTGTTAAACCTACTCTTCTGATATATATGTAATGATTTCTTCAATGGAATAAGATAGAGATTGTTGTGTTGTGTTGTATGTTCTATCTATTAGCAATCCATGTTTTCCTAGTTTGGTATAATTGAATGTCAAATATGTGTACAGAGGTTAACGTAGGTGTGTGAAGTTTTTCGTGTGTATTAAATTATAGGAGATTGTCGTGTGTGCTAATTTCATGACAGATCTAATTTTCAGCATGTGAGAGGGAGGCTGCAATCACTGGAGAATCAAATTGCTGGTGTTAATGTAAAATTGAATTTATTGTTGAGCCAATTCACTAGAATTGTCATTATTACTTGATGCCATTTGGCATACAATGAGCTTCTATTTTCCAGAAAGAGGAGGAAATCGCCATATCTAAAGGAATCACTGTGCATGTAAGAGAGCTGATCTGTTGTCTATTATCACATCAGTTGTTGTGTTGACTTTACCTACCTGTATATTTAGTTGTGCGTGATTAACATTTTTTTGCGTGGATTTTGGTTAAGTCTCGTTTTCTGTTTTGTAATAAGAGAGTCATAGAGAGATTCTAGGTTTGCCAGATTTGCAGTTTCGTCTACTACATTGAGACTATAGACAATCTTCTTTTGAATCTTTCAAGGTTACCTTTTCATCAGGACAAACATTCGATAGCATAGGCAATCCAATGCTAGCATCACCCACACACCGTACGATGCATTTCAGTATATACTAGTTCTTCGTTGTGCTTAAAAAACAAAACCCTTGAATGTTTCACATAGATCTATATTTGGGCAAACCGTTTTCTGGGGGGGTTATCATTCGTTAATCAATGATCAAGTCAATGGCAACTCAAATGAATGAGATCTGGATCATATTTCTGATGGCAATTCTCAGAGTAAATGTTGTAGTTAATGCAATACGGGTTGTGAAAAAAGTATCGAATGAATCTCTGAATTAGTCCATCTTAGATATCAACCGCAACATCAGTTTAACAATAACAATCCCATTGTGTATCCTACCAGAGTTGAGCAAATTTCATGGAAGCCCAGAGATTTTGTATATAGAGGGTTCCTTATCGAGGAAGAATGTGAACATTTGATTTCTATCGCCAAGTTAGAACTTAAGAGATCTGATGTGGCCGACAGTGGTTCTGGTGAGAGTACAGTGAGTGAAGCTCGTACGAGCTCTGGTATGTTTATACCTAAAGGAAAGGTCATTTTCTTCTATCTGTATTCTTAGTATTACATCTTTTATTTTTCCTGTAAGGAAAAGCAAATCAAATTTATGCACCAGTTTTTATCCTTTCTCTCAAGAATTTCATATCAGAACATCTTACTTTTTTTGATGATTGCATCAAATCAATCATATTTTATATTTTTATGTTATTTTTCATGAGGTAATGTTTCTCTTTATTGGTTAGGAGTGGGTGTGCTAATTACAGCATAATTATTTGTAACAACCCTAGTTGTATGTTTTACTTGAGTTTTTTTTAACATTCTCAAATCATATTTCTTCTATATATATTTTTAGATTTGTTTATATAATCAATTAATAGTGCGTTTGGTTTGGTTTGCAGGTTAGGCGGGAGGGACTGGAGGACTGAAGCTAGGAACTTGGCCCTTAAGACCCCAAATTTATATTTAACCTAATATGTTTATGTAGGGTTTTACCACAACTAAGTATGAGTGTTTATTTAAATTTATGGATGGGTAGGTAGGCCCTTGGTTCCCGATTTTGAACCAGGGCTCTGATACCATATGTAGGGGCCCGAATTAAATAAACAACCATTTAATTTACAATATAACAATAAAAGTCAAGAAATTTCTATAATCTAGCACATTCGCCTACAAATTTATCAATTATAATAAATTTTTATAAGATATTAAAACAATGCAAAATTTGAAATAAATACTTGAACCTGATGCTATTATCCCTCTGTTTGTCTGCAACTTGCCTCCTTGATCTCTCCTGAACACTGCCCAAAACCGTTCCTCCCTGCCAACTAGGTAACTCCCTAGGTCCACGATATCAACGGATATCCTGGCCCCTATGCCCAAAACCCCCAACAACTCTGGTGCACTGTATCAATCCTACTCCATAACTTCACTTCTCTTTGTAAATCCAGAGCTCCCCAAAATTCATTCCCCAGCCTAGCCTCTGTAGCATAACCCCCCATCCAACTCCTTCCCTTCCTTATCCCTCCTTCACCGACTCTCCCCCCCCATTTACTCCCTACCTAACCCATTTATTACTCTTATCCTTTCCCGTTAATGCTTTGATCTTCTCGGGATTCATAGGTTATCCCTTGTTGTATACGCAACCATTTTATATCATATACCATTAATCTATTAAATCTATTACACAAGTTATTAAATGTAGTTTGTAGTTAAATTATTAATTAATTAATCAAAATTATATCCCTTAATTAATTAATAACTCACTTAATTAATATTATTAAATCATCTTTGTTTAATTAATGTCTTTTTAACACAGTTAATCCCCTAATTAGTTTTACTTTATAATTTATTAAACATTTATCCAACTAGGATAGTTATACTTATTTTAAGATCTATATTATTCATAAGTGATAAATGAAATAGTAAACTAGTAAATTTGATTGTGAAGATTTTTTGATGTGCCATTTAAACTAATGATTTATCTGGAGTTGACAATGCCATATATCATTGAAACCTAGTTTATAAGTGGTCATCAAACTATCCATCTTTACCATCAAACTATCAATCTTTGGTAAACAGGCATGCTAATGACTAAACTGTTCTCCGAATTTTAAATCGAAGAAAAAATGTTTGAAACGTCTGAAGCAACAAAGAATTATTACTAAGACAACCTACTTCCAGAAACAAAATTTGAAAAGGTCTGTGTTCTAGATCTTTGTTTCTTTACTGTCCTGAGTTTCGCCATTGAAATTTATATTTGGTCACTTCATTTACTGTATTTGTTATAGAATTCAAAAGCTGGTTGATAATTATTAATTTTTTTGAATGGATGAGGCTGGATGTTTGATAACACCTCTCATGGATAGAGTGCATGGATAGGATGTCATGAAAACTGCACCTGTCATGGAGAGTACATCGATAGGATGTCATGGAGACTGCATGGATAGCAAGCTGCAGAAATGTATGGATAGGAAGTGGCAGAAAGAAGTGTTACGAATGGAGGGTGGATAGTGTGGGACCTTGCATGAGACCCACGTGCCTCCTACTCCATCAAGTAAAAAAAACTAAACAAGAAAACCTTACCTCATCTCTCTTCCATCTCCTTGTGCCACTTCGTCTCCCTGCGACCTTTCTCTTCTGCTCTGCACAATATAATTCATCACGGTAGCTAAAGAAAGCAACCCCTTATGTCCCATGGATTTTAACTACGTCCACCAAATTCCATGGAACTACACTTTCTGCGAGTCAGGTAATCATTATGAACAATGTCGGGATGTATTCCGTGTTCGGGTTTCGCGACTATGCCTCCGCCACTACCTGTGTGAATGAATTTCAGCAACAACTTTCTTCATTGCCCACGGTTTCCCTTTCCCCGACCTTGGCCTCCCGCACCCTGAACACAACCGCGTTTGTTTAAAATCGTACTCGGTACGACGGCATATGGTGAGTAAAATGGGGCCAAAGAGCACAATAACCGCTTCCTGTATATTCAGATTGGGCAGGTACCCACCTAGAAAGAAAGATGGCAGCCATCTGGTTTTAATCTCGACTTCTGCGGGAGTTTATAGTCGGTTTTTTTTCGGGGTTTCTGATCGTATGTCTCCTGCTGGCGAAGAGCTTATAGTGGTTTGTTTTGTTTACTACGCTATCAATATCCCGAAGGCGTTTGAAACCAAACAAGATCCGTACAACACGATTGGTAAGGTAACGCTATTTATATCAGCTATTAGTATCCCGAAGGGTTTTTTCTCGAGCAGGGTTGAAATGTATGAAATGAACAATACACATATGATTGTGTAGGCCTTCGAAATCCAACAAGATGCATATAATAATGGCATCCGGTTGTTTTGGCCACTCGCCCTCTACCGATGTCTCTCTACCTATGTGATGGTTATGAGAAAGGAAGCAAAATTTGGCCAAATTACTGAAAAGGATGATGCCCTTGTATACGTATAAATAGCAACAGAATGCGGCATCACACTATCTTCATTCGGTATTTTCAAAAGGACTGTAATTGAAATAGAGAAAAATTTAACCCGGGTATATAGAGCTTGCGAGTTTCATAATTCTATGAAGGTATTTATCTCCTAAAAATTGAGGATGGAGAGTAATGTATCATTTCCATTATTGGCAGGTGATATATGCCCTTATATGCAAGTACAGGATCTTAAAGCTAACCAAAAATCCAAGTAGAGGATCTTAAAGTTAACCATAACTGTCACTGGTGATTACGAAGCTAACCAAAACTCTCAGTGGTGATGAAGAAGACTGCAGTCTCAACTCCATTTTGGTTTGTAAGATTTACTCGTTTTTCTCTCCCATGCATTTTATATATATTACTTATGTTTAAAAAAAAAAACGTCATATTATTTCAGAAAAAAAAACTTACAAAGCTTGATCCAAAACAACCAGAGCTACATGAATGCATTGAATATGTGGCTCTTTTGTCCTTTATCCGTTCATGCATCTACCCTCTACAATAGCGTGAAAGCCCAGCGCTCATAACGACTTAGTCATTCTCAAAATCTATTTAGAATATATAGTTCAAATCTTTTTAAAATATATGTAATATAATTTTCAAAATCTCTTTACAATATATATGTTTTTCTACTTTGTGTGTATCCCTTCTATAACCATCTCCATAATACAATAAATAATAGACATTATAGATTAGTTACAACTATCTTATGGTTGAAATAGTAATTAACATTGTTAGTAACTATTTGTTGGAATAATGTCGAAATTAGGATACTTAGTTAAGATCTGCATAACTAAGTTGTTGTGTGTCTTTCCTGTTTAGGTTTGCATTAGTTTTAGATCCACCTTTGTAGGAGGTTGTTGTAAGCACCTTGTGCTATATATGTGTGTAATTGATTTACATTAAACACAACAGATTATGTGAGCGTAGACTCACAAGTGATGTGCCCTTGTGGCCTCACTGTTATGAGATTAATTGATCTTTGAGTTTAACTTGGTATCAGAGCTTGAGGTCGTAGATCCGTGAGGGAAGTGAAGAAGTGGTTGGATCTGCGTTTATGATTCATACGTGTCCGCTGATCTGGAAATTGACAGTAATCGTCGTTATGAACATTTTGTGAAAGAGAGATCGCATAGATCGCATAGGAGCATTTCAGCAGAGAAAGAGCTGGCAAGGTGTAGACAGACGCGCGAAGAATCCTGAGTTCGAAGGCGTGAGCCAAAGACAACGCAAGCTGTGTTTGTGTGGAGGCGGAGGAGGTTGCCGTGAGCAGAAGGATATTTGATGATCGTTGCACGGGCGTTCTTATGAAACCTCTGGAGAATTGGAGATCGTGCACAGAGCGAGAGAAGGAGCGAGTCCGCCTGGTGAAGTGAGTCTGCGCGCTGGAGGAGCGAGTCCGTGCTGGAGGAGAGAGTCTGCACCAGAATCTTGGCTCTGCGGTGAATCTAAAGGAGATCAGTTCAGATTTGAATTGCTGTGTATAATCTTATATTTTGCGTCCGATCTACGACTGTTGTTGCCTGCCTCATGATATTTGTTGTTAGTGCAAATCCATTGTGGACTGGAGATCATTGTGGAGCCACATAGCTCACGATCTGGCATTTTTTATTGTTGTTTTTCAGTCTCTTTCGAAGGAGTGTTCGATCCTTGCATCGATCCCTGGAGTGTTCACTTTGTGTATGATCATCGGGAGCTGAGATCTGGATGTAGATCTATGCAGAGAATCCTTCGCGGACAGAGGAAAGTCATCGTTCAGAGAGAAGAGCTGGTGTGAAGTCATTATTGTGTGTGCACGGAACAAACACTGAAGTTATTATTTGTGAAGGTGAATCGGAAGGCTGGTGGGAAACTGCACCGCTGGAGTCGATATTGACAACACCATTGGTATATTCAGAGCACTTGTGCAACTTCTGGTGAAGGCCTTTATGAAGGAGCATTCTGCCCTGCTTTCTGCCAGCTGCGGGTGATAATGCTCTGGTCTGGACCTGTAAAAATATGCCACTGGGTAAGCCACCTGTTGTGTTAAGCCTGTGGGTAATTGCGTGTCGAGCAGTCTGTTGTGGTCATCGCTCGAGCCGTGAATTAGTGTAAATCGTTGGAGAGGCTTTTTCTTGCTGAGAAGATCTGACGGTCATGCTCGTCGTCCATGCATAATTTTTTTTCTTCGTGCAACTCACGTGAAAGCACTAAAAGCCTGCGTGGGGCAAAGATTTTTGTGTGCATTTTTTGTGGAGCGTGAGACCCAACTTTGGTCGTTGGAAAGAGACAACCTCTATAGAAAAATTATTGTCTCTAGTTTTAATTTGGATGATAGCGAAATTCTTTAAGAAGACGATTGTGGTTAATATTCAGTGTTGAACCCGATGTGAACGTCTTTGTTAATCGACTTCTTTGTTTGGCATCGAAGCCTTCATTTTGAGATTACATTTTGAGGCTTCAACCCTTCATGCCACAGTTTGTGGTGAAGAAGCCGCAGAAGGTACTCCCCGTGAAGGAGCCTTTGAGCTCGTGTAAAAGTAACCCGTGAAGTAATCTGTGTGCTCATGCGTGCTATGCGCATTGAAGGAGTCGTGTGTCTATGGTTGCAGTGAAGTGAAGAGTTGGCTCATTACTTCCATAGGATCGCGTGGATCACGTGGAGAAAAGAGCTGTAGTGACATATTGCAGAAGAAATTTGGTGATAAGAAAGTGGTTTTCGAAATTGTTGTCCAGTGATCATTGTTGTGACATGAAGACATGCTTATCATTGCTGCTGAAAGAAGACTCAATGTGAAGGAATGGGTCATCAAAGAAGAATTAAACAGCTCCGGAGAGAGCTGAAACACATGTGGAGGAAGAGTCAGCAAGAGGAAATATATTTTGCAGGTAAATATAAAGTGTCTGAGGAACACATACATGATGAAGACTAGGATCAAATTGCGGATTTGGAGAAAATTTATGAAGATGAAGAAATCAATGCAATAATGAAAAGGTTAATGCCAGTTTTACCATCATTTTCAGGTAAATTTTTTTATCTTTGGAAAATGAAAATGGAAGGTTTACTTGGATCAATAGATTTATGGGAATTTATTCAAAATGGTTATGAAGATCCTACTGAGAAGAGAAGAGATAAATTAACATTATATCGTGTTAGTTCAACACTGAATAATGACATCGTGTCTGCTCTGTTATATGAATTTGGTGAAATAGAGAATGCAAAAATGTTTTGGGATAACCTAGAGATGAAGTTTAGTGTGAGGGGGAGCAAGATAGCTAAAGACGACACTGTTGTTGAAAATGGTGAGTGTATTGACAGTCTTATAACTGAAATAAAGACTGGAAATGATTGCATTGAAATCATAATGATTGATGATGAAAATGTGTATGTAGTTGATTGTGATAATGAGAATGAAAGTTTTGTGGAGGAAGATCTCTTTGAAGGAGAGACATATGAAGTCAAATTTGATGAAGACAATTCATCTAATGAAGAGAGGTCAAAATTGATGCATGAGAAACATCTTATTGATGAGTTGTTGTTTGGTGAGAAGAATGGTCCACT
>ML778757.1:116940-137675 GCA_009831015.1 Picea engelmannii
GTATCATAACAACTTATCAACCATTACAACTATAATTTTAAGATAACAAACTATCAAGCATTATAACTATAATTTTAAAATAGCTAACAAACTATCAAGCATTATAACTACTAGCACAGTCACATAATTGTGGCTGATCAACGTCGAAAGGTTGATAAGATGAAAAAAAAATTTAAAAGAATATATTAAATTTTATTATTGATTAACAAATAAACTGTTGAGCTTCATTTATTTGGTGTTAATATTTTAATTTTTGTTAATCACTTAAGTGGCAATCAGTTAGTTATCAAAGTAATTTTAAAATATGATTAGGTAAATGTAAAAAAGTAAACACATAAAGATAGTAAAAATTTATTCTAAATTGATATTTTTCATCCTATTTCCAAAATTAAAAAAAAATTGTTTAGATAACCACTACAACAATCTTTGTGTACGTTTCATCCTCTCTCCATCTTTTTTCCAAAAAAATATAAAAATATATATATATGAACACTTCAACAATTTCACGTCTTTGTACATTCCATACTCTCTATTATGATATTGAAATACAAAGTATATCATAACAATTATGAATTAATATTGAATTACACTTTTTTTTTATTAAATAGTTTATAACAATAATGAATTAATATTGGATTACACAATTTTTTCATTAAATAGTTTATATGAATGAAGTTTGCCTCCAGTCCAAATAGTTATATAGCAATTGCATCTTACTTGGAGCTTAGGCATATATCCCATCTTGAGAATATCGACCAGAAGGAATTGTACGAGACTGGATGATTTCATTGATTGGAGAATTACTTTCTGCACAAAGAAGGCAATAACATGAAGTGATAAAATTGGTTCATTCAAATAAAATTACTAGTATGTTGGTTTTTATGATAAGACATCAAAGATTCTTATGGGTTTGGAAAAAAAGAGACATTGACCTATAGATAAAATCTTTAATAAGTGGTGTAGACCCCCGACCCTTGGGCCAAGATCTGCACAGGATCGTTCCTCTTCGAATCCGCAGAATTGAAATAGTTATTTCAGGTCCTCATTGGAACTCCACGAATCCGATCCACAGGTCGTTTGGAAACCCCACTTGTGCGAACAAACACTAGGCGCGAACTTCACCTCCACGTGACCATGATGTTGTAGTTATATCAGGATTTTGGTAAACGGGAGTTTGAAACGCAGTGGCCCAAAACCACTGGTCACTCCATTCCTTGAATTCCCGAAATGGTTCAATGCCGAAATGGGCTCAGATATTTTTGGGATTTCGTGAACTAGGATTTCACAATGTAGTGACTCCAAAATCTTGCCTCCTCTGCTTCTCGAACCTCGAAGTGTCGAAATACCAAAACAGGATCAACGGCTCTAGCTCGTGCTATTTCCTTCGAATATATTTGGCGCTTTGTGATTTCGTAAGTTGGGACTCCACATCTCCCGACTCCTGGCCTCTCGACCACTCGGGTCCCGAAATGCCAAAATCTACCCGACCACGGTTCACTTTTTCGGGATTTTGGAATTTGCAATTCCGCAATTCCGACTGCAGACGGTTCTTGGTCCTTCGATCTCTCGAACCCCGAAATGCCGAAATGACAAAATAGTTGCTTCCTCCAGGACGACACCCTGCTCCAAGAACACGTCGTGTTTTGTGACTTCGAGGTTTTGAATGCGAAGTGCGCCAGCTCCTTGTCATCGGGATTTCCAAAATTCTGAACCCTGAAATACCGAAATGCTGAAATACTAAAAGGCACTCATCCTTAACTTTCTCACAAAACTTTGAGATCTGATGGTCCACGGGATTTTTGGCACTTCTCCATGAAGTGTCTCCACCGTCTGTTTCAACTCTTCTCTTGCGCGACCTCCTAGAGGTTAAACTCTGTGCGCCTTCCTCCAGATCTAACAACTATTGATACTTTGCACTAGATCTGACGACCCATATCTGTTTCTCTTCCTTGTGCTCTCTCCTCCTGTTGTCTGGACGTGAAACTCGACGGTCCAGATCTTGCCTCTCTAGATGATCTAACGACAGTTGTGCTCTACCTTGAGCATGACCTTCTTCCTTTCCCTTGGAAGATTTTCTGAAGTTTCAAAGACCTCAACCTTTGCTTCCTATGCAAGCTCAATTTCCTTGGATATCGCCTATGTTCTAGGAACGCTATCCCTCCTGATCTTTGTTCACTCTGAAACCTCAAAAGGTTTCATGACCTCTGCACTCCTTGCAAGGTCCCTGCACACAACTGTGCTATCCCTCTTGAGCTTTATTTACCCAAGCCTCTAGTGGAATCGCCCTTCTTTTCCCTCAAAGGTAAATCTGGTGTCCTCCTGATGACCTTCTGCTCAAGTCCTCCTTGCCGAGCTTAACAGAGTATCCAGTAACTCTGTAAGTGTCTCTTCTTGACACTTCTCTTATCTCAGAACTCGAAAAGAGTCCTTCTGTGCCCTCTATGCAACTACTCAATGCCCTCCTCGCTGAGTTTAATAGAACTTTAGACATTTTGTCTTCTCTGAGCTCGAAATAGATCTCCTCCTGTGAATTCCTTACACTCCCTCAATACCCTCCTGGCAGATCTCTATAGAACATTCAATGATTCTGTTATCTTTGTTCCTTCCTCTGCACAATCTTACCTCCAAGGTGTTCAACAACCTTGAGGTTTCTCCCTGGGTCTAATACTTCTTCTGGTGCGCCCTCCTGGTACAAATCTATCCAAACTCTGCAGGATTCAGAAGTGCACTCTATGCACTAGTTCAATGCATCCTGTTCATTTTCTCAATGCCCTCCTAGCAAAGCCTTTACAGAATCCTCAACAATTTTTCTTCTCCTCTCTATGTTCCCCTCTGCACAGTTCCTCCTTCAAGGTGTTCAGCAACCTTGAGGCTTCCTCCTTGAGTCAATGACTTCAACTGGTGCGCCCTCCTGGCACATCTTTGTCTAAAATTCCGTAGAATTTAGAAGTGTACTCCTGCACAGGTTTTCATAGACCGCAATACTCTGTCATGCACTCTTGAATGAAACCACAAAGAACCCAAACCTGAAAATGAAAGAACTCAACAGATAGGGAAATCTATCTATCCTTACAAATGCACATCTAACATACATCTACAGCATATCATCAACACATAGAGACATAAATTCATGAACTCACAAACAGATGAAGAACAACATGCAGGAAAAACTACTCTATTTACATTAATCAAGAATTCCTGATTACAATGTGTTCGAGCTCGGACTGCAACAGAGTCTCGTCTCTCCTCTCCTATCCAACCTATTCTCTGTATTCTTCTCTCCCTCTCTACTCTACCAAAAACAAAATAAGATGTGTTTAGAAAAGGGGGCTCCTCGAGTGCTTCCCTCCATCCTCACCAACTCTCATTAATTACAATGAATTACAATGAATGGTTGTCTAGTCTGAATCAGATCTAGATCTTAGCCTTACAACCATTTAAGACAACCTTTATCTAAAGTCTGCGCACATGCATGGATTTTGGCTCTTCGGCCTTACAACATTTAATACAATTTCAAAATTTTAAATTTGAAAGTGAGAGGCCTGCACCTCTCCTCTGCATTGAATGCATGCCTGATGTGCTGGTTGGCTCGCACTTTATGACGTGGAGTGATGCTACTGCATCATACTCCTCAGCTGCAAAAATCATGAGCTCCTACTAATGAGCTTCCCAACACCACTGTTGAAATCCACTTGGATCCCAAATAGTTCTCTGGAGTTGTCCATCTGCTCCATCACCTTGTTGCTGCTACATATGTTGTCCTGCTGCTATGGCAGGTTCTCCTCTGCTCAGCTTCCCTTTGCTGACTGCTTCTGTTGATCTGATCATCAGCCTTTTGATATCCTCAATTATCTCATCTAGTTGCTCCCATGGCTGGCTCTCCTTTTGTAGCCTGCTCCATTGCACTTCTTTCATGCAAATGGGTAGATCAACTAGATCTACCATGCCATATTTTTCCTCTATGGCCTCAACTTGCCATCTTGCTGCAAAATTTAGCTCTGCAATCATATCTTCTTTACTTACCTGCTTTTCAGTCACCTTCTTTGATAGACTTTCTTCTGCCATTTCCCCTTGGGTTGGTTGAATTCCGGCTTCCTCCAGCTGCTCCTCAGACTGGAATTTTCCTTCATATTATGCTTCATGCCTCGACATTGCAGTCATCATCAACTTTTCAGATTCCTGGATGAAATTTTCAAGAAATTCCTCGGAATTCTCCTCTACTAACATCTCCATGACTATCTTCTCTTGGAAATCATCTACTAGTTCTGGATTGTTCAGCCAATCCTCTAACATTTCTAGCTCCTTCTCCCAAGGAGTGATCATGTCAACTGTGTGCTCCTCTTCTTCTCCTTGGGAAACTTCTGACATCTGCTCCATGTCTTTGACAATCACACCTAGCTATCCTTCGGCTGTTGATGCCTCTGCAACACAATCTCTGGCCTCAACTGTGCTATGTGGTCGAAATACCCAAATTCCCCCAATCATCGGAGTGTTCTTTTGATCCTCCTCTTGAATGGTGTAAGTTTTTAACTTGTTATCATCTTCATTCACATGGTCTGTAAAACCACATGACTCTTCACCTATCACCACTCCTTCCTGACATGAACTCTCAACAGATTCCATAAGACTCTAAGACAGTCTCATCTCCTTTCCCCTGCCCACCCAAAAATTTGTGAGATCCTCTACTAATATCCTATCATTGCCCACCTAACAATATGAATTTTTGTTGTTGTTATCCTGATAGTCTATGAGATCCTCCAGTGATCTTATTCCATCGCCCACCTGGAAATTTGAAAATTAATCTCTACCCTCCTCGTAGCCCATGAGACTTGAAACTGATCTCTCCTCCTCATCGCTAAGATTCTTCCTAGTCTCTGGTTCACAAATATGAACCACCTCCTCTTCATCTCTGAGGCTTTCAACATACCTCAACCATCCTCTAAACAATATTCACTACCTTCTAGCCAACAATTTTTTGACTGGCCACTTTGCTTTCCTCCTCAGAGGCCATTCATACACCTAATGTGTCTTTGCATTCTGTTGCACCCACAGTGAAAGATCTTCTATCCTCGCCCTCACCTCAATGAGTTCCCTATCAATATCTTCTTTACTCATCTGCTAGTGGTCTCCTCTTCCACCATGCTCATGGCCTTTAGTAGCCATCTTTCTGTTCGTGTCTGCTCTCTTGGCAAACTTGTTGCTATCACTCTGCAACCGTGAGTGCTTCCAGCCTTTTCTACTGTCTACCTGACTGTCTACCAATTGTCACATGCCTTGCAACAATCACCATAGAGCATCACCACTCTGTCTCCTTTTACCTTCTGTCCACAGGCAAATTGAACTTCTGATACCACTTGATGTTACCAAAATTTCCTTTCAATCCTTTTGTCTGCTATCTGCAAAAAAAATCCCGCTCTGATACCACATCTGGTGTAGACCGCCAACCCTCGGGCCAATATCTGCATAGGATCGTTCCTCTTCCAATCCACAGAACTAAAATAGTTATTTCAGGTCCTCACTGAAACCCCACGAATCTGATCCACAGGTCCTTTGGAAACCTCACCTATGCGAAAAAACACTAGGCGTGAGCTTCACCTCCACGTGACCACGACGTTGTGGCTGTATTGGGATTTCGGTAACCGGGAGTTTGAAACGCAACGGCCCAAAACCACTGGTCACACCATTCCCCGATTTCCCGAAATGACTCAATGTCGAAATAGGCTTAGATCTTTTCGGGATTTCACGAACCGAGAGTTCACAATGTAGTGACTCCAAAATCTGGCCTCCTCTGCTTCCCAAACCTCGAAATGTTGAAATGCCGAAACGAGCTCTGGCTCGTGCTATTTCCTCTGAATGTTTTCGGGGTTTCGTGATTTCACAAGTCGGGACTCCACATATCCCGACTCCTTTCCTCTTGACCACCCGGGTCTCGAAATGCCAAAATCTACTTGACCACGATTCACTTCTTCTGGATTTCAAAATTCGCGATCCCGCAATTCCGGTTGCAGACGGTTCTTGGTCCTTCGATCTCTCGGACCCTGAAATGACGAAATAGTTGCTTCCTCCGGGACCACACCCTACTGCAAGAACACGTCGCATTTCACGACTTCGGGGTTTTCAATGAAAAGTTCCCCAGCTCCTTGTCATCAGGATTTCCAAAATTTCGAACCCTGAAATACCAAAATGCCAAAATAATAAAATGCACTCCGCCTTAACCTTCTGACAGAACTTTGAGATCTGACAGTCCACGGTATTTTCGACACTTCTCTACAAAGCGTCTCCATTATTCATTTCAACATTTCAACTCTTCTCCTACATGACCTCCCAGAGGTTAAACTCCTTGCGCCTTCCTCCGGATCCAACGGCTATTGGTCCTTTACACTAGATTTGATGGCCCAAATCTGTTTCTCTTCCTTGTTCTCTCTCCTCCTATTGTCTGGACGTGAAACTCGATGGTCCAGATCTCACCTCTCTAGCTGATCTAATGAAAATTGTTCTCTACCTTGAGCATGGCCTTCTTCATTTCCCTTGGAATATTTTCTGAAGTTTCAAAGACCTCAACCTTTGCTTCCTCTACGAGCTCAATTCCCTTGGATATCGCCTGTGTTCTAGGAACGTTATCCCTCCTCAAATTTGTTCACTCTGAAACCTCAAAATGTTTCATGACCTCTGCACTCCTTCCAGGGTCCCTGTGCACAACTATGCTATCCCTCCTGAGCTTTATTTACCCGAGCCTCTAGGGGACTCGCCCTTCTATTCCCTGAAAGGGAAACTTGGTGTCCTCCTCACAACCTTCTGCTCAAACCCTCCTTGCTAAGCGTAACAAAGTATTCAGTAGCTCTGTAAGTGTCTCTCCTTGACACTTCTCTTATCTCATAACTTGAAAAGAGTCCTTCTGTGCATTCTATGCAACTACTCGATGCCCTCCTGGAAGAGTTTCACAGAACTTCAGATGTTCTATCTTCCCAGAAATCGAAATAGAGCTCCTCCTGTGCACTCCTTGCACTCGCTCGATTCCCTCCTGGAAGATCTCTACAGAACCTTCATTGATTCTGTTATCTCTGTGCCTTCCTCTGCACTGTCTTACCTCCAAGGTCTTCAGCAGCCTTGAGGTTTCTCCCTGGGTCTAATACTTCCTCTGGTGTGAACCCTCCTAGTACAACTCTGTCCAAATTTTGAAGGATTCATAAGTACACTCTATGCACTAGCTCAATGCATCCTGTGCATTTACTCAATGCCCTCCTGGCAAAGCCTTTATAGAATCCTCATCAATTCTGCTTCTCCTCTATGTGCTCCCCTCTGCACAGTTCTTCCTTCAAGGTGTTCAACAACCTTGAGGCTTACTCTTTGAGTCAATGACTTCAGCTGGTGTGCCCTCTTGGCACGTCTTTGTCTGAAATTCCGCAGAATTCAGAAGTGCACTCCCACACTGGTTTTCAGAGACCGCAGTACTCTGTCATGCACTCTTTCATGAAACCAAAAAGAACCCAAACCTAAAAAATGAAAGAACTCAACAGGTAGGGAAATCTATCTATCCTTTCAAATGCACATCTAACATACATCTATAGCATATCATCAACACATAGAGACATTCATTCATGAACTCACAAACACATGAACAACAAAATGCAGGAAAACATGCTCTGTTTGTATTAATAAAAAATGCTTGATTACAATGTGTTCGAGCTCGGGCTGCAACAGAGTCTTGACTCTCCTCTCCTATCCAACCTATTCTCCCTATTCTTTTCTCCCTCTCTACTCTACCAAAAACAAAAGAATATGTTTTTACAAAAGGGGGCTCCTCAAGCGCTTCCCTCCATCGTCACCAACTCTCATTAATTACAATGAATTACAATGAATAGTTGTCTAGTCCAAATCACATATAGATCTTATCCTTACAACCATTTAAGGAAACCTTTATCTAAAGCCTGCGCACATGCATGGCTTTTGGCTCTTCGGCCTTACTACATTTAATACAATTTCAAAATTTGAAATTTGAAAGTGAGAGGGTTGCGCCTCTCCTCTCCATTGAATGCACGCTTCATGTCTTGGCTGGCTGGCACTTGATGACGTGAGTGATGCTCCTGGATTAGTAAGCAGTAAGAAACTTCATTTGCTTTAATATTATCATAAGCAAGTGCAAAAAATTAGGTTGGCAAATTATGCATCTGCACCCACAATCTAAACACAACATTTATAACTTTGGTTGGCAAATTATGCATATGCACCCACAATCTAAACACAACATTTATAATAGTAATTGCAAAGAAAGGTTACATTACGGTGCATATCGAACTCAGGTTTACATATATTTATATATTGTATCTTTCAACCAACAATGTAGTAGATGAATAATTTAACATCAATTAATTACACAAACATAACAATAAGTTCTACTTGATTTCAGAAAATTCAATAATTCCTTTTAATTTAGAACATACGCATGTTAAATTTATCAACGAATATTAATTTTATAACAGAATAAAACAAATACGTAAATTTAAAATACCTTGGTCTTATGCTAACCCTCCTCTTTCCACTTGCCTTGTTGACCTTCCTGGTGCTGCCTTGCCCAGCTTGAAGCCACGGACCAACTATGCAAAAAACTGAGTTTCCACCCTACCAACTAGGACACCTACCTAGCTCCAGGATACCATATGGATATCCTAGCCCTTGTGCCCAAAACCCCCAGCAAACCGGTGCCCCCTGTACTAATCCTCCCCACGACAGAACTCAAACTCTCCTCCCTCCAAATCCAAGAGAAACCCCCCCTATAATAAAATCCCCCGTAGAATGATAATCCCTTCCTTCGTAACCTCCTCTTCTCATATCCTCCTCCACCTCCCTTTCTCCTCATTTACTTCCTTCCTTGCATTCATTCCGTTATCCACATAGTTAATTCCCCTTATCCCATTATTCATGTTCCTTATCTGTTTATTAATTCCCCTTATCCCCTCTGTATACATAATATTTAATTTAACAATATAATTTATTAAGCCCCTTTAATTCTTTACTTAATTAATTAATGAGTCAATTAATAATTAATTAATCCTTAACAGTCGTGAACAAGTAATTAATAATAAATAATTAGTTAATGTTATTTAAGAAATAATTATTGTTTAGCTAACTTTTAGGACAGTTAGATTATTAAATTAATTATAATTAATAATCCTATACATCTATTTAAGCGGGGTCGTTACATACACCCACCCTTCAGGAAACTTCGTTCCAAAGTTAAGGTATCTTATAGTACAAAGGAAAAGAAACGTGGTTCACACATTTATAACAAGTAACCGACATTATCAGTAAGTAAGTCAAGAAATCTCATACATACTAGTGCATATGTACAAGAAATGCATGTGTAGCTAGTACATACAAGTCTCGTCCATGTACGAATAATCAAAACTATCATCCTTTAGTAATTTATGTATGCATTCAATCCTGTCAGCAAGACTAGTCTTTTATAAAAGACAACAACCAATCAATTGTTTGAGAAATTCTTTAATTACAATTATCCATTTCAACAATTTTATTTAGACAACTGTGATTTAGTTACGAAATTATGAATATTCATATATACACATTTCTCTCTTTTTTTTTTTTTAGGGAAAACATTAAATTCCACCACCAGACAAATCTCCATACTCTCTCATCTATTTCTACTCATCCTTCCTCCCTAACCTACTTCCATATCCATTACTATCCTTCCTCTGCTGGACTATCTTGGAACGTCAACTATATTGACCTAACTCCAAATAGAACCTGTAAGTGGAAGTGTCACTATCTCGACCAAGCTTCCCCAGCAGGCAACTGATAGTCATCATCACACATCTAGGGAAGCGTGAGCTAACACTGTCCTTCCATGACTTCAGGTTTTGGAGGATACATGGTGGGAAATGCCTCCACCCCTCCTAAGAGGACTAGGGTCCACACCCTACAATGGAGGATACACGGTGGGAAATGCATCCACCCCTCCTAACAGGACTAGGGTCCACACCCTACAATGGAATACACAGTGGCACCATGTTGCTGGGGGTTTTGTCATCATATATTCGGTTTTGTGCAGTGTCATCACCTGAAATCCTGCACTGGTCCACACATCATAGCAATGCATCCAAACCAATATAATGTCACATACAATATTCATACCATAATGTTTCTTGGCTAGTGGTCATAATATCCACTTTCATCATCTTTATCCTTTGGCTATTTCATAGCCCATAACCTACAGATTAGTCTGTAACACAAACTCAAAAATTTCTATGCATTATCATCATGTAATTGCATACTATCATCATTTCAATTTTGTATCCCTGTACCGCCCATTTAACATCGAAGTTTTTCAGTTAGAAACAGATCTCATAATATTTCATTATTCAATTTCGACACCTATTCATAAGATTATCATTTACCAAAATAGATTGCCTCATATCCAACATCATTCTAATAATATTTAAACATTCATAAAATTTACATTCACATAGTAGATCGCATCATATACATCATCAATAACATTCAAACATTCATAAAAGTTCATAAATATTAAAGTTTAAGTGTATCACTTAATAGTTTCACGGTGACTAGAAAATAAAGTATATAGGCCTCAGGTAATCCTCGCTATTTAAGTCAAAAGGTGGTGCTACATACACCCAACCTTCGAGAAACATGTTCTCGAGGTGGTCAAAAAAGTGAGGGATAGTCTCGTCATAGTGTCTCGACGTCTTCCCAAGTAGCAGATCCTGGACTATACTTGTCCCACTCGACCTTAACTTGGTCTACCAGACGGTTCCTGAGTTGTCGGACTCTACAGTCCAATATGCGTAATGGTTCTACCGTGAGGGTTCCCACGTCTGATACCTGCAATTCCTTCCAATTTAGTTTATGTGATTTATCAGCAACATAATGACGTAAAACAGATACATAAAATACATTATGAGTTTTATGCAAGTGGGGTGGCAGTACGAGACGATATGCAACAGGTCCAATTTTCTCTTGGATCCTGAATGGTCCTATAAATCGAGGTGACAACTTTGTCCCCTTACTGAACCGTATGGTACTCTTATTAGGCATGATATGAATGAAAACCTAGTCTCCCACTTCATAACTTCGGTCAGTCATGTCTGCATCCGCATAGATTTTCTGCCTATCCTGTGCTTCCTTTAGTCTCTGCCTAATCTGAATCACCTGTTCCTCTATTTCTTGAATCAATTTTGGCCCAACTGTTACTCGGTATTCTAGTCTATCCCAACTCAATGGCATTCTGCATGGGCTCCCATACAAAGATTCGTAGGGTGGCATTCCGATGGAGCTATGATAACTGTTATTGTAGGCAAACTCTACTAAAGGTAAGTACTTCTCCCATTGGGTTTGATTATCCATTACATACATCATAAGCATGTTTTCCATGACTTGATTTACTCTCTCATTTTTCCCATCTGTTTTAGGATGATAAGTTGTGCTTAAGTTCAACTAAGTCCCCAATGTTGACTGTAAACTTATCCAAAACCTAGAACTGAATCTGGAGTCCCTATCTGAAATGATTTTCTTAGGTATCCCGTGCAAACGGATAACCTCACTTACAAACACACGTGCCACATCAGTGACATCGTAAGTGTCTCTAATCAGAATGAAATGAACACTCTTGGTTAACTTATCCACTATCACAAGAATGACACTGTGTCTATGGGATGTGAGCAACAACCCCACAACAAAATCCATAGAGATGACTTCTCATTTGGACATAGGAACATCATGTGGTTGTAGGAGGCCTGCTGGGTGATGGTGGTCGACTTTCACTTGTTGACATTATAGGCACTTGGCGATGAAATGGACTACATCGTGCTTCATGCCTACCCAAAAGAAGAGTTTCCTCATGTTTGCATACATCTTCTTCACACACGGATGAGCACAATAAAGTGCTCTATGGGCTTCATTCAGTATAATGCTTCGAATATCTCCATTCTCAGGGATGTACATCCTCCCTCGATATCTTAACAGTCCATCTGTTTCCAGACTATATCCTTCATACTTTGGATCTAACTGCCTCCCGCTATGGAGGTTTGAAGTAACCCTCAAATACCAACTGTCTCATTGGAGTTGTGTCAACACATGTTCCCTCCGATTGACCTTTAAGGTTACCAAGGAGAAGATACATGGTCTCCTACTCAAGGCATCCGTGACCACATTTTCCTTTGCCTTGATTTACGAAATACCAAAATCATACTCACTCATAAACTCACTCCATCGCCTTTGCCTGGAATTCAGATCTCTTTGAGTGAAGATATGTTTTAAACTTTGATGGTCCGTTTTGAGCTCAATGTTCTGCCCCACACGATAGTGCCTCCAAATTTTCAGAGCTAGCATTACAACTGCCAACTCTAAATCATGAGTCGTGTATAACTCTTCGTGTTTCTTCAACTTCCTTGACGCATACACATATTTTCATATACTACAAATTCCATACACATATTTTCAAAAGTTATGTTAGCTAGGTTTTAATAAGAAGTAGAAACATTAGTCATAATAGGGCTACACATTAAGTATCATTACAAGACCTATATATGTAACATCAATTCACAATAAGTATAACTTTAGAATATGAAAACCTAGCATATATAGATAGGTAAGTTATCAATTTAATAACCTTAACCTGGAATAGGACTTAGAGTAATCTCAAAATATATTATTAAGTATAGAGTTTCTAAGTATAACTTTAGAATATAAAAACCTAGCATATATATATAGATAGGTTGGTTATGAATTTACCAAGTCCTATATGAAATAGGACTTAAGGTAACCTCAAAAACTATTGTTAAGTATGGAGTCTCACTTTAACATAGAATAAATATACTTAGGTGGAGAGAATTTATGAAGAAAAGTAAGTAAAAAGGATTGTTATGGTTGAATAAATGATATAAAAAATAAAATAAAAATTTGAATTTAAGGTGTGTGGCACTTGGGTTATAGCATTTAACAATATCGTCTGAGCGGATATGGAACCGAACCACGGAACCACAGTATCGGTTATCGGACTATCGCCTATCAAGTATCACATTCACCACTTGATAGATCTCGCCGAGGTCATATATATCAGTATATCCTTGTATAGGTTATCATAGATATGAACCACGATAAAACTTCACGATATAGATGGGGTCAATAACGAACCAAGAGCAATGGAACCATGATATCAGCTATCGTTATATCGTGTATCTATTGAGTTTTGTGAAGAAGTTTTCAAGGTTGTGATACCCGATATGAATTCCCAATGGAAACATGCCACGCGTACACTTCAAGAACAATTGATATCTAGGCCATTCTCTTTGGGATAATCAACACAGTCGGTTTGTTTGTTTTCACAATTTCGCCATTAAACACACACATATCTGATTCAAATCCGAGGTGCGAACTCTGCACACGAGTGAGTGGAAGCCCCACGTTGCAACAACTGGTTCGCCTTGATCTCCTTTCATGCCTTGAATCAAACTGGAATGCTCGTATCGGAATGGACTGCTCTCCACTCTGTGAAGAATTTTATTCAGCCTCCAACATGTAGAGAAACCAAGCAACCAACAAAACAGATATGTCAGAGAACACACCATGGGTTTCAATACACATCTAACTATTAAGTAGAATACATAGAATAGAATGAAGATCCAACGCATCGCTGACTAATTGTAGAGAACTAAAACTGAACTTAAAACTAACCGGACTAAACTCGAGTCTAGCTGGACAGCTAGATGACAAGGGAACATGATCAGTTAGGTTAACTCTAACAGTTAGTACCGAATTTGATTCGACAATTTCAACGCCTTGAATGGATGTTCCTTTTCGATTCCCATCCTGTAGGAGAGAATCTGTAGCATCCAGTTAGAACTAATAATTTACGGTGATCAACTCAAAATCTATAGAAGAGAATCCTATTGGTGTAAAAAAAATTGTTGTTTTCTGCATGTATTCATGTAGTATTCACTCTATGTGATCATACCGAAGAATAAAGCTGGGCGGGGCGATCTTTTGATTTCCTTCATGCATCCCAAGAGACAGGGATACTAGTAATAGAAACGGACGCTGACTTCTCTTTCCGAATGCCATGCTATGCGATGGAATACTTTGCGTCTGCTTCACTTTCTGAATGAATGAATTAATGACAGTGCATGACTATATATAGAGATAATATGTGGCGGTGAGCGAACGAGGGGTCACATGTTAGATAGTAATGACCCTTCAAGACTCCAGGATTAAGCATCGTCTTACTGGTTTGCCGTAAATTTCTCAATCGGTGGCCGCCTTAACCTCTGAAGGCCACGAGATACAATCACCGCGTTGATAAAAAAATTTCTAAAGATCGAACGGGCAATTTTTTGGTTCTATCTTATTAATTAGGTAATCTAATGGATCTTCAAAGCATTTTTGAATTGAATATGTTATTCTGTATTTGGAGGTGTGCTCTCAGTTTATAGTTTGTTTTCTTTTATTGAGTTCATAAACTCTGTTCGGGGTTTCTTTTTCGAGTCATCCGCCGCCTTATGTGATAGACCCGCTCATCTTCACAATTTGGGAATAGTTGTTTTTTTTTTTTTCTGTGTGTTAGGTGTTTGTAAACGTCGATAACCGAAATCCGATTAACCTATGTTTTCCACATTTGGTATCAAATCCTACAGTTTATCCTGCTACTGTTGGTGCCCAATTTTACCCTCTAGTTTTTCTTGGGCAGATTTTTATTTGATTCCTTTTAAATTCTATATAAATGGCTACATCTGGTAGTAGTTCTTCTCAGGTTCAGGTTTTCGTTTTGAGTGAGAAGTCATATGACTCTTGGTATATTCGAATGAGGACGATTTTGCGTTCTCAGGATTTATGGACTTATGTTATTGATGCTTATGCTAAGCCAGTCGATGCAACAACAGAACTCACTCTCTCTAATGTTGACCGTGTTTTGTTGAAGGAAAAGAGGAAAAGGATAACAAGGCTCTTGGATTAATCCAACAAGGATTAAATTAATCCATTTTTACGAAGATTTATAGTGTTGCATCTTCGAAGATGGCTTGGGACATCCTTGAAACCTGTTATCAAGGTGTGTCCAAGGTGAAGACAGTCAAGTTGCAGTCTTATAATCGTGGAAGAGGAGGTTGATCTTTTGGTCGATGGAACAATAGAATTGAATCAGAGTCTGATGAGAAGTCCCAGCAGAATCCTCCTAATTTTAGAGGGAGCAACAACAAACCCTAGCAGCAAGAAAATGAGAGGTATGATAAATTTAAAGTTCAATGTTATTATTGTAAAAAGTTTGGGCATTTTGCTAACAAATTTTGGAAGAAGCAAGCAAATGCTAGAAAACAACGTATATAGCAAATGAGTCTAAGGATGATCAAAATCCTGTGTTCTTGACTTGTAATGTCACTCAGGAAAGTGCTAATGATATTTGGTTTTTGGATAGTGGTTGTAGTAACTACATGACTGGTAATAAGGATTTATTTTCTTCTATTGATACTAGTATTTAGTTTGAAGTAAAACTAGGAAATGACTGTAAGGTTACAGTTAATGGTAAAGGTGTAGTTCTAGTTTACACTAAGAATAGTTAGAGAAGAAATATTGACGATGTTTATTTCGTTCTTGGTTTAAAATGCACTCTTTTTAGTGTTGGACGACTGATGGAGAAAAAGTACAGAGTGTTCTTCAAGAACAAGGTATGTACAATCTATGATAAATTACCCAGCAAATAGTTGATTCCAAGAGTAGAGATGATAAAGAATAGAATGTTTCCACTTGTTTTGAGAAATGATTTGAGTGGTTCTTCGAATGCTTATAAAGCTGGAAGTTTAGATGAATCTTGGCCATGGCATTTGAGATGTGGTCATTTACATTTTGGTGGCTTAGATCTATTACAGAAGAAGCAGATGGTAAAGGGGTTGCCCTATATTCAACAACCTACAAGTTCTTGTGAGAATTGTATACTTGGGAAGCATGACTGAGAGAAATTTGTTTGAGGTGTTTCCTAGAGAGAAAAAGCTCCATTGGAAATTGTCCACGCGGATTTGTATGGACCTATAAAAACACCTTCTTTGAATGGTAGTGTTTATTTTATAACCTTTATTGATGATTTCAGTAGGAAGACTTGGTTGTATTTGTTGAAGTAGAAATATGAAGCCTTTGAAGTTTTCAACAGGTTTAAGTCTATGGTTGAGAATGAGAGTGGTCGAACCATTAAGATCCCAAGGTCTCACAGAGGAGGTAAACATAAACTGAATGAATTTATTGAATTTTGTGTTTTTCATGGAATTAAAAGGCAGTTTACTACTCGATATACTCCATAGTAGAATGGAGTCGCTGAAAGGAAGAATCAAACCATTATGAATATGGCTCGAAGCATGTTGAAAGAGAAGCATCTTTCAAATGAATATTGGGGAGATGCAATTGTTTTCTCTGTCTATATCTTGAATAGAAGTCTGACCAAGACCATGAGGAATCGTGTACCTGAGGAAGCCTGAGACGATAATCCTTGTAATGTTTCTTATCTTAGAATTTTTGGATGTGTAGCATATCCGCATGTATCTGAAGAAATGAGGAGGAAGTTGGATGACAGAAGTGAGAGATGTATCTTTGTTGGATACAATGAAGAGTCTAGGGCATATAGATTCTACAATCCCATCACCAAGAAGTATGTAATCAACAAAGATGTTCAATTTAAAGAAGAGGAAGCCTCAGATAGAAGTATTGATAAATCTGTTTCAGACGGAGTTGTGTTACCTCATGAAGATGATGATGGAGCTGAGAAGGTTGAAGGAGGTGGACAGTTGGTTCCACATGCACATATGCCTGCAATGAGAAGTCCTACAAGGGAAGCACCAGATATCATCCCATCTCAATTTAGAACGCCCAGAACTCATGAGCGTGGTGAGCCATCTAGACATGGTGGACAATAAACAGATTCACAGGTACATAGTGAATCGAATCCTACTTTAGCTTCATTGAAAAATAGATTGAAACATCAAAAGACTAGAATCTTAAGAGAATGATATGATCAGAATGAAGAAGTCGATCAGGTTTCAAATTTTGCATTAATGGCATGTGATCCTGTAAGTTTTGATGAAGCTGCTAAAGAGGATGTATGGATAAAAACAATGGATGAGGAGACTGATTCCATTGAAAGAAATAACATTTGGGATTTTGTCGATTTACCTGAAGGGTATTGGTGTTAAGTGGGTTTATAAGACTCAGCTAAATGTAGAAGGTGAAGTTGAAAAGTATAAGGCGACACTTGTAGTTCAGGGGTTTAGTCAACAACCCGGTATTGATTACAATGAAACATTTTCTCTTGTAGCAATAATTGACACTGTGAGGATGGTCTTAGCTATTGTAGCTCAGAATAAATGGATCATACATCAGGACGTTAAGTATGCATTCTTAAATGGATGTTTGGAAGAAGAGGTTTATGTAAGACAACCTCCGAGTTATAAGATTGATAAGCACAGAGATAAAATTTACAAGTTAAGGAAATCTTTATATGGATTGAAGCAGGCATCCAGAGTTTGGTATAATAGGATTGATGAGTACTTGATTAATGTTGGATTCAGTGGAAGTCCAAGTGAACCAACTCTGTATACGAAGATAAACCAGGAAGGTAAAATTTTGATTGTTTGTTTGTATGTTGATGACTTGATTTTTACTAGAGATCTATTTGTAGATGATTTTAAAAATGCCATGAAAACATAGTTTGAGATGGTTGATTTAGGATTGATGAAATATTTCCTTGGAATTGAAGTGGATCAATCTGATGATGGCATTTTCATTTGTCAAACTAAATATGCAAATGAAGCATTGAAAAGGTTTAGAATGTTGAATTGTAAACCAACTGCAACACCAATGGAAACTTGTACTAAACTTAGAAAATATGATGAGGGATCATATGTTGATCCAACTCTATATAAGAAGTTGGTTGGAAGCCTTATGTATTTAACAACATTGAGACCTGATATTATGTTTGTTGTAAGTCTAATTTCCAGATTCATGGAGACTCCAAAGAACACTCATTGGCAAGCAGGAAAGAGGATCCTGAGATTCATTCTTGGAGCAACTGATTTTGGTATCCGATACACATCAAACTTGAACTTTGAGCTGATCGGATATAATGATAGTGATTTTGCATGTTCCATTGATGATAGGAATAATACATCTGGTTATGTGTTCAGTATTGGATCTAGAGCAGTGGCATGAGCATCAAAGAAACAACCCATAGTGACTCTATCTTCTACCGAGGCAGAGTTTGTTGCAACAACAACAACTGCATGTCAAGTTGTATGGATGAGAAGAATCTTGAATGAATTATTGCATGAGCAGAATGGTGCGACTCAGATTATCTGTGATAATAAATATGTCATTGCACTGTCAACGAATCACGTTTTTTACAAGCAGAGTAAGACCATGGATATGAGTTATCATTTCATTCGAGAGCTGGTAAATGGTAAAGAAATTTTTGTTTAAAATGAATTGCTTAAAATTGTTTACAGAGCCTTTAGAAAATGAATTGTCTAAAATTCATAGAGATAACATTGGGATCTGTAAGTTGTAATGCAATGTTAACAACAATCTTGTATTGCATGTTTTTGTTTGTTTTGTTTTGAAATGATTAAGAGGGAGTATGTTAGATAGTAATCATTTCACCACCTTAATAACGGGGCAACGGTGGCCGTCTTGACCCTTCAAGACTCCATGATTAAGCATTGTTTTACTGGTTTGTCGTAAATTGCTCAATGGCCTCCTTAACCTTTGAAGGCCACTAGATACCATCACCGCCTTGATTAAATTTTTTCTAAAAATCGAAGGGGCAATTTTTTGGTTCTATATTATTAATTAGGGAATCTATGTTAGTGTATAAATACCTGAAACATATTGTAATCTAATGGATCTTGAAAGCATTTTTGAATTAAATTTTTTATTTTGTATTTGGAGGTGTGCTCTCCTTTTATATATATATATATATATATATATATATTTTATTGAGTTCGTAAACTCTATTCGGAGTTTCTTTTTTGGGTCATCCGCCGCCTTATGTGATAGACCCGCTCATCCGAAACCCGAAGTGTTGAGCCCACAGCCTATTCACATTTCGCCATTCGGGAATATTTGTTTTGTTTTGCTTTTGTGCTGGGTATTTGTAAACGCTGATACATGAACTCCGATAAACCTCTGTTTTCCACATCACACACGCACATATCAATCATACTCGTCATTAAATGCAGTCACATATGTTAAAATGAGACTAAACGATCTAGCGTATTGCACTGTGTTATTAGGTAAGAGGAATATCAATGTCCACCTCATTTTTCTTCCATTATCAGGTGAGCGAGAACCCTAAAGGAGCACATGTCTACGCCCCTTGTTTGGATTAGGTTTTATTCAAAAAAAAAAAATATGGGTGGCTAACTTTAAAAAACGAATAAAAGGGTAAGAAAATGTTAAAATGGAAATCAATTGTGGCTAATTATCTAATCTACAATGATTATTCCATGGTATAAATCAACAAGAGAAGTGAGAGTCCACTAACAAGCTCGCTAGATTGGGGTATAACTATTGGACTCGCTAGATTTTAGTAGACAAGATTTCATGTGTTTTAAATATTTTAGTGGACCAGAGTTCATATGCTTTAAATATTTTTTTTGTTACAAATGAAATGAAAAGATGTCATTTTAATAAATGAAAGGCTGTGATTTCAAGTATTAACTTCCTTGCATTAAAAAATATATCCGTTCTTTAAAGATGATTAAGATGTTAACATAACAATAACAATGATGATTAACAAATAATTTATTGCATTTAAATTTACCAGTTTTACTATGATTTCATTTGTTACTGGGCACTATACTTGTTCTACCAGGGTTCCATGAGTTTGGTTCCATGAGTTTGCATCGGCGTTTGCATTTCAATCATTTAAACACTTTTTTTTGTTAGTTGGTGGGTACGTGTATCCACGATGTGAAGCAGCCCAGTATCCGCGTAGCTGTTTCAATTAACTAGGCGTTGGCGTGGGTGGGTGCGTGTGTCCACTGTGTGAAGCGTCCCACTATCCGCGTAGCCATTTCGATTAACCAGGCGTTTCAATTAACGAGCTATATATATCTCTCTTCATGACAAAATTTGTATGCTTTAACCTTGCAGGTTAGAGTTGAGGATATTTTATGTTTTAAGGTTACCATCGAGTTGAGAGTTTTGTCTCTTAAAACATTCATGAATATCACTACAAACATATAGGCTTTGAGATGCTTTCTCTCACCTGCATTCCTCCTCATGTTTAGTTTTTCATGTTATGGACTCGTCCTATTTTAAGGGTTTTACCTTTTTAATGTTCGTGGGTTTGTGAATATTAATAAAAAGATATTGGCTCTGGAAGTGGTTTCTTCTACCTGAATTCCACCTAACACAGTTTGCTTTCCTTTCTATGTGCAATTGTCAATTCTGAATATGGATACTTCTTATAGGTTATAATAATGTCGTCCATTTTTTTTTGGTTTATAATTTCCATTTCATGTAACGGGCACTTCAATGTCATCGGGGTGAAATATATTGACAGGAATTCAAAATGCTTAATAAAATTTACTTACACCACTCCACCTCTTTGTCCGCACTTGTAATTATCAAATTTGCTCAATGGGGCTGTTAAGCACTCCACCTCTTTGTCTCCACTTGTAATTATCAAATTTGCTCAATGGGGCTGTTAAGAGTTTTGACATTTAGAA
>ML778757.1:152228-193117 GCA_009831015.1 Picea engelmannii
CTTCTCCTAAATTCCTGAGTAAAGCTTTGTACATTCTGTCCTTTAGCTTGTCTAAAATTCTACCATTCCATAGTTTCCTTTTGTTTATATGCCAATGGATAAAATTGTTTTTTAATTGCGATAATGAAATCATTCCAAGAAAGAAAAATTTTACCATGTTTTTTCATTTCCTCCCGAGTCTTGGATTCCCACCAAATAAGTGCTGCACTATCCAATATTAACGAAGCAAGCTGAATTTTGGTTTCATCATCTTGAATTTTCTGTATTCTACAATATACTTCAATTTGACGTATCCAATTATCTAACTTCTCAGCATTAACTTTTCCATTGTATATTGGCAATTCAAATTTTATATCAAGATTTAATGAAGGAATTTGTGAAGGAGTTTTACCATGCCCCTTTGGAGAATTCAGAAGATGTTTTGAACTAGTAGAAGAAGAAGAAGAAGATGATGGAGGAGAGGGTGGTGGAGAAGCACCATTCCCTCCATTTCTGCCTGGAGTTTTGTCACCACCGCCTCCCTTATGCATTGAAGGGTTGGAGCCTTCACCCTATGACAATATGTTCCTTTCCATAAATATATTCATCATCTCTCTCAGCTCCATGAAAGCCTCTCTGAGATCTTCATTTTTGGCAGGAACACGTTCATGACTTTCTGCATGAGCCATGCTTGGTGAACGTCTCCCCGAAACTTGCGGTGAATGAATATGCTTTCTCCTTGTCGGATGAGAACTTGGATCCACAAGTTGAACTTCTCCTCTTGTGAGTTTAAACCTTGTGAGCATCAGAAACAAAACTTGGAAACAATCAAGTCTTCAAAAACCAGTGCTCTGATACCAACTTGATCTAAAATTGAAGAAGACTTGAAATACTTGAAATTATTTGCAATGTAAATGTTATGTGTTTAAGGCAAAAGGATCAGTTTGCAACACATAGATTAAAGGATTACTTATGTAAAATACTCATAGACAACAACATAATCAATGAACATAAGCACATAAACACAACAATTGATAAAGGAGTCCACCCCTCTCTTGGGCTACATCTCCTCGTCCAGCTTCCAATGGATCATTATTATTAATTTCTCAAAAGTGCTCAAAAAACCATGTATTAAAATGCTCAAACTGACAAATGACTGCTCCAATGGCTTCATAGCGTCCAAAAACCCCTGTCTGGGCTCTTTCAGCACCTAAATCAGTCGAAAAATGAAGAAGTTAGGCCTCCTGGAAGTCTTCCCCTTCAAGCTTGTTGCCTCTGCATCTACAAATTGCACCCTTCTTGTTTGAACCTGGCTTACATGAAATATAAGGTGTGAAAACCTAGAACCAGGTGCAACCACGCCAACGGTGCAAACCGTAGGACGGTTAAGGGTGCGCCAGCCCCTAACCGCCTAGCACTTGGGCGTATGGGTCATGTGACCGCGCGCATTTGGCAAAAAGTGGTTAACGGTTACAAAACCGTGTAACTCCCTCCACGCTCCAGGTCGTGGGCATATGGAATATTTAAAAACCATGGGCTATGTGTTATAAACCCACATGCACACAACTGTCGAGCTACAATATATATAGTATGGTCATATAGCAACTCAAACAACCATGGGTCGGGGCTAAGCCCTGGCCCGACCCCGCCCATACATACAACATATGTAATTGAAATACATTAAAATACATAGGTATAACAAGAATCATGTGGCGTTATAGTGGTCGGGCAGATGTTATGAAGTCTTTACATAGTGGGGGAGGTCTGGGGGTCGAACCCCGCGGACTCCCATAATTTTACATAGAACCAATTAGCCAATTCTGGGGTGCCACGTGGCAGCCCACGATTGGGCCACGTGGCACCCAATCATTGCCCAGAAAACTACCACGTGTCGACATCTGATTCGACAATTGTCAACCAACAAACTCTTTCCACGTCACTTATGTACGGTCGTATGGTCCTGCCACGTCAGACTGTACGGACTGTACGAACTGTACAATGAACATCTTTTTTTACCTGTTTGACTTGACGAACATATCACTATATCTCTCGTTTCCGACGTCTGTTTGAGATGAAACGAGTTTCATTGGGTTCACAACGACGAGGCCTACGCTCTCGTCCAATTCGAAGCAATTTTGAGCACTTTGAATTTTTGATCAAAATCTGATCCCCTGATCATCAGGTGTGAAGAAGATGTACGCAGACATGAGGAAGCTCTTCTTCTGGGTAGGCATGAAGAATGATATAGTCCATTTCATCACCAAATGCCTAGAGTGTCAACAAGTGAAAGCTGATCACCATCACCCGGCAGGCTTCCTACAACCACATGATGTTCCTATGTCCAAGTGGGAAGTCATCTCTATGGATTTTGTTGTGGGGTTGTCACTCACATCTCACAGACACAATTCCATTCTTGTAATAGTGAATAAGTTAACCAAGAGTGCTCATTTTATTCCAGTTATAGACACTTACGATGTCACTTATGTGGCACATGTGTTTGTAAGCGAGGTTATCCATTTGCATGGGATACCTAAGAAGATCATTTCAGATAGGGACTCCATATTCAATTCTATGTTTTGGACAAGTTTGCAGTCAGCGTTGGGGACTCAGTTGAACTTAAGAACAACCTATCATCCTGAAATAGATGGGAAAACTGAAAGAGTAAATCAATTTATGGAAGACATGCTCAGGATGTATGTCATGGATAATCAAACCCAGTGGGAGAAGTACCTACCTTTTGTAGAGTTTGCCTACAATAACAGTTTTCATAGATCCATCAGAATGCCACCCTACGAAGCTCCATATGGAAGGCCATGTAGAACACCATTGAGTTGGGATAGACTAGAAGACTGAGTAACAGTTGGGCCAAAATTGACTCAAGAGATGGAGGAACAGGTGATTCAGATTAGGCAGAGTCTAAAGGAAGCACAGGATAGACAGAAAAGTTATGCAGATGCACACAGGACCGACTGAAGTTATGAAGTGGGAGACTAGGTTTTCATTTGTATCAGGCCTAATAAGAGAAACATACGGTTCAGAAAGGGGACAAAGTTGTCACCTCGATTTATAGGACCATTCAGAATCCAAGAGAAAATTGGACCCGTTGCCTATCGTCTCGTATTGCCACCCCACTTGCATAAAACTCATAATGTATTTCATGTATCTGTTTTACGTCATTATGTTGCTGATGAATCACATAAACTAAATTGGAAGGAATTGCAAGTATCATACATGGGAACTCTCATGGTAGAACCATTATCCATTTTGGACTGTAGATTCAAACATCTTAGGAACCGTCTAGTAGACTAGGTTAAGGTCCAATGGGACAAGTATAGTCCAGGATCTGCTACTTGGGAAGATGCCGAGACATTACAATGAGACTATACCTCACTTTTTTGACCACCTCGAGAACATGTTTTTCGGAGGAGGGGTGTATGTAACACCACCTTTTGACTTAGAAAACCAAGATTACCTCAAGCCCATATACTTTATTTTCTATTCAGAGTGAAACTATTAAATGATACACTTAAACTTTAAGCTGTATGAACATTTATGAATGTTTAAATGTTATTGATGATGATGTATATAATGCGATCTACGATGTGAATATATTTTTACGAATGTTTAAATTTTATTGATGATGATGTATATGATGCGACATATTGTGAGAATGTAAATTTTATGAATGTTTAAATGCTATTAGAATGATGTTGGATATGATGCAATCTATTTTGGTAAATGATAATCTTATGAATGGGTGTCAAAATTGAATAATGGGATATTATGGGATCTATTTCTAACTTCAAAACATTGATGTTAAGTTGTTGGTACAAGGATACCAAATTGAAATGATGATGGTATGAAATTACATGATGATAATGCATAGAAATGTATGAGTTTGTGTTACAGACTAATCTACAGGTTATGGGCTATGAAACAACCAAGGGATAATGATGATGAAAGTGGATATCATGACCACTAGCCAAGAAACATTATGGTAGAAATATTTGTATGTGAAATTATATTGGTTTGGATGCATTGCTATGATATGTGGACCAATGCAGGATTTCAGGTGATGAGACTACCCAAAACCGAATAAACAATGACAAAACTCCCAGCAACACGGTGCCACTATATATTCCATTGTAGGGTCTGGACCCTAGTTATGATTAGGAGTGGTGGAGGCAGTTCCCACCGTGTATCCTCCGAAACCTGAAGTCATGGGAGGACGGTGTTAGCTCACACTCCCCAAGACATGTGATGATGACTGTTAATTGCCTGTTGGGGAAGTTTGGTCGAGATAGTGACACTTCCGCTTACAGGTTCTATTTGGAGTTAGGTCAATATAGTTGACACTCCAAGATAGTCCAGCAGAGGAAGGATAGGAATGGAGATGGAAGTAAGTTAGGAAGGAAGGATGAGTAGAAATAGTAGAGAAAGTATGGAGATTTGTCCGATGGTGGAATTTAATGTTTTCCCTTCTAAAAGAGAATGTGTATATATGAATATTCATAATTACGTAACTAAACCACAATTGTCTAAATAAAATTGTTGAACTAGGAAAATTGTAATTAAAGGATTTCACAAACATTTGATTGGTTTATTGTCATTTATAAAAGACTAGTCTTGTTGATTGGATTGGATGCATACATAAATTACTAAAGGGTGAAAGTTATTGATTATTAGTACATGCACGAGACTTGTATGTACTAGCTACACATGCATTTCTTGTACATATACACTAGTATGTATGAGTTTTCTTGACTTACTTACTAATAGTGTCGGTTAATTGTTATAAATGTGTGAACCATGTTTCTTTTCCTTTGTACCATGAGATACCTTAACTTCAGGACGAAGTTTCCTGAAGGGTGGGTGTATGTAACAACCCTGGTTAAATAGATGCATAGGGATTATTAATTATAATTAATTTGACAATCTAACTGTCCTAATATGTTTAGTTAAACAATAATTATTTCTTAATAATATTAATTATTTATTTATTTATTAATTACTTGTTCATATCTGTCAACGATTAATTAATTAATTAATTGACTCATTAATTATTTGAGTAATGACTTAAAGGGGTTAATAATTTTTAGTTTATTTAATTAAAGACTTACGTATGAAGGGGGGGGAAGAAACATTAAATGGAGGGGATAAGATAATAAATAAGGGGATAAGGTAATAAAGGACGAGATAAGGAAATTAATGAGGGGGAGAAGAGTCGGTGAAAGGGAAGATATGATGGGGAAAGAGTCCTATGAGAAGGCATTATGAGAATAGGGGGAAAGAAGAAATAGGAGGAGGAGAGACTGTAGTTCTAGTTTTTGATTTTCTGGTTCTGTTGTTGGGTTCTGCAGTTTTGGTGAACCATCGCAGGGGGCACTGGGTCGCTGGGGGTTTTGGGCATGGGGGCCAGGATTCCTTTAATTTTCCTAGAGCTAGGGAGTCAGATAGGATGCTCCTAGCTAGCTGGGAGGTTAGTCGGTTTGGGCAGAGTTGGGTCAGTGCATCAGGCTAGGCAAGGCAGCAGGGAAAGGACAACCATATCAGTGGAAATTAGCATCAGAAGTAGGTAATTTATTTATGAAATTGCTAAGTTATTTTCATGCTGTAGTTAAATTTTAAATTCTGTCGAATATTATATGCTTATATGATGGTGAATGAATTATTTATGTATGAGAAAGGAATTATATGTTTAATTTGTACAAAATTTTGGATTTAATTAAGTATGGTCCCTACACTACATGTGACAAGGGGTAATTTTTGGAGCATATGGCAAGTTTCTTGGGCACTTATGTCCCGATATACAATTGCTTTTGAGTGAAAATGTCGATAAGTAGTTGAGGCAGGGTCATCTATATGTGATTTAGATGCAATTATGGTCAACATGTGATGGTAGGTCTCTGATCTCCCCTCTGCTTTGGAAGCGTATTTGGCAATGTATTTTAGAACTACATGGAGAGAAAGAACTGGTTGGCAATCTACATTTTCCCTCCATGTTTGGAGTATGTTAGGATTATGGATGTTTAGGCGCTCATCATTGCATGCTGGGTGATATGTCTTTTGACCCATTTCATCAATGTAGAATGATGACTCCATTTGTACCTTCCAAGGGAATTTATACCTGCATTCAAGGGTAGTCCCTTTTCTACGGAGATATGTTTTTTCATTACACTTTGTATGTCTTTGAACTCGGTTTAAGAGTTGTTCATAGTCATCAAGTGGGTTGGATGAAAATATCTCTTTTGTATCTAGTAAGCAAGGGTCATCTTCAATGGATTGATGCGTAGCCATTTGTGTGTCATGGTTTTATCTAGGATTCTAGGCTATCACATAGTTATCAAAGAAACTCTTTGTAGCATAGATTTGAGTTGGGTCTTCCCAATCTAATGTTTCCATGTTTGGAGCATCAACAAGCCATAGAAATCCATGTATATGTGCAGATCCATGGTGTTTCCATTCATACCTATAAAAAGGATATGGAATGATTAGTAAAGAGCATTTAAATGTATAGGTTTGGTAGAGGTAATTTCAAGTATTATGCAATGTGTACCTGTACCAATAGTCAATTGCATGCATTCATTTTTGTAGTATATCCTCATGGAATATTGAAAACCTTTTGTTGATATAGGCAGCGACAGGGTGGGGACGATCAATGACATTGTTTGTACGCCAATGTTGGTGAAGCTTTGGGTCAAGAGGCCTATTTTTTTGCATAACTGCATGCAAGTCTGGCCACTTTGTGTCTGCTACAATGAGAGTGAAAAAAAATGTTGGGCATTGAAGTTTCATAATCATGTCTATTAGCTCGGTCCTACGCATGGTCTAGAATGTTCTAGTTCCACGTAGATGTGCTCTGAAGCGCATGACCTGTTCTGGAAGTTTGTCTGCAGGTAGTTCTTTCAGATGTGCACATAATTCTTGAATTGTGGTGGGTGTGGTATGATCTTGGCTTCGTTTGAAAAATAAGGTAGTTGTTTCTTGACTTCAATGGTGCATAATCAAATTGTAGAGGTAGTATCTGAAATGAGGATGACTACCAAATGTATTGTCATGGTATCTCATCAAGTGTGTTGCATAACTATCAAGTGGTATGTTTTTCATGCATGGTTGGTGAGGCAGGGCATCTCCATTGGGGAAAAGAGTAGGAAATGCCATGTCGAAAAGACCCTTTGTGTTATACTCATTGATTGGTGATAGGCCAATTATCGGCTATTCAGTTGTATTTCGTGGAAATTCGTTTGTAGTGTTAACAAATGCTCTTATTTTCTCCATTTCTCG
Source organism: Picea engelmannii (assembly GCA_009831015.1). Lineage (NCBI taxonomy): Eukaryota > Viridiplantae > Streptophyta > Pinopsida > Pinales > Pinaceae > Picea > Picea engelmannii. Next base: position 159,492 of record ML778757.1, read on the forward strand.
TTCTGTATTAGGCAATAGAAAGACGAAGGAAGACATTTGTTGTTCATATTGGAAAACATCATGGTGTTCTAAATCTGCAGTATTTGTCTCTTTAGTGGGAGAAGGGAAATTTTTTGTAGAGATAGAATGGACGCGAGCGGAAACATTGGTGCATTTATTAGAAGGTGATGCAAGTGAGGTTTGGTCAGTTTGGATTTCATTGTAATATTTGTCATTTTGGATCTTGCAGAGCAATGCATTGAGGACATGAGATTTTGTCACATAACAATCATAACATTTCCCCTTTCCTCCATGTCTCTTGACAACCAAGATATCTATATCTGAAAGACGATGTGGTAGAAAAGCTACTATGTGGACAATTTGTTGTGGAAAACTAATAGTGTGGCCATGATATTTGTATTGGCCACCTTGAGCATGCCTAACTTGCAAGATGGGGATAACTTGAGCAATTAACATTTCCTCAACCTGTGTAAGTATTGACAAGACTGTGGGTTGGTGACTGGGGTCCATATTATTCCATTTGGAAAAATGATGGCCATTATTTTCTCTATGATAACGAGTACACATGTGTCCATTTGGAGATGGGAGAGTAGGAATACCGGGATATGATTCCAAACATATAGTCCATGTATGTATGTTAGATAGGGCATCAATGCTTTTTCAAAAATATTGGGAAGCATTTGTATGGGATCGATGCTCTATAACATGTGTTGAAAATTCCACACAAGGTTGGTTTTGGTTGATAAGTGAAGTCTCTCTAAGTCTCTCTATTTTTTTAATTTTATTTTTAGCATATTTAATTCGACATTTTTCATTTTGTTGGATCCTATATGTAGATAGAGGAGTGGTGATTGGGCTAGTATTTTTTGTATTAGTAGTGTCATTGTTCCATCTATGTATTGTTTTTTTGTTTATTCTTATAGAATGAATTGTATGGTGCTAACGATTGTATAGAGTTTTGTTGAAAAGTTGAATTTGTGAAGAAGGTGTGTTTGAAACATTTGATGGTATGCCTTGTTGGAAGAGAACATGCCTTTCTAATGATTTTGAGAATCATTCAAATGTGGTGTTTGTTGTTTTAGTTTGGAACATTGAGGTTTGTTTTTCTCCAGTTGGAATTTCCTATAAGACAAACAATAAAAAAATTGTAGTTAAAACTCAAATTTGGCATGTCTCTGTAAGCATATTCTAAAAATAGGTATATAAAAAATAGATTTATTTGTTAAAATATGTTGTAAGTGAATGCATAAGTTGGGTTTCCTTTCATATAAATGATATAATGAAGAAACAAAACTTCAAAACATAAACAATTTATAGAGTATGTATATGGACAAAAGTAGGGTAATTACAAGTTGGTGTTTGTAAGAAACAACCATAACACTTTTCAAGAACTACTTGTTTGGATTTCCTATTTGTTTTTTATTGGAAAATGTTTCCTCATGCACTACTAGTTTGAACAAGTAGCTATGAAAGAACATTTTTTCAAATATGTCTGCGATTTTTTTGGTATTTCCCTCATATTCATATTCATATAATTTCTCAGCAGAAACACCTATAAGATGTTCAACAACTTCTTGAAATGTTGTAACATTGGTTTTATTTGTTTGGTATTCAATGATGAACTGGAAAATGTACCTGTATTCACATTCAAAAACATGTTGATTGCACCTTTGGCGATTCCAAACACCATCCTCAATAAGTGTGAGTTTTTTTTTACACTTTCGATCTTTAAATGTAAGTGGGCATGCAACATACCAGAAATTGTTTGTATTTAAAGAAGCAATAATTGCCTCAACCAAAATGAATGTAGGGTTTGGTCCTTTTCCAATTCCCTCATTCTCTATGTCAACCAAGTGTTTTTGAATGGAAGGGTGCCCTCCTGAAGCTCCATGTGCAGATAATGAGTGACAAGCTAGATTTTTTAAAGGGTTATCAAACCATGCTCTCAAATCTTGGGCTTCTTTGAGATTAGGATTGATGGAAAGTTGGGATGTGAAGGTTGTAGTAATTGAGATCCTATTAAAGTCAGTCACTTTTACTTCTTTGAGAGTGATTATTGGAAATTTATTTAAGATAGAATATTGGTGTAGATTATGTTTATTGCACAAGACCCCCCATAATGTTACTTATATACTATAACCTAATATGTCTTTTAGTTGGAGGGTTCTATTATGTGTCTCTGTTCCATTTTTTCTCATGATGGTTGCTAAAGGACTAACAAAGATATAAAGGACTAACAGAGATAACAACTCCAATAATATCAACTATAGAGTTGTTGACTAAAGTTGGTACCAGATTAATATAAATGAATACAATGTTGTGGTTTTCTATTGAATGATCATCCTCTAAACAAGATTCAATGGTTGAGGTAATATCTAGATTTATTTCCCAATCATTTTTTAAATGATTGAATTATTGTTTTGCAAGCTTGATGTACCCTTTTGAAATGATGTAAACTTTGCCACTATCTATTGAAGGATGGAAATTTGTTGCTTGGATGTTGAATCATGTAATGCGTATTTCACTATTTGTTTCATCAATAACATCGAAGCTAAATACATGGCCAAATGCTTTAGCATTGGTGAATGTGCGTAGATTCGTTTTTGAAAGAACTCTAACTTTTAGAGTCCATTCCTTTAGGGATGATTGCAAATATGCAATAGGTGTAATTTTGGGGGGTGTATTAGAAGGTTTGAATGGTTGTTTTGAAGAAGAACTTACATCTTCTATAAATGTTGGGGCACCAATAATGTCTACTTGAAAAGTATGCACTTGGATTTCATGTACTATTAGAATCCTGTAGGAAAAGTAAAAACAATGTAAAATTAGCACTTGCATTATTGGTCACATAGTAGGGAATGTAAAATGTGGTTAATGTATGTGATGCATGTGAAAAATAAATCAATATAATAGTTGTATAAATCATAACTAATCTTGAGCGATGCGTAGAAGGTAAAGTGAAGACATACTTGTTGTCTTGGATAGATCTACAAGTGAAGTCATGTAGTTCAACCAAGGATCCTTTTTCTATTTGAGATGAAGTGAAATAGTGAGCAAGTGTTGAGGAAAATAATCTTCGTAATGTATTGCCTCCATTAGATAAGACTATTGAATAACAATCTTCTAATGTTAAGTTGAAGTCCACAATTTGTATAATAGGGTTGCAAATAATTTCTCCATTTCAAATCCTTGTAAGTGAGTTTTTTGTCCACACGGATGGCATACCTTTGATATTTTGTGAAAATAGTGGAAGTACAAGGGAATTGAAAGACCACATAAGAAAAAAACAATGAAGGATTTCATTAAGTAAAATATAATGGATACAAATGAAATTAAAGGAGAATACATAATGCGAGTAGATGAAAACAATATGTTGTAAAGTATCACCATATTTCTTGATGTATGGTTGTAACTACTTGAATAACAATGGCTTAGATAATGTTTCAACGTTTAAGAAGGAATAAACATCAGATGATAGGAAAATAAAAGCATGCCATAGTAGGAGAGGAAATGTAAAAGCTAAAAATGTAAATATTTTCTATTAGTTAAAGAAAGACATTTGTATGTTGATGATATGAATAATATTTTCACTATGGTAATAATAATATAACTTTAAAACTTTATGTTGATGATATATATGTATGAAGGAAAGAAAGAGAGATATACACATTGAAAATGTAGTTAGTTGAATGTTAGAGAAAATAAACATATATTTCATTTAGTTTACTCTAAAATAAAATTGAATATTGATATTTAAAATATTAAAACATGTTTAACAATTAAAAAGTGATTGGTTTCAAAGATAAATTATGGAGGGAAATGAGAAATATTGTATAACTATTGCACAAATCTAAAATAAAATTGAATATTGATATTTAAAATATTAAAACATGTTTAACAATTAACAAGTGATTGGTTTCAAAGATAAATTATGGATAGAAATGAAAAATATTGTGTAAATATTGCATAGATGTAAATGACAATAAATATGTTACAACATTTGCATGAAATTCAATAGTTTGGATTATACTTTAAAGATAAGCATTATATGCAACATATAACCTATATATACAATTGTTGTTTACATGTGGAAATGCATTATATATATGCTTACAAGTAGGAATATTTCCTTTAGTTTTTTTTTAAATAAAATTGAGTATTGATATTTGAAATATTAAAACATGTTTAACATTCAACATGTGATTGGTTTCAAAGATAGATTATGGATGGAAATGAAAAATATTGTATAACTATTTCAAAAATGTGGATGACAATAAATATGTTACAACATTTGTACGAAATTCAATAGTTTGGATTACACTTTAAAGATAAGCATTATAGGCAAAATATAACCTATATATAGAATTGTTGTTTACATGAAAAAATATGGAAATGCATTTTATATATATATATATATATGAAAAATATTGTATAACTATAAATATGTTACAACATTTGTATGAAATTCAATAGTTTGGATTACACTTTAAAGATAAACATTATAGGAAAAATATAACCTATATATAGAATTGTTGTTTACATGAAAAAATATGGAAATGCATTATATATATATGACAAATATTGTATAACTATTCCAAAAATGTGGATGACAATAAATATGTTACAACATTTCTATGAAATTCAATAGTTTGGAATACACTTTAAAGATAAGCATTATAGGGAAAATATAATCTATATATACAATTGTTGTTTACATGGGAAAATATGGAAATGCATTTCATATATATATATATATATATATATATATATATATATATATATATGAAGGATATAGACATGCTTACACGTAAGAATATCATGTTATACAAAACAAAGTAAAGTAAGAGAAGATGGTTAGGTTCAAAATGTGCAAATAGTCATTGTATTCAAATATGTCTTTAATAGATTTTCGTTGAAATGTTTTTAATGTCTTGATTTGTTTTCTCTACTTGCAGCTACTTGGGTAGACCTTTCAACATGAGTTTTAAGATGGAACTCTCAGCATCTCCAACTATGCCTTTAGTGGGTTTTAATTGGTATGCTTTTAATACCACAATTTTTTTTTTCTCTACTTGTACTCACTTTAGTAGATTTGTCAACATTAGCTTTAAGACCATTTTGAGCTAAGCGGTGTTTTGGCTCATGTTGTAATTTGTCTTGCACACTATCATATATTATTCCAAATCCTTTATAGAATGAGTCTTTTGTATGAAAAGAAGAGATGAATATTGTTTGTGTATCAGAAATACTAAATTTTCTAGCAAGTTCTTATTTTATCTTCAGTCTTGAAAGGTTCCCCTTTCCAGGATGAATATCACAAATTTGAAATTGTCTTCTATGTAGTTGGAGTTCATCAACAAGATGTTGAATGCAAAGTGTATGTCGTGATAATTCTTTCTCCATTGCTATGTATGTTGATGATTTTGCAATGAAAAGATGTCTATCTGAAATATTCTCAAGAGAATATAAACATCATAGTTAGTTTTTTCTTGGAAATGTAGAAAATGCATTTTTAGAGTGTAGAGTTAAAGAAGAATATAAACAATTTCAAGCAAAACAACAAAGAGTATGGGTTATAGTTAGTTTTTTCTTGGAAATGTAGAAAATGTGTTTTTACGTCTAGAGTTAAACAAGAATATAAACAATTTCAAGCAAAACAACAAAGAGTATGGGAAATAATTAATGTGTAAATAAAAATATGAAAATAATTAATGTGTAAATGGAAATATGGTAGAGTGAAGTTGAGATGGAGTGGAATAAATATGTATAGATTTCCTAAAAGAAAAATAACAAACTAATAGTGTTGGTAATGTTTATAAATATTAAATGTGAGGTAATTCAAATTAAACCATATAACCTAAGATGTATGATAATTTATATGATTGGTGGTGGGTGTCTCATTAAATGGGGTCAATGAAATGTCCATTGTGAGTCTACCATCCAACTTGGGATGTGTAAGGGGGGCTTCATAATTCCACACAACCCTTACTCCTGACATAAGATAACATTTCTCACCCATCAAATTCCAAGTTTGAGTAAAAGTGTCAAATGCTACTTTGTAATGTTTCCATCAATCTATCAAATAAGAATAAAATAACGAATATTTATTTAGGGAATATTGAAGAGTTTGAAAAAACATAAAAAAGCATACAATAAACATATATATAAAAGTAATATAAGAAATTTTAACATATCTTCATTTAATAAAATAAAACAAAGAATACTAAAGGAATATTTGAATTTATATAAACTATATTTAACATTGTGAACAAAATAAAAACATGGAGAGTAAACTATATATTTTTTATGCTAGTGAATGAAAGAACATGGAAATGATAAGAGCAAGTAATTTTGAATTGTATTAATAATATGGAAATGTAATTTTGAATTGTATTAATAACATGGAAATGATAACAACTAATTTTAAATTGTATTAATGTTAAAGGGTATATATATCAATGATAGTGAACATAATTATTCTTAGCATATTAAACGAGTAAGAACAATAAATATTTAAGATTCATGTCTCATTGTTGGGATCACAACACATCATAAAAAAGAAGGACCTAATAAAATGAACTGCAATTGATTTTCTAAGAATGTATAGAAAAGTATTTATGTGAAAGAGATGATAAAATGAAATGCAATTGATTTTCTAAGAATTTAGAAAGAAGTATTTATGTGAAAGGGATATTGTGTAGTACTATTAATAAAACATATTCTTTTTTTCACAAATAAAAAGGAAAGACCAATAAGTAAGCAAAGTATATTTGTGAATTATATATATATATATATAAAATAATCTAAATTCTAAATACAAGAATAAATTTATTATTAATATTTTTTTTCACAAAGAAAAAGCCACTAAGTAAACAAAGTAAAGTATATTTGTGAATTATATATATATTTTAAAAATATATATAAAAAAACTAATCTAAATTCTAGGTATAAGAATACATTCATTATTAAATGAATGTGAAAGAAGAGAAACGAGATATTTTATGTAAAACATAAATGATATCTAATAGATGTTTAATACATTATATCAAATAGATGTTTAATAACATAAAGCAGGGGAAAAGATATTTAATGAAGATATCCAAAATATCCCTGAAAATCAATATTCTTGTTTAATGAAGATATTTGTTAGTAAATATAAATAGATATCTATTGTCGCAATTCACGATGCTTTATTTTTTTATTAAGTATAAAGAGATACAATTAGTCTCAATTTACAATACCTAAGATATTTTTTATTAAGTATAAATAGATATTTATGGTCTCAATTCACAATGCCTAAATCATTTTGGGTAGATAAAAAACAATTTCAATTTTTTTCTATATTAGAAATGGATAATAGATAATAAAAATAATAGAAAAATGAATCTAATTATAAAACTGAAAAATGATTGATTATTAAAAATAAAAAACAAGCATTTCATTCATAACTAAATTATCTCAAAACTAAAAAATCTATGAATCACTAACTATTTATAAATATGAATATGGAACTCAATTTCAAAAATGCAAAGACTGTTTTGGAGACTACTTTCCTGCAAACTTTACAACAATCCGGCTTTCTCTCTGTCCATCACATATCAAGATGTACAAAAAAATCTATAACTAAATTATCTCAAAACTAAAAAATCTATGAATCACTAACTATTTATAAATATGAATATGGAACTCAATTTCAAAAATGCAAAGACTGTTTTGGAGACTACTTTCCTGCAAACTTTACAACAATCCGGCTTTCTCTCTGTCCATCACATATCATGATGTACATACCGTTACTTCTATATCTACTATTATGCCAGTTTAACTATTTTAACTACTATTATGCCATTTCTGTACATTTTAAGGAAAAACGTTCACACTATTGAGGATCATATTTAATTTTTAAAATATTGAGGATCATATTTAATTTTTAAAATATTTAATCTTTAAAATGATGATTACAATGAAGAATAAAAACTATTTTAGTCATTAAAGCATTAAATATTAAAGGTATTAAAAAATAATTTTGGATATTATTTTCTGAGATTAATTTAACTTATTTTAAGATCTATCTTATTCATAAGTGATAAATGAAATAGTAAATTAAGTAAATTTGATTGTGAAGATTTTTTGATGTAACATTTAAACTAATGCTTTATCTGGAGTTGACAATGCCATATATCATAATAAACCTAGTTTATAAGTGGTCATCAAACTATCAATGTTTACCATCAAACTATCAATCTTTGGTAAACAGGTATGCTAATGACTAACGGCTAGATTATCACAATCTACTTTTAAGCTGATTAACTCATTAAAGTAGGAGCCTTTCGTTCACTCCACACTACTGGAAGAAGTATAATATTTCCCATTAAAGTAACATTTTTACTACTAAAAAAAAGTTTATTTAAATTATTATTAACATTTTTACTATTAAAAAAGTTTATTTAAATTATTATAATAATTTAATTTGAAATAGTATTTATTTTTATATATAATTTTAATTGTTTTATGAAAAAATAATTATTTTGTTAAATATGTAATACATTCAAAATTTGCAAATCTAATATGTAAACATAGCCTTTCTGAATGAAATGATCTATGTTGTTAAAACCTGGCTACAAAGATTAAACCCCGTGAAATAATTTCTTAAAGGCGTTTCCCCTAAGGCGTTTAATATTTCGGGAGTTTCTTGCTCCGTCATAAGGTGTTTTCGTCCTGCAAGGAAATTTGCACTGAAAAACTATAAAAGCATAACGAATTAAACGAGTAGAACTAATGTAAGAACCAAAATTTAAATACGAAAGGATTTTAAAAATAATCCATGAAAAGAAACAATAAATAATGGTTACAAAGATACGGTACATGAGTAATAAATTAAAGCATCTAAAATTACTCTCTCAACTGTTCTCAAAATTTGAAATCGAAGAAAAAATGTTTGAAAGGTGTGAAGCAACAAAGAATTATTACTAAGACAACCTACTTCCAGAAACAAAATTTGAAAAGGTCTGTGTTCTAGATCTTTGTAACGACCCTGCTTAAATAAATGTATAGGATTATTTATTATAATTAAATTCATAATCTGATTGTCCTAAAATATTAGCTAAACAATAATTATTTCTTTTATAATATTAACTAATTAATTATCATTAATTATTTGTTCATAACTGTCAATGGTTAATTAATTATTTATTAATCGACTCTTTAATTATGTGAGTAAAGAATTAATGGGGTTAATAATTTAATTTATTAAGACTTACCTATACGGGAGGGGATAGGACATTAAATGTAAAGATAAGATAAGATAAGATAATAAATACAAGTGGATAAGATAATAAATAAATGGATAAGGAAATTAAGGAGAGGAAGAGTCGGCGAAGGGGGAATATGACGGGGAGAGTCTTACGATGGGAGGCATTCTTTTGGGGGTGGAGGATTTTGATTTTGGGAGGAAGCATTTTGGAGGGGGACGAGAGCACTGGTTTATTGGCTTAGTTTTTCTGGTTCTGTGGGAGACTTCTGCAGACTGTGAGTATCATTGCAGGGGGCACCGGGTTGCTGGGGGTTTTGGGCACGGGGGCATTCCTTTCGGTTTCCTAGAGCTAGAGAGTTGGATAGGCTTCTCCTAGCTGGCTGGGAGGATAGTCAGTTTGGGCAGTGTTGGTCAGTGCATCAGGCTAGGCAAGAAAACAACAAGGCAATAGGGAAGGGAGAGCCATATCGACGGGAATTAGCATCAGAAGCATGTATTTTATTGTGAATTGTTGAGTTATTTCCATGATGTAGATAGATTTTAACTTATGCAGAATATTTATGCTTATGATGTGAATGAATAATTTACGTATGAGAAGGCAATTATATGTTAATTGAATAAAAAATTTGTATTTAATTAAGCTGGGTCTCTACACATGGTATCAGAGTTTTTTGTTTGAAATCTGGGCCTGAGGGCCAAAGCTCCAAGCTCTAGCTCCAGTCCCACCTAACCTGCAAACCAAACACACTATTATTTTGATTATATATAAAAAATTCTAAATATATATAAATGAAATACATATTGAAAATGTAAAAACAAATTTACCAAAGTAAAACAAGTGAAATATGAATACAGCTAGGGTTGTTACACAAATGAGTTAGATATCTCTCCTACTTTCAAATGAGAATATGAAGCAGAGAAAAGATGCGGCTAGCAACAATACAAAGCCATGTTGAACTAAGGATTTTCCCAAACAGCCATACGAGCCAGTAGAAATCTTGGAGATGAAGGAATTGTACCCACCTAAAAATTTGATAAATCTAGGCCTGAGGGCCATGTCCCAGCTCCAAGTCCCAGTGCCACCTCCACCTAACCTGTAAGTTCAATATACATACAGAATAAACAAGAGACCAGATAATCAAAATCTGAACATACTAAATTGCACAATGCAACATCTAGAAGATACAGCTCACCAAATACACAGCTCAAATATCAAAATATATGTAACAGCTAGAAAACATGTCATTGTAAAAACCTTTGTAAGGATTAAGCCAAGCCACTTATGACATGCCAGATATTACTGATGACATTCAACAAAATCGGAATGGCATATCAAACAGGGGTATCTTACACACCAACTTTGTTGGGCTGTCTATATGATGTCTTTATTGTAATGGAATTATTGGAAGTAGTATGAGAACTGCATTACCAGTTCAATTTATGGTAAAATGAATGGTGCAAAATGTAATTAGTGGACCAGGTAGCTAATAACTAACACTATTGTAAACTAAAAGTTCACTCCTATATTTCAATAACAAATGGATAGCTTTAATGCAGCAATGTCAAAAAGTGGAGGAAATTTCAGAAGAGACACAAATACTTCAGCATAACTGCTCTAAAACTAAAGGTAAATATGCCTTCATAAATTCTCTTAGCAAATATAAAAGTATAGCTGACTAAAATGGACGTGTAATAATTTGATCATATGTTCACGTCAGATAGGAAAATTCAAAGAAAATAACTCGTTACATACTCGTTAAATTAAATCAAAGGCATAAACAAACAACTTTCACTGATTGAGAGATTAATAAGACACTATTTACCTGCATTTGCATATGCAGTGGGATCCCCCACACTATCAAACACAATCCCACCATAGTTACTTCGTTCATATCGCTCATGGAAGGTTGTGGGAGAAGAAACAGACACCCAATCCACAGCTTCCACCCTCTTCAATGGTATGCATGTTTTCCAATGTCCAGATCGGACAAGGATAATGGCAAGGCTGACTGAATTCATAGCGTCTCGTGGTGGGAACATTCTCAGCGGAGACATTTTTGTCAGCAGACAGAAACAGGTCTTCTACTCCAGGAAGTGAGTGTGTATATACTTTGTTACGCAGTTTTATAGATTGTTGTGTATATACTTCACTACATATTTTATAGATCAGTTTCTGTAGTTACTGGTATCTACTTCAGATTATTATTTTAAACAATTCGGAGGCTATCTGTTGTCAATTGGATTGGTTCTGGATGGAGGAAGAAACCATTAGATAAAGTGGTTTTGATCTATTCGTTGCTATGTTGTACTGGGTCTACAGAGATCTCGAATCCTTTTCTATTGTATAAGCATCACAGAGATGAGTAGAAAGACATTTATTGGCTAAGATTGGCCATTGGGCTTATTTTGGGGAAAGTGGGCAATTGAAAATGACGATTCATGCTTCGATTTCTACAAACTGATATAAATCTAGTAGAAAAAGGGATAGAAATTTCATAAACTGCGTGAAAATCAAAGAAACCTAGAAACCCTACCAAACCCACCCAGATCGAACATCAAAATACACCCATGGACAATGAGCAATCAATGATTATCCATAATTCCCTCCTGCGTGATCCTCCATGGTCTAGGACCGAGACAAAAATTCAAATCAATGACAAAAATACAAGAAAAAACCATACCATGCCAAATAAAACATACGAAAAAAAAAACCTATAAAACATCCATTAAAGTTAGATAAAGATTTTGGGTTTCAAACGAAGATTTTTTTTTTATTTATCAACTAAAAACGAACAAAAAAAAAATAACGTTTCATTTTCTACCATATTCCACAGATTATGGTTGATGATGGGTTTGTCCAAACAAATACTGGATTATTGACATCACCAGACATTTCAATGCATAGATAACAGTCGGGCCAACTTTTTTGGCAAAAGTCTTTCAGGCCAATGAAATTGCATTTCAAAAGATCTGGCAAAGATATTTTCATTTTCTTGTTTATATCAACTCAGAATGCAATGTTCAGAGGAAAGCACCAAAGCTCAGGTTATTCCGGTAAAATATGGAGAATAACACTTCATGTCTACGAATATAACAACAATATTTATTGTTTTACCCTGCAAACAATCGAGGAAAACAAATAGAACAAAACCACCAATTTTGACAAAGCGGCCGAATTGAGCTGACGGAGGGAGAGGGAGCTACGGAAAAAAAAATCAAAGCACCAACTACCAAGTTTTCCACACCAAACGCAACCAAGGAGGGAGAGCTAACGCGGTCGGAAAACACCACACAAAACAAAACAAAAAATTATTAAATTTTTTTTTATTAATAAAACCAAACAAAAAAAAAAACACCCCAATAGCCAATGCACAACACCGAGACCTCCCCTATTGTAGAGTTGATTGACAAATGCCGCAACTCTGATAAAATTTAACAAAATATTTGTATCAAATCGCAGTGTTGTTACGCCAAAAGAAATACCAACCCTACACATAACGCATGAGAAATAGCCGCGCTCATTACTAGAGCTCCGACCATTTCCAAAGCTCCGCTGCAATTGCATAGCAGGAGAGGCTCAGGGTGCGTTCGCAATTGAAACAAGCTACAGGACGATTAGGGTTAGGGGCATTGAGAGAGTACATGTAGGGTTAGTTTTAGGTCAGGAGGATGCTGGAGGAAGCATGGCGGGCACGTGGAATCCATGCGTGCCCGCACTTTTTTTTAATTATTTTGATTTTCTTCAAATTTAAATTTCCTTTATAAATTGTGCGTGAGTTCTCATTTAATTTTTATTTTATTTTATTTATTATTTTGGTATAAAAGTAATTTAGGTCAATTTAGTTTTAATTAATTTAAATTTAACTTACAATAATTTAGTATAAAGTAAATTTAAAAAAAAAAAATTATGTAACTTTAAAATTATTAGTGTAACTAATTATCAAATTAAAATTTTAATTAAATTAATGGTGTATTTAGAGTAAAGTTAAAATACATTAAAAGGTTAATTAAAATTTTAGAAGGTCCATGGGTTTTGAACCCAAGACCACCCACCAAGCCATGTGCCTTAAGAAGAGTAATAACACCAATGCACCACACATATCACTTTTACAAATAAATTTCCATATAAATTGTTTAATTATCAATAATAGCAAGGTACTACCCTGAAGAATAATCTTCGATTATCCAAGCGTCAGGCTCATGAGACCTTACACACAATTCATCAAGCCAATCGTCGAGCCCTTTCATTCTATTCCACCAGTCTTCAGTAGCAGAATCAGTGGAAAATGCGCATTACACAGGGGAACACATGGACATGAATGGAGGTATGTGGTCGAACTTTTCGCATCGTCCTGGAATCGTCGGGAAGGCCCCTAGGACATTTCCCAGGGGAGGAGGCTCAAGGCCACCACCATATGGTAACAGATTCGCGCCAAGGATAGTACCCGCAGGGATTTCAATGGCAGCGAGTGCAGCATCTCGTTCATCGCCAATGACGCAGACAGGTCCACGACCATCTCAGGGAACAACTAGTAGGGGCAGGGGTTTCGGGGGAAGGAACTCGTTTCAAAGACAGTCGTAGAACCGTACGTAGGTTCAATCCCGTGTTACCTATTGGGGACGTGGAGGATGTCGTTACCAGCGTGACTGCCCATAGTTACAATCAGGATTGTGCATAAAGAAGGAAAGGCCCCGATGGGAAGAGCAAGTGGTAGCCATCAGATTTACACAGCAGTTAATAATCGCTAAGCATAACATCAATCCACGGTGGTGGAATCATCAGGTGCGCTAAATCATATCAATGATAATATTTTGCTTGATTCTGGGGCGACAGATAGTTTCATTTCACCTTCTGCAATAGAAAAGAGTGGGTTGGTAGCCTACGAGCACGATGACTTTAAACAAGTCGAGATGACTTCGGGGGAAAAACAAGCGATAGGACCTAGTGTTGATGATGGTATAGTAGATCTAGGAGTGTGTACTACCAGGTTGAAGGTATGCATCATTGCTCTCGAGGCGTATGACCTAATCATTAGAATGGATTTGTTAGCAACTCACCGAGCTTTGGTAGATTGTTTCGCAAAGAGGGTGCTTTGTGTCGATGATGAAGGAAGACCAATAGAGATCTAGGGTGTACAGAGAAAAGTGTCGTTACGCTTTATATCAACTATGAAGGTTAAGCGATGCTTGAGGCAAGGGTGTCGATTGTATGTAGTGGAAGTAGTGAATGAAAGGAAGTGACCCTCATTGGATTAGTACCCGATATTGTCAGAATTTCAGGATGTTTTTCCAAAAGAGTTACCAGGGTTACCTCCTAAGAGGGAGCTTGATTTTACTATTGAGCTAAAACCTGGTGCCAAACCAATCTCCAAGACTCTGTATCGGATGACAGTGCCAGAACTTTGTTAATTGCAAATACAGTTGAAAGAGTTACTGGACTTAGGGCTAATAAGGCCCAGTGTCTCACCTTGGAGGCGTACCAGTAATTTTTGTAAAGAAGAAGGACGGATCCTTACAAATGTGTATAGACTACATGGACTTGAACCGTGCTACAGTGAAAAATAGGTACCCAATGCCGCGAATAGATGACCTCTTCGATCAGATGAAAGGAGCATCGGTATTCTCCAAGATTGATTTGCGATCAGGGTATCATCAGTTAAGGATTAAGGAAGGTGATATCCCAAAAACTTAATTTCGAACTCGGTTTGGACATTACGAGTTTGTTGTAGTACCTTTTGGATTGACCAATGCGCCAGCAGTATTCATGAGCCTCATGAACGACATATTCCGAAAGTATTTAGACCGTTTTGTACAAGTCTTTTTAGATGACATCCTCATCTATTCCAAGAATGAAAGAGAACATGAGGAACACTTGTGAATAGTGTTGTCTTGCCTTAGAGAGAACAAATTGTATGGGAAGCAGTCGAAGTGTTCCTTCTTTGAGTAAGAGATCCACTATTTAGGTCATATCATTTTCGGTGAAGGAATCTCTGTGGACCCAGAAAAGGTAAAGGCCATTATGGAATGGCCAGTGCCAAAAAATACCCATGAGGTGAGAAGCTTCATGGGGCTAGTAGGTTATTACCATAGATTTGTAGAAGGATTCTCAAAAATAGCGAAACCCATCACCACCTTGCAATGCAAGGGGGTCAGGTATGAATGGACAGAAGAATGTGATAGTGCATTCATTGAGCTTAAGAGGTTACTAACTAGTGCGCTAATTCTACGAGTGTCGGATATGGAAAAGGACTTCACAGTCTGCACGGATGCCTCAAAGAAAGGGTTGGGGGATATGCTAATGCAGGATGGAGGAGTATTAGCCTATGCATCAAGGAAGTTGAAGAAGCACGAAGAGTTATACGCGACTCATGATTTAGAGTTGGCAGCTGTAATGCTAGCTCTGAAAATTTGGAGGCACTATCTTGTGGGGCGAAACTTTGAGCTCAAAATAGACCATCAAAGTTTAAAACATTTCTTCACTCAAAGAGATCTGAATGTCAGGCAAAGGCGATGGAGTGAGTTTATGAGTGAGTATGATTTTGGTATTTCGTACATCAAGGGAAAGGAAAATGTGGTCATATATGCCTTGAGTAGGAGACCACGTATCTTCTCCTTGGTAACCTTAAAGGTGAATCTGAGAGAACATGTGTTGACACAACTCCAAGGAGACAATTGGTATTTAAAGGTTACTTCAAACCTCCAGAGAGGGAGGCAGTTAGATCCAAAGTATGAAGGATATAGTCTGGAAACAGACAGACTGTTAAGATATCGAGGAAGGATGTACATCCCTGAGAATGGGGATATTTGAAGCATCATATTGAAGGAAGCCCATAGGCTACTTTATTGTGTGCATCCAGGTGTGAAGAAGATGTACGCAGATATAAGGAAACTCTTCTTCTGAGTGGGCATGAAGCGTGATGTAGTCCATTTCATCACCAAGTGCCTAGATTGTCAACAAGTGAAAGCCAACCACCATCACCGGCAAGCCTCCTACAACAACATGATGTTCCTAGGTCCAAATGGGAAGTCATCTCTATGGATTTTGTTGTGGGGTTGCCGCTCACATCTCATAGACACAATGCCATTCTTGTGATAGTGGATACGTTAGCCAAGAGTGCTCATTTTATTCCAGTTATAGACACTTACGATGTCACTGATGTGGCACGTGTGTTTGTAAGCGAGGTAATTTGTTTGCCTGGGATACCTAAGAAGATCATTTTAGATAGGGACTCCAGATTCACTTCTAGGTTTTGGACAAGTTTACAGTTACCGTTGGGGACTCAATTGAACTTAAGCATAGCTTATCATCCTGAAATAGATGGGAAAACGGAGAGAGTAAATCAAGTCATGGAAGACATTCGTGGGATGTATCTCATGGATAATCAAACCCAGTGGGAGAAGTGCTTACCTTTGGTAGAGTTTTCCTACAATAATAGTTTTCATAGTTCCATCAGAATGCCACCCTACGAAGATTTGTATGGGAGGACATGCAGAACGCCATTGAGTTAGAATAGACTAGAAGACCGAGTAACAGTTGGGCCAGAATTGATTGAGGAGATGAAAGAACAGGTGACTCACATTAGGCAGAGACTAAAGGAAGCACGGGATATGCAGAAAAGTTATGCGGATGCACACCGGACCGACCGAAGTTATGAAGAGGGAGATGATGTTTTGATTTGTATGAGGCCTAATAAGAATACCATATAGTTCAGGAAGGGGACAAAGTTTTCACCTCAATTTATAGGACCATTTTGAATCCAAGAGAAAATTGGACCCATTGCCTATCGTCTCGTACTGCCACCCCACTTGCATAAAACTCATAATGTATTTGATGTATCTGTTTTACGTCATTATGTTGATGATGAACCACATAAACTAAATTGAAAGGAATTGCAGGTATCGGACGTGGGAACTCTCATGGTAGCACCATTATGCATATTGGACCGTAGAGTCCGACAACTCAGGAACCGTCTAGTAGACCCAGTTAAGGTCTAGTGGGACACGTATAATCCAGGATCTTCTACTTGGGAAGATGCCGAGACACTACGACGAGACTATCCCTCACCTTTTGACCCCTCTCGAGAATATGTTTCTTGAAGGTGGGGTGTATGTGACACCACCTTTTGACTTAGACAACCAGGATTACCTAAGACCTATATACTTTATTTTCTAGTCACAATGAAACTATTAAGGGATACACCTAAACTTTCAATGTATGAACTTTTATGAATGATTAAATGTTATTGATGATGATGTATGTAATGAGATTTATTCTGTGAATGTAAATTTTACGAATGTTTAAATGTTATTAATGATGATGTATGTAATGCGATCTATTATGTGAATGTAAATTTTACGAATGTTTAAATGTTATTGATGATGATGTATATGATTCGACGTATTGTGAGAATGTGAATTTAATGAATGTTTAAATTCTTTTAGGATGATGTTGGATATGATGCAATCTATTTTGGGTAAATGATAATCTTATGAATAAATGTCGAAATTGAATTACGGGATATTATGAGATCTATTTCTAATTGGAAAACTTTGATGTTAATTTATCAGTACAAGGATACCAAATCAAAATGATGATAGTATGCAATTATATGATGATAATGCATAGAAATGTATGAGTTTGTGTTACAGACTAATCTGCAGGTTAATGGCTATAAAATAGCCACGGGATAATGATGATGAAAGTGGATATCAGAACCACTAATCGAGAAACATTATGGTATGAATATAGTATGTGAAATTTATATTGGTTGGGATGCATTGCTATGATATGTGGACCAGTGCATGATTTCAGGTGATGACACTACCCAAAACCAAATAAATGATGACAAAACCCCCAACAACACGGTGCCACTATGTATTCCATTATAGGGTGTGGACCCTAGTCCTGTTAGGAGGGGTGGAGGCATTTTCCACCATGTATCTTCCATTGTAGGGTGTGGACCCTAGTTATGATTAGGAGGGGTGGAGGAATTTCCCACCATGTATCCTCCGAAACCTGAAGTCATGGGAGGACGGTGTTAGTTCATGCTCCCCAAGACGTGTGATGATGACTGTCAGATGCCTGCTAGGGAAGATTGGTCGAGATAGTGACACTTCTGCTTACGGGTTCTATTTGGAGTTAGGTCAATATAGTTGATGCTCCAAGATAGTCTAGCAGAGGAAGGATAGGAATGGAGATGGAAGTAGGTTAGGGAGGAAATATGAGTAGTAATAGTTGAGAAGGTATGGAGATTTATCTTGTGGTGGAATTTAATGTTTTCCCTTCAAAATAAAAAATAAAAAAATGTGTATATATGAATATTCATAATTTCGTAACTAAACCACACTTGTCTAAATAAAATTATTAAAATGGATAATTGTAATTAAGGAATTTATCAAACAATTGATTGGTGGTTGTCTTTTATAAAAGACTAATCTTGCTGACTGGATTAGATGCATACATAAATTACTAAAGGATGACAGTTTTGATTATTAGTACATGCACGAGATTTGTATGTACTAGCTACACATGCATTTCTTGTACATATACACTAGTATGTATAAGTTTTTTTGACTTACTTACTGATAATGTCGGTTAATTGTTATGAATGTGTGAACCATGTTTCTTTTCCTTTGTACCAGAAGATACCTTAACTTCGGGACGAAGTTTCCTGAAGGGTGGGTGTATGTAACGACCCTGCTTAAATAAATGTATAAGATTTTTAATTATAATTAAATTGATAATCTGATTGTCCTAAGATGTTAGCTAAACAATAATTATTTCTTATATAATATTAACTAATTAATTATCATTAATTATTTGTTCATAACTGTCAATGGTTAATTATTTAATTATTAATCGACCTTTTAATTTTGTGAATAAAGAATTAATGGGGTTAATAATTTAATTTATTAAGACTTACGTATACTGTAGGGGATAGGACATTAAATGTAAAGATAAGATAAGATAAGATAATAAATACAAGGGGATAAGATAATAAATAAATAGATAAGGAAATTAAGGAGAGGAAGAGTCGGTGAAGGGGGAATATGACGGGGAGAGTCTTACGATGGGAGGCATTCTTTTGGGGGAGGAGGATTTTGATTTTGGGAGGAAGCATTTTGGAGGGAGACGAGAGCACTGGTTTATTGGCTTGGTTTTTTTGGTTCTGTGGGAGAGTTCTGCAGACTGTGAGTATCATTGCAGGGGGCACCGGGTTGCTAGGGGTTTTGGGCATGGGGGCCAGGATTCCTTTCGGTTTTCTGGAGCTAGGGAGCCAGATAGGCTTCTCCTAGCTGGTTGGGAGGATAGTCGGTTTTGGCAGTGTTGGTCAGTGCATAGGCTAGGCAAGACAACAACAAGGCAGCAGGGAAGGGACAACCATATCGACGGGAATTAGCATCAGAAGCAGGTATTTTATTGTGAATTGTTGAGTTATTTCCATGCTGTAGATAGATTTTAACTTATGCAGAATATTTATGCTTATGATGTGAATGAATAATTTACATATGAGAAAGAAATTATATGTTAATTGAATAAAAATTTTGTATTTAATTAAGCTGGGTCTCTACAATCTTTATTTCTTTATTGTCCTGAGTTTCGCCATTGAAATTTATATTTGGTCACTTCATTTACTGTATTTGTTATAGGATTCAAAAGCTGGTTGATAATTATTAATTTTTTTGAACGGATGAGGCATGATGTTTGATAACACCTGTCATGGATAGAGTGCATGGATAGGATGTGATGAAAACTGCACCTGTCATGGAGAGTACATCGATAGGATGTCATGCAGACTGCATGGATAGCAAGCAACAGAAATGTACGGATAGGAAGTGGCAGAAAGAAGTGTTACGAATGGAGGGTGATAGTGTGGGACCTTGCATGACACTCACGTGCCTCCTACTCCATCAACTAAAAAAAAACTAAACAAGAAAACCTTACCTCATCTCTCTTCCATCTCCTTGTGCCACTTCGTCTCCCTGTGACCTTTCTCTTCTGTTCTGCACAATAATTCATCACGGTAGCTAAAGAAAGAAACCCCTCATGTCCCATGGATTTTAACTACGTCCATCAAATTCCATGGAACTACACTTTCTGCGAGTCAGGTAATCATTATGAACAATTTGGGGATGTATTCCGTGTTCGGGTTTCGCGACTATGCCTCCGCCACTACCTGCGTGAATGAATTCCAGCAACAACTTTCTTCATTGCCCAAGGTTTCCCTTTCCCCGACCTTGGCCTCCCGCAGCCTGAACAGAACCGCGTTTGTTTAAAATTGTACTCGGTACGAGGGCATACGGTGAGTAAAATGGGGCCAAAGAGCACAATAATTGTTTCCTGTATATTCAGATTGGGCATGTACCCACCTAGAAATAAAGATGGCAGCCATCTGGTTTTAATCTCGACTTCTGCGGGAGCTTATAGTCGGCTTTTTTTTCGGGGTTTCTGATCGTATGTCTCCTGCTGGCGAAGATGTCTCGAGCAGGGTTGAAATGTATGAAATGAAAAATACATATATGATTGTGTAGGCCTTCGAAATCCAACAAGATGCATATAATAATGGCATCCGGTTGCTTTGGCCACTCACCCTCTACCAATGTCTTTCTACCTATGTGATGGTTATGAGAAAGGAAGCAAAATTTGGTCAAATTACTGAAAAGGATGATGCTCTTGAATACATATAAATAGCAACAGAATGCAGAATCACACTATCTTCATTGGGTATTTTCAAAAGAGATGTAATTGAAATAGAGAAAAATTTAACCCGGGTATATAGAGCTTGCGAGTTTCATAATTCTATGAAGGTATTTATCTCCTAAAAATCGAGGATGAAGAGTAATGTATCATTTCTGTTATTGGCAGGTGATATATGCCCTTATATGCAAGTACAGGAT
This sequence comes from Picea engelmannii, assembly GCA_009831015.1. Lineage (NCBI taxonomy): Eukaryota > Viridiplantae > Streptophyta > Pinopsida > Pinales > Pinaceae > Picea > Picea engelmannii. The sequence goes on from ML778757.1 coordinate 180,640, forward strand.
CTTAAAGATAACCAAAAATCCAAGTAGAGGATCTTAAAGATAACCAAAACTGTCACTGGTGATTACGAAGCTAACCAAAACTCTCAGTGGTGATGAAGAAGACTGCAGTCTCAACTCCATTTTGGTTTGTAAGATTTACTCGTTTTTCTCTCCCATGCATTTTATATATATTAGTTATGTTTAAAAAAAAAAACGTCATATTATTTCAGAAAAAAAAACTTACAAAGATTGATCCAAAACAACCAGAGCTACATGAATGCATTGAATATGTGGCTCTTTTGTCCTTTATCCGTTCATGCATCTACCCTCTACAATAGCGTGAAAGCCCAGCGCTCATAACGACTTAGTCATTCTCAAAATCTATTTAGAATATATAGTTCAAATCTTTTTAAAATATATGTAATATAATTTTCAAAATCTCTTTACAATATATATGTTTTTCTACTTTGTGTGTATCCCTTCTATAACCATCTCCATAATACAATAAATAATAGACATTATAGATTAGTTACAACTATCTTATGGTTGAAATAGTAATTAACATTGTTAGTAACTATTTGTTGGAATAATGTCGAAATTAGGATACTTAGTTAAGATCTGCATAACTAAGTTGTTGTGTGTCTTTCCTGTTTAGGTTTGCATTAGTTTCAGATCCACCTTTGTAGGAGGCTGTTGTAAGCACCTTGTGCTATATATGTGTGTAATTGCTTTACATTAAACACAACAGATTATGTGAGCGTAGACTCACAGGTGATGTGCCCTTGTGGCCTCACTATTATGAGATTAATTGATCTTTGAGTTTAACTTGGTATCAGAGCTTAAGGCCGTAGATCCGTGAGGCAAGTGAAGAAGTGGTTGGATCTGCATTTATGACTCATACGTGTCCGTTGATCTGGAAATTGACAGTAATCGTCGTTATGAACATTTTGTGAAAGAGAGATCGCATAGATCGCATAGGAGCATTTCAGCAGAGAAAGAGCTGGCAAGGTGTAGACAGACGCGCGAAGAATCCTGAGTCCGAAGGCATGAGCCAAAGACAATGAAAGCTGTGTCTGTGTGGAGGCGGAGGAGGTTGCCGTGAGCAGAAGGAGATTCGATGATCGTTGCACGGGCGTTCTTCTGAAACATGTGGAGAATTGGAGATCGTGCACAGAGCGAGAGAAGGAGCGAGTCCGCCTGGTGAAGTGAGTCTGCGTGCTAGAGGAGCGAGTCTGCGCTGGAGGAGAGAGTCTGCACCAGAATCTTGGCTCTGTGGTGAATCTAAAGGAGATCAATTCAGATTCGAATTGCTGTGTATAATCTTATATGTTGCATCCTATCTATGACTGTTGTTGCCTGCCTCATGATATTTGTTGTTAGTGCAAATCCGTTGTGGACTGGAGATCATTGTGGAGCCACATAGCTCGTGATCTGGTATTTTTTATTGTTGTTTTTCCGTCTCTTTCGAAGGAGTGTTCGATCCTTGCATCGATCCCTGGAGTGTTCACTTTGTGTATGATCATCGGGAGCTGAGATCTGGATGTAGATCTGTGCAGAGAATCCTTCGCGGACAGAGGAAAGTCATCGTTCAGTGAGAAGAGTTGGTGTGAAGTCATTATTGTGTGTGCACGGAACAAACACTGAAGTTATTATTTTTGAAGGTGAATCGGAAGGCTGGTGGGAAACTGCACCACTAGAGTCGATATTGACAACGCCATTGGTATATTCAGAGCACTTGTGCAACTTCTGGTGAAGGCCTTTATGAAGGAGCATTCCGCCCTGCTTTCTGCCAGCCGCAGGTGATAATGCTCTGGTCTAGACCCGTAAAAATATGCCACTGGGTAAGCCGCCTGTTGTGTTAATCCTGTGGGTAATTTCCTATCGAGCAGTCTGTTGTGGTCATCACTCGAGCCGTGAATTAGTGTAAATCGTTGGGGAGGCTTTTTCTTGCTGAGAAGATCTGACGGTCATGCTCGTCGTCCATGCATAATTGTTTGTCTTCGTGCAACTCACGTGAAAGCACTAAAAGCCTGCGTGGGGCAAAGATTTTTGTGTGCATTTTTTGTGGAGCGTGAGACTCAACTTTGGTCGTTGGAAAGAGACAACCTCTATAGAAAAATTATTGTCTCTAGTTTTAATTTGGATGATAGCGAAATTCTTTAAGAAGGCGATTATGGTTAATATTCAGTGTTGAACCCGACGTGAACGTCTTTGTTAATCAACTTCTTTGTTTGGCATCGAAGCCTTCACTTTGAGATTACATTTTGAGGCTTCAACCCTTCATGCCACAGTTTGTGGTGAAGAAGCCGCAGGAGGTACTCCCCGTGAAGGAGCCTTTGAGCTCGTGTAAAAGTAACACGTGAAGTAATATGTGTGCTCGTGCGTGCTGTGCACATTGAAGGAGCCGTGTGTCTATGGTTGCAGTGAAGTGAAGAGTTCGCTCATTACTTCCATAGGATCGCGTGGATCACGTGGAGAAAAGAGCTGTAGTGACATATTGCAGAAGAAATTTGGTGATAAGAAAGTGGTTTTCGAAATTGTTGTCCAGTGATCATTGTTGTGACATGAAGACGTGCTTATCATTGCTGCTGAAAGAATACTCAATGTGAAGGAATGGGTCATCAAAGAAGAATTAAATAGCTCCGGAGAGAGCTGAAACACATGTGGAGGAAGAGTCAGCAAGAGGAAATATATTCTGCAGGTAAATATAAAGTGTCTGAGGAACACATACATGATGAAGACCAGGATCAGATTGCAGATTTGGATCAAATTGATGAAGATGAAGAAATCAATGCAATAATGAAAAGGTTAATGCGAGTTTTACCATCATTTTCAGGTAAAATTTTTTATCTTTGGAAAATGAAAATGGAAGGTTTACTTGGATCAGTAGATTTATGGGAATTCAAAATGGTTATGAAGATCCTACTGAGAAGAGAAGAGATAAATTAACATTATATCGTGTTAGTTCAACACTGAATAATGACATCATGTCTTCTCTGTTATATGAATTTGGTGAAATAGAGAATGCAAAAATGTTTTGGGATAACCTAGAGATAAAGTTTGGTGTGAGGGGGAGCAAGATAGCTAAAGACGAAATTAATCACGTCACTGTTGTTGAAAATGGTGAGTGTATTGACAGTCTTATAACTGAAATAAAGACTGGAAATGATTGCATTGAAATCATAATGATTGATGATGAAAATGTTTATGTAGTTGATTGTGATAATGAGAATGAAATTTTTGTGGAGGATGATCTCTTTGAAGGAGAGACATATGAAGTCAAATTTGATGAAGACAATTCATCTAATGAAGAGAGGTCAAAATTGATGCATGAGAGACATCTTATTGATGAGTTGTTGTTTGGTGAGAAGAATGGTCCACTTGCATACACAAATCAAGTGGAAGACAACTCTATTGTTGTAGAGAAGGAAGATAAAGAGGAGAAAAATCAGAAAGCTCTCTTAGAAGAGCAAAAGGAAAATAACAAAAATTGTTTTGATATTCTAATGAATGATTTTGAGTGTGTAGGGTTTGCTAAGGAAGAATGTTATGTGAAGCACTTAGGTGAAGTTCCACATAAGTTTCATGAAGAATTAGAATTTATTGAGGAATGGCTTCAAAAGCCATATTATGATAAATGCAAAGAAACATTAGATTATAATGAGGACTGTATGGACACAGAAGAAGAAGACTGTATTACAGATATAGAAATTGAGTTAGTTTTTATAAAGTGGAGTCATGAAGAAATAAAGTATTACTATGAGCTAATGTTGCAAGTGTCCATTGAGAAAGACATTGTTGATTGTATTCAAAAATGGGAGCAACATATTTATGTGGAGTTGGAAGCATTTGCGAACATTAAAGACAAATGTTCTCAAGAAAACGCAGAAGTGTTGAGGACAAGGAACAAAAATCAGAAGTCAAATTCCAAAATGCCGAGGAACAAAGAAAAAAGGGCTATGAAGCAGAACAGAGTCAAGATGAAACATATATGGTGTAGCAAGCCAAGGAAGAAGCTCCATCTACATCACTATCTAAGATCAAGAAAGGTTAAGATGAAATTGTTAATTTGTAAGCTTAGCTGAGACTGAGACCAACAAGCATGTTATGTTTTGCTCTGTTATGTTTGGTAGAAAATCCATTTCTCCATTAAGGGGAAGTGTTGGAATAATGTCGAAATTAGGATACTTAGTTAAGATCTTCATAACTAAGTTGTTGTGTGTCTTTCCTGTTTAGGTTTGCATTAGTTTCAGATCCACCTTTGTAGGAGGTTGTTGTAAGCACCTTGTGTTATATATGTGTGTAATTGATTTACATTAAACACAACAGATTATGTGAGCGTAGACTCACAAGTAATGTGCCCTTGTGGCCTCACTGTTATGAGATTAATTGATCTCTGAGTTTAACTCTGTTGATAGTTGTTCATAAGTTTTTTTAATATATTTATTGTAATATATTTATTTATAAGTTATTTTAATATATTTATTGTAATATATCTATGCTATTTTTAATAAAGAGTAGGTTTCATGCACAAAAAAGATTCTGCATAACATAAGTTGATAAGTTGAAGAAAAGAGAATGACATCACCCACGGCATAGTATCTAAGTTTAAATCATAGAAAAAATGGATCATACAAGCATCTATTTTCAATATGGATTAATTGCAAGCCAAAAGAAAAAAAAAGTGAGATTAATTTATTTTGGCTCTATTGAACAATAGAGACACAAAGAAACTATATATTGAAACTATGCTCCATTAAACAATACAACGTGAAAGCACTACAACTTTATATATATATTGAAACTATATATATGATTTATTAAACAATACAACGTGAAAGTACTACAATTTAAAAACACAGAGAAACTATATATTGATGGAAGAAACTATATATATGTTCTATTAAACAATACAATGTGAACGTACTACAACTAAAAAACACTACAACTAAAAAATGAAGAGAAACTATATATTGAAAAAAGAAACTATATATATTGAAACTATATATACACTCTATTAAACAATAGAATGTGAAAGCACTACAACTAAAAAATGTAGAGAAACTATATATTTACAGAAGAAACTATATATATTGAAGGAAAAATGCCATTAAAGAAAATTAAAAATTAAGATTACAAATGTATATATGTATATATAAGTAGGCAGATTTGCAAATAAACTGAGTGGGACTGATCTTGAAATCTATCTAGAGACAAATGAACAATACTGCAGACAAAGCAACAGTTTGATAATTGAAATGGAAATGGTCTATTCAAGAGGGTTTATATAGAGAAATGGTGAAGAGCATACGACCGACTTGCCACTTACCATGGTTGCGTAAACCAACTTCTTCTGGATTGCGTGCAGTAGTTACACTTCGCTTCCAGGTTGATATTTGATTGTCCTCTTCAATTCAATTGCCATGCATGTAGTTTTAAATGTGTTTTAAATGTACTGACCTGTAGTTTTAAATGTACTTACAATTTTAAATGTGATGACAGGCGTTGTAAATGTGAAAGTTTTTGGGTTAGTAAATTCTTGCATGAAGTGTATTTAAACGGAGTAGGCTAACTCGGGAGCAATCTTCCCTCTCGAGACGGCTTACTCTGACAGTTCCCCGACGCCGATGGTTCCTCCGTGGTGCGGGACCCTCAATACATGCCATGCCATGCATGCATCCTCATATGAATGCCATCGACCAGAGCTCCTGCGAGTTAGCGTACATGGCTGCACTGACAGGCTAAGACCTCTCAACTACCGCCAAATAAGTAATTGAAATTTCAAATTTTGAAATTTAAACTATCACGCCCGCTCCATTGGAAAGAAACACAATTCAAATTTTGAAATTTGAAATTTAAACTATCGCGCGCGCGCCATTGGAAAGAAACACAATAATTGACAGCCATTAAATCGCTAAAACCCTTCTTCCACATCTTTGTTCATTTCAGGTATTAGAGTTTGTGAGCCCTAACTGCAACAAGAAGTCTTCTTCCTTTATCGTTTCATCCAATTATTGGGTTGCAGGAATGGTAATTGCTTCTCACTACAAGTTTTCCACTCTGTTGATGGAGAATGCAAGCCTGTAGCTCGGATCCTTGTTGAATGAATGTTTTTGGTGTTCGTAGTTTGGTAACGTGAGTTTGCAGGGCAGATCCGTGTTGACTGCTTGTGCCAAGGTGAATATGGATTTTTTTTAACCATGGTGTTCGTAGTTTGGTAATCAAAGAATGTCTGCTTAATTAAATTGAGCCTTCCTGTTATAAATTATAACATATTTTCTTGTCTGTGTTCTCTCGGCTCTGCATCGACACTTGTGTTGCTTCTTTAGTCTGTCGTAGTTCACAAATATGATGATGGATGGATCCTTCAGGTTCCGTTGCAGATTAATCTTTACTCTATCGTTCATGTTCATGTTGATCCATTGCTTGGTAAATGCCCAGGATATGAATGGATTCCTCAGCACCAACACAACTTGGTCTCTTTCAGACGAAAGTATGATGGTCGGTTCATTGACCCTCAATAACGAAGACAATGCCACTGCATTTCTCATCACGCATATTGTTTTTCAGAGCTTCGCTTCCGGAATCAAATCATGGTCCTTCTTGAGTTTCATGCAAACGGGAAATAACGTGTATGTTCTGTCCATAGTGTTGTCCGGATCACTTAAGCAGCAATATGGGGAGGTTGTGTGGGCTGCCAATGGAGATAAGCCTGTCTCAAGCAACGAGATTCTGGAGTTGCAGCCTGATGGGAATTTGGTACCCTAGGACTCGATTAATGGCGGGTCATCAGCTTCTTATAGGAGAACCATATGATCTATGAATACAGGAGCCAAGGTGGTCACAGGGATGAGACTGTTAGGGGCGGTTTGTAGGATCATGGTCAATTATCATCTCTTTAAAAGGTTTCAATGGATGATAGAATTCAAAATCTATACATTTTCATAAGGTAGAAATAAATATTTTGCTTAAATGAATTATATAGATGGATTGAGTAGTGTAAAAATCCATAATCTAGTTGGATTATGTTTAAATAACTCTAAATACATTTGGATTATGTATTACACATTCATTTTTTTCAAAACTTTCTATGCTTAAAATATCTTCCAGCATCTTTTCCATTATTTTAGGCATAAAAAAAGGCAAAAAATAAGTTGCAGTAGGAGGAAAAATGCTTCCATATCATTTCTCATTCCAAGAATTTGAATGCCAAATACCAACCACTAGACTTGGAAAACTAACTAAATTTTCCTCGTGCATGAAACTCAAACACCCATTGATTGACTTTAGAGAGTCATCTACTCATTATCATGTTGCAACAATAAAACAATTTTAAATGAAATTCACATCAACATAATTGGAACTAGGTGATGGTTACACATGCCATATTCTTTTCCATCCTACCCTACCAAGCACATATTATTCATACTAACAGCTTCTATCACCCAATCCAAGACATTGTTTGTTTAAAATGGAAAATACCTCTAAAATAGTCACAATAAGAAGTCATTCCAATGTAGGTAATGTGGAACACTGGCATAACAATAAGGTAGAATATGAAATAACTTCATATAGAACTTATATCATTGCATCAAAATAATGGTGAAAACATGAGATTCAAGCAAGATGATAAATAATTTACTTACCTTGATAAGATCGATGTCTAGACACTATGGACCACAACATTACGAAATGAGATCTGGATCGTCCATACCATGACAATCAATGGTGAGGATTAAGAGTTGAATGAGTGCGACAAGAGATCAAATTCGTCAATCGAAATGTCAATCAATGGTGACGATCAATGATAGATTGGCCCGTGCATATACTCCGAGATTGAGATCTGACCATCTATCAACAAAGAATCAATGATCATGATTTAAAGTATTTCAGTGTGGTCCATCGGAGTGCCCAAAGCTTTAGAACCCCGAAATACTACTTCGACCACGTGGAAGAGATATGTTCGTCATAGGAGATTGATGGTGACTGTGAACTCTTAATCTTATCTCTGAAAAAAGAAAACTTTTCCCATGAATTTGCGCATAATGCACATTTACAGAAGGCATAAATGCGCATTTACGGAAGAGAGCTTCCATATAGGATCAATGGTGACTGTGAACTCTTAAGCTTATCTCTGAAAAAAGAAAAATTTTCCCATGAATTTGCGCATAAATGTGCATTTAAGTTGTTGTAGTTAAAAATCTCGTAGTTGGATCTTGGATCATAAAGGTCGGTCTGCCTACTTGGTGTGCACCTACCCTTTTGCCCTTTTGTCGGTGGCGTGCTCCCTGCCTTAATTGGTTGGATCGCAGTTTCGACGTTGTTACTTTGAAAAAAATATAGTTCTCAAAGCAATCTTATGCTCTGAATACATTAGCATGGAATAAAGCGATAGGAGTTTGGTCCTATTGTGTTATACTTCGAGACCAGAGTAATGATTAATAGGGGCTGTCGGGGGCATTCGTATTTCATTGTTAGAGGTGAAATTCTTGGATTTATGAAAGACGAAACACTGCGAAAGCATTTGCCAAGGATGTTTTCATTAATCAAGAACGAAAGTTGGGGGCTCGAAGACGATCATATACCATCCTAGTCTCAACCATAAACGATGCCAACTAGGGATCAACGGATGTTTCTCTAAGGACTCTGCCAACACCTTATGAGAAATCAGAGTGTTTGGGTTCCGGGGGGAGTATGGTCGCAAGGATGAAGCTTAAAGGAATTGACGGAAGGGCACCGCTAGGAGTGGATCCTGCGGCTTAATTTGACTCAACACGGGAAAACTTGACAGGTCCAGACATAGTAAGGATTGACAGATTGAGAGATATTTCTTGATTCTATGGGTGGTGGTACATGGTCGTTCTTAGTTGGTGGAGAAATTTGTCTGGTTAATTCCGATAATGAACGAGACCTCAGCTTTCTAACTAGCTACGTGGAGGTCCTATGGTCATTTAGGTCATGGAAGTTTGAGGCAATGATAGGTTTGTGATGCCCTTAGATGTTCCGGTCCACACGCACACTACATTGATGAAGTCGACAATTTTTTCTCCCTGGTTCAAGTGGATCAGAAAATTATTGCATTGTGATGGGGATAGACCATTGAAATTAGTGGTCTTGATTGAGGAATTCCTAGTAAGAATTTTTCATCATCTCATGTTGACTACGTCCACGCCCTTTGTACACACCACCCATCGCTCCTACCGATTGAATGATCTGATGAAGTGTTTGGATTGCGTCAACGAGGGTGGTTCATTGTCGACGATGTCGTGAGAATTTCATTGAACCTTATCATTGAGAGAAAGGATAAGTCGTAACAAGGTTACCGTAGGTGAACCTTCCAAATATTTATGTTTTGCATATTATATACACAATAGAGCTTCCGTATATGTGCATTTTCACTTCTATATATGCACATAAATATGAAGTACACAGGTAGGTACACAGGTCATTTGATGCAGTTGATGCAAGTTTTCATGGAGGATGATGATCCATTAACTTGCATCCATCCATTATCTTTTCCCGCTGACCATTTCCCGGTGAACCATGCATTGATTTCAGCCTGCGTGTGACTACAGTTCTTTAAATTTGGTTGCATGCTTCTTGATTTAGAGTACCTGCGAGTGAGAGTCACCTTAATTAATTGGTAAATGCTCATATTCAAAGTACATGGGATCAATTAAATGATCGTATTCGAAGTGCATGGGATCATACATCTTTGTCTTTCTTTAATTCGTTTTACCAAGTTATTACCAACCATTTTTAATGGGTTTTACCAACCTATAATACTTGTTCTGTGTAATTCATGCTTACCATATTACCAACCATTTTACTCGCGGGTTTCATTTTACTAACAAACTTTTTCAATCTGAATTTATGCCTCAAATTAACCAGAGCATTTACCAGGATCTTAGCGACTCAAGGCATAATCAGTCCACATCTATCTCTACCAGAAGAAAGAGCTGAGCTCGATCTCCAACCTAAGCACGCAGGAGCAAGCATTAACATGAAAACTGGTACGCATCCTTTATATGTTTTTGAGATGCATCTTGTGGAAGCCCTAAAAGGTCATAGAGTTTGCAATTCTGTAATCTGCCATTGGTCACAAAATGTTTGTCCCCCCCTTGTTCGGAAGCAACAAGCTAATTCATGAGAATGTGATAGTGTAATGTCGACATTTGAGTTTAATTTTTGTTATGAATAGGGCGCTTGTTTGTTCGTCCTTTGAAACTCGAACTGTTCTAAATAAAATAACTATGGCCTAAAATCTAAATCTTCATAACTTAACTCCCATACAAAGTTTCATAAATCAGATATTAAATACAAATATTAGGAAAATTAAGATTAATAAAAAATAAAAACCTTGTTATTATGATGTTTCGCAGTTGTATAGCCATATAAATATGGACCTCTGATGGAAAAAGAGCGGGAGACTCCTCAAAATGAAGGTTCAGATCCCTGTGTATGACAAATCGAAAATGTAAATACCTTGAACAGTGTATCTATAGGCTCCTATAGAATGCGTTGAAGCCATGTCATTACAATACAAGGGTAATGACACATGATTCATACATCCACATCAAATAAACAACATCATCAATTTAAAACACTTATACATACTAGTGTGCATGTGAAAGACATGCAAGTGTAGCTAGAACATACAAGACTCGCACATGTACTAATGACAATAATTATCACACCTAAAGTAATTCGTGTATGCTTCCAATCCTAAAGTAATTCTTGTATGCTTCCATACCTAGTATATATACTAGGTATATATGTCGATAATATATACTGGTATATATACTGAGTATATATACCGATATATATACTGAGTATATATATCGATATATATATACTCAATATATATACCGGTATATATATACTAGGTATATGTGTCGGTATATATACTCAATATATATACCGATATATATACTGAGTATATATACCGGTATATATACTTAGTATATATAGCGTCATATATATCGACACATATACTCAGTATATATACCGACACATATACCTAGTATATATATACCGTAGCGGTATATATACCTAGTATATATACCGATATATATTATCGACATATATGCATAGTATATATACTGCTATATATACTTAGTATATATATCGGTATATTTACTGAGTATATATACTACTATATATACTTTGTATATATACAGATATATATTATCGACATATATATACCTAGTATATATACTCGTATATATACTGAGTATATATACCGGTATATATATGTCGGTAATATATACCGGTATATATACTGAGTATATATATCGATCTATATATTGAGTATATATACCAATATATATATACTGAGTATATATACTGGTATATATTATCAGTATATATACCGATATATATATATCGGTATATATCATCGACATATATACCTAGTATATATACTGGTATATATACTGAGTATATATACCGCTATATATACTCAGTATATATACCATTGTAACGTTAAAACCATCTTCAATCATATTTTCCACACTACCGTGTATATCAAATGATAAATGTGGTGCATACTTGAATGTTTCAGGTCGACCCACTGCATTCTTCTCGTGAATTACGATTACAAAGCCACTTGGAGACTATATGGCTAGCAATGAAGCAAAATGCAAGGATATTCAAACACTTTGAGTTAAATTATCTCTTGGGCCTACAATAGAGCCTCAAAAAAATAACACAAAGGTCCCTTTGATGTTACCTGTAGGTTCAAGTTACCTGCAACCTTGTTCTCTGGTGCTTCTGGCAACACCAATATTTGAGTACTAGCCTCGTGCTAGACTCTTCTCCAAATATGACCACAGGGTGTGACCGTGGGTCAACTCTTTTCGTAACTTCAAGCTTCAACGATATTGATATCTCTTCCCTCGTTTCCTTATGAAACACTTTCTACCACAACACATGGGTCTCTGCCACGTGTCTCCCTAGATTCAATGGTCCAGTTCTGCTTCAACTTTCACGAATTCGCGAAGGTTCCGCTCACTCCACACAATCCCCAAAACTCAACCTCTTGAATTCTCCAATCCGCTACCATGTTTCTCCTCCCAGTGAATGGTTAGGATCACTTCACGATTTCGCGAATTCGACAACCCCACTTATTAAAACGTAAGAATGAATATAGAAAAGTTTTATTCAAATTTATTTTGACTCGAGAGATTCTTATGGTAAATGATTGGTTTTTTTTTTCAGGTAACAAAATTTAGCTGTGGAGGTATTATTATTGGGTGCACATTTGACCATAGGATCGCTGATGCATTTTCTACCAACATGTTCTTAATAACGTGGGCAAATCTTTCTCAAAAGGAGTCCATTGAAATGTTGAAACATAACTTCAATCGATCCATATTACGTGCTCGACAACCTCCTTATTATTGCTCTGCAATTGATGAAATGTATACGAGACTATCCTCTGTCCATTTAGAAGAATCAAAGAAAGAAAATCCTTTTCCTTCTCTAGTTAGCAGGATCT
>ML778757.1:204457-215108 GCA_009831015.1 Picea engelmannii
CAAGTTTTTTGAGAAATCATGGACTCTGAAATATTTATTCAGTCCAAGTAGCCAAGCCTCATCCTCCTCTCCCTTCTTTATCTCGCCATCGAAGGAGGGAGGTTTGGCCTTCCTGAATTCCTCAAATTTATGACTCTTAGAAGTCTTTTGCTTCTTCTGTTTTCTGTGAGAATAGAAACTGGTCCTGCTACTGGAAGAGCCTTCTGAATCACCAGCTTCCTTCTCAGTAGAATTATTTGGTACTGGTCCTTTACCTCTAGGGTGGACCTTTCTGGATGTGCTTCTCTCAGTGTGGCCACTGACACGACCATGATTATGCATCTCCGGTTCATGCTGCATTTGTTGTTGTAGGTCGGATAAGCTCTGTAGTAAAAATGCATTAATTTCGGTTTTCTTTTCTTGTTCTTTCATCATCCTTTCATTGTCAGCCTTGCAGCTTTGCAACTCAACCATGAGACTCCTCACAGTCTCGGCTAGGTCTGGAGGGGTTCCTATCGCTCTTCTTTCATCAAACTCTTCATCTCTGTTGTGGGATCCTTCTCCGGCCTCTTGGTGAGTCACCATTCTTTACGTTTGTGGATTCCCACGGTTGATCGTCCGCTTGAGTGAAAAGACAAACGCTGACTATTAGTCAAGAGTTAAATTCATTTTTATAAATGGCGCATAAATTCATAACTCTTTCACATGCACACACAGTCGGGTTTTCATTTTCCAGGTTCTTAATCCTTGGTAAGATAGTTAAGTGAGGGGTTACTCCTCATAGGAGTGTTTTGAACGAGGTTTATGCATGATTGGTGCATGATCCCAATCAGGCCGAGTGTTGTAACCATGCTCTGATACCACTTTGTAACACACCCACTAACTAAATCAAATTTTTTTGGTCCTCTGTGAGATTCGAACTCCTAAATAACCAAGGAGGCCCAGCATAAGCTGGCTCTATCTCTCCCCTACTCCATTCCCCTGTGATCGGGGTACATGTTCATGGCTCAATTCGATCATAGCATCTCTAGTATTTAGCACTTCGGTGCTACAGTAATATCTACGCACCTGACCAATGGGGACGACTTCCTACCAGGTCAGCAAATGGCCAATAGGAATAGTCCTCTACAGGGGTAACGAACTGCCAATGAGAACAAGCCCTGTTGCGCATTTAGGTATAATACAGGTGGTGAAAAGGGGAATGCGACACGAGGGTCATCATGACAGGGAGGGGCCCCACTTCACACGCCACACTATTCCGGACCCCCCCCCTCATTAAAGGTAGAATGGCAAGGGGGGTCCGGAATCCACTGGGAAACCGTTGATCGCACTGAGTAAATCTCGACCGTTCGAGAGTTGCGCACCCAATTCCAGACCCCCCCACTATCGCTAAAGGTAGAACAGTAAGGGGGCTCCGGAATGGAACCTCAGTCGTAGATATGGATGGTTGAACTCTGGCCATCCAGATCCGCTTGTCGCTTACGCTATCGCTTGTTCACGTCCTGGATTAAGTTGACATCTTGTCCCCACATCTAATGGTCAGGACAGACTCGGAGATCCTCCAAAAGAATCTCTCCCTTCCATCGGGGTTTCAAATATCACAACATTGAAATACGTAAGCATTTGGTCCTCGGAATCCCCGATATCCCGATGTGACGTCAGCTTCCGCTAGTCCCCTAGACTAAACCTTTTGGTCCATACGACCTCCCTCTATATGACCGCAGTCATATCCTTTCATCGGGGTTTTTTTGAAGGGAGCTGATGAATGCCACGTGTCCTTCTCAATTGGGCAGTCCCGATTAAATCTCGAGGTTTCTGGACCTTCGATGTCCTGGTTCCTTCGACCTCAGGAATGTCGATTTCCCGATTTTTTGACTCTCATCAGATCTTCGACACCTGTCCCTCTGAACAGACGGCTCGGATTATGTCGGGGTTTTTCACCTAGGACTTCCTCGTCCTCTTGTCCCTGGAAATGCCGATTTCCCGATGCGCCAAACCCCGATGGCGCTTGATCTTTGCCACGTGTCCTCTACCAACAGACAATCTAGATCCTTGTCAGGAATTCACATATCACGATTCCGGATGCAACGATCTCTTCACTCCTGGAATCCCGATGGGTTAAATCCCGACTCCTGTCCTGATGTCTGACGTGTGTCCTACTGCGATCAACGGCTAGTATCATTTCTCGAGATTTCATGACCTACAAGGTCTTGATTCTCTTGACCTTCAAATCCCGATGACTCTCATATCCTGATGACTCTTCCGGGACTCCTCGTCTGCATACTAGGACTTCAACCCTACACAACTTTCCCGAGATCTAACGGCTGACGGTATTTCGCAATCTTCCTCTGCGAATCCTGACCATCAATTCCTCCTCCTACCCACGAGGACTTACCCTCCGCGTAACTTCCGCAGATCCGACTGCTGTCGGGATATTTGCTCAGATCTAATGGTTTTGATGCCACTTTGTGCACTCTTCCACAACTTTATGGACGGGGAAATCAACGGTCCGAATGTTCTCAGGGAACATGGGGATCTACGGTCCCTAGACTCTTCCCTACCCATGAAGGCATAGGAAAATCAGGTGGTAAGGCCTTTAACATCCTACCTTCTCCTGCTAATCTAACAGTTGTGGGGAAACTATGGATTCCTCGACGAATCCTCATCAGTCGATTCGATATTCCTCCCTTAAGCTGCCATCTCGGGTTTTTAAGAGGTTTGTTCATCCTTGTACAAGGTTATTAACACTTGCACCTTCAAGTTCCTATTCCAGGTCCTGGGTAAACCTTTCGAAGGAGGAAATGTCTCCAAGAGATCTATTCCGGGGCTTTCCGGGAGATGGGTGAAGGGAAACAACTTCCCAAGAATGGGCTGGAAGCCTAACTTAATTCAACCTATAATTAGATTCATTTATCAACTTAAATCATGCATGGCTTCCTCTGTTATAAGCATATGTCTATAAATTCTTACCAAAACACTGCACATACATTCTTACACTGAAATCGTTCACAATTTCACAAGTCTTTGAGCATATACATATATGTATCATTCTATGAATTTCAAGAGGCAATATGTAAACAAAACACTTATCAGAAGTGACTTCAAAAATGGGTGTAATTGCTGAGAGGGGTTCTCGTTTCCACCCAACCGTAGGCTCAGCGACTCCCAAAGGATTTACCACTAGCCACCCCCGAGCTGAGACCACGATTTTCTAAGACTGCATCTCTCTGTCTGCCAGTGACCAGGAGCGAAGGTTGCAATCCTTCCTCTCTGCTATCACCCACTCTGCATAATGCCAGAGTTCCCCTCCCATCTGCCCTCTCAATCGCCTCTTCCATACACCTTATCCTCTCGCGAGGTTGCGTGTGGTGCGATTTCCCTCACACTGATCAGGCCTGACGGCTCTACGGATGGGCGGTTCACCATCCCATCCCTCATCAAGCCATCTGCCTACCAATCTGTGAGCCATTAATTTTCAGGGCCAGTGAGCCGCTTTTGGTTCTCTGGGCTAGTGGAGTCCAAATACGGTATTAAATTCTCAGTGGAAGTTAACGCCACCTTTTCAGGTGCCTTCCACTTCCATCGTGGTCTCTTTTTCTGCACATCCCCTCATTATCAGTCTTGCAATAAATTCACAATGTTATTCATATTCATTGACCTCTTCCTCAAGGTCCATTTACATCACATATTCATATTTATGAGTTTTCCATAGTTCTTGGCCACTCCAGTTACATTTACAAGTTGGGGGAAACAGGGTGTTACAACCATATTCCCTCTAGGACATTAGTTGCGAAGGGGAACCTCCACGTAGCTAGTTATCAAGATGAGGTCTCGTTCATTATCGGAATTAACTAGACAAATCGCTCCACCAACTAAGAACGACCATGTACCACCACCCATAGAATCAAGAAAGAGCTCTCAATCTGTCAATCCTTACTATGTCTGGACCTGGTAAGTTTTCCCATGTTGAGTCAAATTAAGCCGCATGATCCACTCCTAGTGGTGCCCTTCCATCAATTCCTTTAAGCTTCATCCTTGCGACCATACTCCCCCTGGAACCCAAACACTCTGATTTCTCATAAGATGTTGGCGGAGTCCTTAGAGCAACATCCGTTGATCCCTAGTTGGCATCGTTTATGGTTGAGACTAGGATGGTATATGATCGTCTTCGAGCCCCCAACTTTCGTTCTTGATTAATGAAAACATCCTTGGAAAATGCTTTTGCAGTGGTTCGTCTTTCATAAATCCAAGAATTTCACCTCTGACAATGAAATACGAATGCCCCCGACAGTCCCTATTAATCATTACTCTAGTCTCGAAGTATAACACAATAGGACCAAACTCCTATCGCTTTATTCCATGCTAATGTATTCAGAACATAATCTTTCTTTGAGCACTATATTTTTTTCAAAGTAACAATGTCGGAACTGCGACCCAGCCAATTAAGGCCAGGAGCACGCCACCGACAAAAGGGCGGAAGGGCAGGTGCACACCAAGTAGGCGGACCGACCTTTACGATCCAAGATCCAACTACGAGATTTTTAACTACAATAACTTAAATGCACATTTATGCACAAATTCATGGGAATGTTTTTCTTTTTTTAGAGATAAGCTTAAGAGTTCACAGTCACCATCGATCCTATATGGAAGCTCTCTTCCGTAAATGTGCATTTATGCCTTCTGTGAATGTGCATTATGCGCAAATTCATGGGAAATTTTTTCTTTTTTCAGAGATAAGATTAAGAGTTCACAGTCACCATCAATCTCCTATGACGAACATATCTCTTCCACATGGTCAAAGTAGTATTTCGGGGTTCTAAAGCTTTGGGCACTCCGATGGACCACTCTGAAATACTTTAAATCATGATCGTTGATTCTTTGCTAACAGATGGTCAGATCTCAATCTCGGAGTATATGCATGGGCCAATCTATCATTGATCGTCACCATTGATTGACATTTCGATTGACGACTTTGATCTCTTCTCGAACTCGTTCAACTCTTAATCCTCACCGTTGATTGTCATGGGATGGACGATCCAGATCTCATTTCGTAATGTTGTGGTCCATAGTATCTAGACATCGATCTTATCAAGGTAAGTAAAATATTTATCATCTTGCTTGAATCTCATTTTTTCACCATTATTTTGATGCAATGATATAAGTTCTATATGAAGTTATTTCATATTCTACCTTATTGTTATGCCAGTGTTCCACATTACCTACATTGGAATGACTTCTTATTGTGACTATTTTAGAGGTATTTTCCATTTTAAACGAACAGTGTCTTGGATTGGGTGATAGAAGCTGTTAGTATGAATAATATGTGCTTGGTAGGGTAGGATGGAAAATAATATGGCATGTGTAACCATCACCTAGTTCCAATTATGTTGATGTGAATTTCATTTAAAATTGTTTTATTGTTGCAACTTGATAATGAGTAGATGCCTCTCTAAATTCAATCAATGGGTGTTTGAGTTTCATGCACGAGGAAAATTTAGTTAGTTTTCCAAGTCTAGTGGTTGGTATTTGGCATTCAAATTCTTGGAATGAGAAATGATATGGAAGCATTTTTCCTCCTACTGCAACTTATTTTTTGCCTTTTTTTATGCCTAAAATAATGGAAAAGATGCTGGAAGAAATTTTAAGCATAATTTTTTTTGAAAAAAATGAATGTGTAATACATAATCCAAATGTATTTAGAGTTATTTAAACATAATCCAACTGGATTATGGATTTTTAAACTACTCAATCCATCTATATAATTCATTTAAGCAACATATTTATTTCTACCTTATGAAAATGTATAGATTTTGAATTCTATCATCCATTGAAACCTTTTAAAGCGATGATAATTGACCATGATCCTACAAATTGCCCCTAACAGTCTCATCTGTGTGACCCCCGTGGCTCCTGTATTCATAGATCATATGGTTCTCCTATAAGAAGCTAATGACCCGCCATTAATCGAGTCTGAGAGTACCAAATTCCCATCAGGATGCAGCTCTAGAATCCCGTTGCTTGAGATGGGCTTATCTCCATTGGCAGCCCACACAACCTCCCCATATTGTTGCTTAAGTGATCCGGACAACACTATGGACAGAACATACGCGTTATTTCCCATTTGCATGAAACTCAAGAAGGACCAGGATTTGATTCCGAAAGCGAAGCTCTGAAAAAAAATATGCGTGATGAGAAATGCAGTGGCATTGTCTTCGTTATTGAGGGTCAACAAACCGACCATCGTACTTTCGTCTGAAAGAGACCAAGTTGTGTTGGTGTTGAGGAATCCATTCATATCCTGGGCATTTACCAAGCACTGGATCAGTATGAACATGAACGATAGAGTACAGATTAATCTGCAACGGAACCTGATGGATCCATCCATCATCCTATTTGTGAACTACGGCAGACCGAAGAAGGAACACAAGCGTCGATGCAGCACCGAGAGAATACGGACAAGAAAATATGTTATAAGTTATAACAGGAAGGCTCAATTTAATTAAGCAAACATTCTTTGATTACCAAACTACGAACACCATGGTTAAAAAAAAACCATCTTCACCTTGGCACAAGCAGTCAACACGGATCCACCCTGCAAACTCGCGTTACCAAACTACGAACACCAAAAACATTCATTCAAGAGGGATTCGAGCTGCAGGCTTGCGTTCTCCATAAAGAGTGGAAAACTTGTAGTGAGAAGCAATTACCATTCCCGTAGCCCAATAATTGGATGAAACGATAAAGGAAGGAGACTTCTTATTGCAGTTGGGGCTTGCAAACTCTAATACCTGAAATGAACGAAGATGTGGAAGAAGGGTTTTAGCGATTTAATGGTTGTCAATTATTGTGTTTCTTTCCATTGGAGCGCGCGCGATAGCTTAAATTTCAAATTTTGAAATTTGAATTGTGTTTCTTTACAATGGAGCGGGCGCGATATTTTAAATTTCAAAATTTGAAATTTCAATTACTTATTTGGTGGTAGTTGAGAGGTCTTAGCCTGTCAGTGCAACCATGTACGCTAACTCGCAGGAGCTCTGGTCGATGGCATTCATATGAGGATGCATGCATGGCATGGCATGTATTGAGGGTCCCGCACCACGGAGGAACCACCGGCGCCGAGGAACTGCTGGAGTAAGCCGACTCGGGAGGGAAGATTGCTCTCGAGTTAGCCTACTCCTATTTAAACGGTTCAAATTAAGTTATTAAAATAACAAAAATAAATAGATAATTAATTAATATTTGTAATTTTATTTGTAATTACGCTGATAGGCATCGCCCATATCAGAGTTGCACGATTAATCATGTGTTTAATTACTAAATTTAATCTGATGGTCAGGAATTCAAGATGATGACATATTCTTCGTCTTACATCCAAATCAATGAATAAGATTGCAAGAACTAACTCCCTTGCATTTATAAAATTGTACGTTTATCATGTTTACTTTTTCACTTTTACTAAATATGATTAAAAAATTACTGTAACAATATATGAGTGCCACACGTTTATTAAAATTATTTATATGAGATATGAAGCAGATTACAAGCGCCACGCGCAGGCCGCTTCATATTCCTGGAGCGTTTTGGTTTCTATGGATACAAATGCACATGTGACGTGCAGGCAGGCCGCTTCATATTCCTGAAGCGTTTTGGTTTCTGATTTTGCATGACCAGGTTCGCCAAACAAATATTGGCCGCTTCCCCACTGACAATGACGCCATAATCGATTTTTGGAAGAGAGATGGCTCTGGTCATAATGGCTGCGATTTCATCTGAATCTTATTTCTTTATTTTTAAGTTTTGTTATATCATTATCATCTGTATGCAGGCGGCGGTGTTTACACAGTGGAATGGCGAATCCGATGGTGATAACAGCCCGACCTTAAATATGGCAGAGGTATATCGTTTTAGGGATTAATTTTCCTTTAGTGCGTATAATGTGATCATAGAAGCAGATCAGGTGAACTTAATTAACCGTCCTGCCCATCGATTTGGTTGTATCATTAGGCAGGGTCGTTCACAAAGGGAATGGATTGCGTAGTGAAAATAGTGGAGTCGGGCTGGTTCCGGCTGAGTTCCCAAGAAATAGGCAGGGTGTTTCTTTTGCGTAGTTATCGTTGGGCGACATCGTAAGCTTGCGCAGAATGCACATATCGAACCGGAAGAAACATGATCTGTTTTCATATAGCTGCCTCGCCATACTCAAGTCATACTTCTCTGGGCTCAAGGGCATACTCTCTTACTCCTTTGACTCCCTGGACGCGACATGGATGATAGGATTAGGAGTGTGGGCTAGCATTGAATCGACCTATTTTCTGAAAAATAATCCCAAATCTGAGCACGTAACATAGGAATTATTTTGAAGCAAACCTCTTATAAGTATATTGCCCAGAGTCTTTTGTATATGAATTTTCACGTGGCGTGAGATTTAAAAAGAATGCAAGGGACTCATAATTTAATATGGATAAAGCTAAATTTTTATTTTTGGTTTATTTTAGGTTTATAACTAAAAAAAAAATATTCTTTTTAATTTTGATTTTTAAAAATGTTTTGTTTATTTTTTAGTTTAATTTTGATATTTTAAAATTTTAATAATAAAATTGATTTTAAAATAAATTAAATTTTTAAAAATAGAAAATCAATAATCAATGTATTTTTTTTTTTCATTAAATTAAAAAATATTTAAAATTTAAAATGTATCATTTTAGTTATGCACTCATATACATCTATAATCATATATATATATATAATTTAGGAATTGCAATAAAACATATGGGTACTCACTAACATATATAATTTAGGGTGTTCAATAAAACATAAAACATTTGGGTACTCACTAACATATATCTATACTTCAGGATGTTCAATAAAGCATATGGGTTAACTTTCTATTACAATTAACATCAAAATTGAATTCTTAGAGGCCCTTCAAAGAGATTGCAATTGGTTATAAAAAGATAATTTAAGAAATATTCTTTGAATGAAATGTAAATTTTTGAAATAATTTGTCACTTGTGAAGGATAACAAATGATTAGAAAATTTCAAAATAAGGATATTATTTTCAACCACCTATGAATTTCATTTTCAACTCTTAGATGCTTAGTAAACATTATACCTTTCATATTATGAAAATGGATGTGAACCATGATAAAGATTTAGAATTCAACACTCATTACTTACCTTTGGTATCTAAAGATTAATATCATCTCTATTCTTATTGGCTCTGATCTATTTCTTGATATGGTGTATTGTTCCACAACATAAAATCCATTATAGAAATCATGCCTATATAGAATAACTAATTTTATGTGTTCGACCATAACTTCATTTTTAGAATAAGGAATTTCATATTCATTATAAATAATCAAAAAAAATATCTTTTCAAAAATTTAATCTTTATTTATTTTTTATACATTCAAAATATACTTTAAATTGATAAATACATAATTAATAATTATGATTGATCTAATTTATCTTTTAATATTATTTTTTTTATAAATTTTGTAATTAATTATTATTATGAAATTCGCTATGATTATAGTTTTAATTTTATATAATATATTATATTATTTCACATACAATTATATTTATATAATACTATAAACTACAGTTTTTATTAATATAAATATATTGATACGATTTTAAAATTTTTCTTCTATAATATTATAAAATACATTTTGTGTTAATATAAATATATCAATACTTTAACAATGTATTACTATTTTATTATTGTATCATTGTATTCGTGTATTAATATTTTATTTTAATCCACTTGAATTGTATTAATATATTTTTTTATTAATATATTTGGATAGCTATTTAATTTTTAACAAATATTTTATATATTTAAATATATTTAATCTTAATAATTTTTATACTTTTTATATTTTATATTTTTTTATTTTTAAAAATATTTTTTAATTGAATAGTAGAAATCATTTATATTTTTATATTATATAAGTATTGGTTAATGGAATAATAATATAAGTATGTCACAAATATCTATGTCAATTTCATTATAAAATTATTGCTCTCTAAATGTGTCTAAGTGACACACTCTCTAAAATTATATGCTTGATTATAACTCTCATGTCTGTACTAACTCTCGTGTGTGTAAGAAGAATAAATTATGGAATTAATACAACAACAAATAAATAACATATTTAGATACATTTGAATACATATAAAGTGACATGAACATGATAATAAAGAAGAAATTGAATTTAAATTTAAATATTTAAACATTTAAATTTAAATATTTAAACATTTAAATTTATATATTTAAACATTTAATATTTAATATTTAACATTTAACATTTAATATTTAATATAATCTAACATTTAATATTTAATATCAACCCTAATTTGTTCTCTTGCTTCCAAGTCGTAATATATTTATTTATAATTACATTTATTATAACATAACATTTAAATTTAAATTTAAATATTTAAACATTTAAATTTAAATATTTAAACATTTAATATTTAATATTTAACATTTAATATTTAATAGTTAATAATCTAACATTTAATATTTAATATCAACCCTAATTTGTTCTCTTGCTTCCAAGTCGTAATATATTTATTTATAATTACATTTATTATAACATAACATTTAAATTTAAATATTTAAACATTTAAATAACAACCACATTTAAATATCAACCACATTTA
>ML778757.1:217315-236263 GCA_009831015.1 Picea engelmannii
GTATCATAACAACTTATCAACCATTACAACTATAATTTTAAGATAACAAACTATCAAGCATTATAACTATAATTTTAAAATAGCTAACAAACTATCAAGCATTATAACTACTAGCACAGTCACATAATTGTGGCTGATCAACGCTGAAAGGCTGATAAGATGAAATTTTTTTTTTAAAGAATATATTAAATTTTATTATTGATTAACAAATAAACTGTTGAGCTTCATTTATTTGGTGTTAATATTTTAATTTTTGTTAATAACTTAAGTGGCAATCAGTTAGTTATCAAAGTAATTTTAAAATATGATTAGGTAAATGTAAAAAAGTAAACACATAAAGACAGTAAAAATTTATTCTAAATTGATATTTTTCATCCTATTTCCAAAATTAAAAAAAAGCTGTTTAGATAACCACTACAACAATCTTTGTGTACGTTTCATCCTCTCTCCATCTTTTTTCCAAAAAAATATAAAAATATATATAGATGAACACTTCAACAATTTCACGTCTTTGTACATTCCATACTCTCTATTATGATATTGAAATACAAAGTATATCATAACAATTATGAATTAATATTGAATTACACTTTTTTTTTATTAAATAGTTTATAACAATAATGAATTAATATTGAATTACACAATTTTTTCATTAAATAGTTTATATGAATGAAGTTTTCCTCCACTCCAAATAGTTATATAGCAATTGCATCTTACTTGGAGCTTAGGCATATAGCCCATCTTGAGAATATCGACCAGAAGAGGAATTGTACGAGACTCGATGATTTCATTGATTGGAGAATTACTTTCTGCACAAAGAAGGCAATAACATGAAGTGATAAAATTGGTTCATTCAAATAAAATTACTAGTATGTTGGTTTTTATGATAAGACATCAAAGATTCTTATAGGTTTGGAAAAAAAGAGACATTGACCTATAGATAAAATCTTTAATAAGTGGTGTAGACCCCCGACCCTTGGGCCAAGATCTGCACAGGATCGTTCCTCTTCAAATCCGCAGAATTGAAATAGTTATTTCAGGTCCTCATTGGAACTCCACGAATCCGATCCACAGGTCGTTTAAAAACCCCACCTGTGCGAACAAACACTAGGCGCGAACTTCACCTCCACGTGACCATGATGTTGTAGTTATATCGGGATTTTGGTAAATGGGAGTTTGAAACGCAGTGGCCCAAAACCACTGGTCACTCCATTCCTTGAATTCCCGAAATGGTTCAATGCCGAAATGGGCTCTGATATTTTTGGGATTTCGTGAACTAGGATTTCACGATGTAGTGACTCCAAAATATTGCCTCCTCTACTTCTCGAACCTCTAAGTGTCGAAATACCAAAACAAGATCAACGGCTCTGGCTCGTGCTATTTCCTTCGAATGTATTTGGCGCTTCGTGATTTCGTAAGTTGGGACTCCAGATCTCCCAACTCCTGGCCTCTCGACCACTCGGGTCCCGAACTGCCAAAATCTACCCGACCACGGTTCACTTTTTCAGGATTTCAGAATTCGCAATCCCGCAATTCCGACTGCAGACGATTTTTGGTCCTTCGATCTCTTGAACCCCGAAATGCAAAAATGATGAAATAGTTGCTTCCTCCAGGACGACACCCTGCTCCAAGAACACGTCGTGTTTTGCAACTTTGAGGTTTTGAATGCGAAGTGCCCGAGCTCCTTGTCATCGGGATTTCCAAAATTCTGAACCCCGAAATACCGAAATGCTGAAATACTAAAAGGCACTCATCCTTAACTTTCTCACAGAACTTTGGGATCTGATGGTCCACGGGATTTTTGGCACTTCTCCATGAAGTGTCTCCATCGCCTGTTTCAGCTCTTCTCTTGCGCGACCTCCTAGAGGTTAAACTCTGTGCGCCTTCCTCCAGATCTAACAACTATTGATACTTTGCACTAGATCTTACGACCCATATCTGTTTCTCTTCCTTGTGCTCTCTCCTCCTATTGTCTGGACGTGAAACTCGACGGTCCAGATCTCGCCTCTCTAGATGATCTAACGACAGTTGTGCTCTACCTTGAGCATGGCCTTCTTCCTTTCCCTTGGAAGATTTTCTGAAGTTTCAAAGACCTCAACCTTTGCTTCCTATGCAAGCTCAATTTCCTTGGATATCGCCTATGTTCTAGGAACGCTATCCCTCCTGAGCTTTGTTCACTCTGAAACCTCAAAAGGTTTCATGACCTCTACACTCCTTGCAAGGTCCCTGCACACAACTGTGCTATCCCTCTTCAGCTTTATTTACCCAAGCCTCTAGTGGAATCGCCCTTCTTTGCCCTCAAAGGTCAATCTGGTGTCCTCCTAATGACCTTCTGCTCAAGTCCTCCTTGCCAAGATTAACAGCGTATCTAGTAACTTTGTAAGTGTCTCTTCTTGACACTTCTCTTATCTCAGAACTCGAAAAGAGTCCTTCTGTGCCCTCTATGCAACTACTCAATGCCCTCCTTGCTGAGTTTAATATAACTTTAGACATTTTGTCTTCTCTGAGCTCGAAATAGAGCTCCTCCTGTGAATTCCTTGCACTCCCTCAATACCCTCCTGGCAGATCTCTATAGAACATTCAATGATTCTGTTATCTTTGTTCCTTCCTCTGCACAATCTTACCTCCAAGGTGTTCAACAACCTTGAGGTTTCTCCCTGGGTCTAATACTTCTTCTGGTGCTCCCTCCTGGTACAAATCTATCCAAATTGTGCAGGATTCAGAAGTGCACTCTATGCACTGGTTCAATGCATCCTGTTCATTTTCTCAATGCCCTCCTGACAAAGCCTTTACAGAATCCTCAACAATTTTTCTTCTCCTCTCTATTCTCCCCTCTGCACAGTTCCTCCTTCAAGGTGTTCAGCAACCTTGAGGCTTCCTCCTTGAGTCAATGACTTCAAGTGGTGCGCCCTCCTGGCACGTCTTTGTCTAAAATTTCGTAGAATTTAGAAGTGTACTCCTGCACAGGTTTTCATAGACCGCAATACTCTGTCATGCACTCTTGAATGAAACCACAAAGAACCCAAACCTGAAAATGAAAGAACTCAACAGATAGGGAAATCTGTCTATCCCTACAAATGCACATCTAACATACATCTACAGCATATCATCAACACATAGAGACATAAATTCATGAACTCACAAACACATGAACAACAACATGCAGGAAAAACTACTCTATTTACATTAATCAAGAATTCCCGATTACAATGTGTTCGAGCTCGGACTGCAACAGAGTCTCGTCTCTCCTCTCCTATCCAACCTATTCTCCGTATTCTTCTCTCCCTCTCTACTCTACCAAAAACAAAATAAGATGTGTTTACAAAAGGGGGCTCCTCGAGTGCTTCCCTCCATCCTCACCAACTCTCATTAATTACAATGAATTACAATGAATGGTTGTCTAGTCTGAATCAGATCTAGATCTTAGCCTTACAGCCATTTAAGACAACCTTTATCTAAAGCCTGCGCACATGCATGGATTTTGGCTCTTCGGCCTTACAACATTTAATACAATTTCAAAATTTTAAATTTGAAAGTGAGAGGCCTGCACCTCTCCTCTGCATTGAATGCATGCCTGATGTGCTGGTTGGCTCGCACTTTATGACGTGGAGTGATGCTACTGCATCATACTCCTCAGCTGCAAAAATCATGAGCTCCTACTAATGAGCTTCCCAACACCGCTGTTGAAATCCACCTGGATCCCAAATAGTTCTCTGGAGTTGTCCATCTACTCCATCACCTTGTTGCTGCTACATATGTTGTCCTGCTGCTATGGCAGGTTCTCCTCTGCTCAGCTTCCCTTTGCTGACTGCTTCTGTTGATCTGATCATCAGCCTTCTGATATCCTCAATTATCTCATCTAGTTGCTCCCATGGCTGGCTCTCCTTTTGTAGCCTGCTCCATTGCACTTCTTTCATGAAAATGGGTAGATCAACTAGATCTCCCATGCCATATTTTTCCTCTGTGGCCTCAACTTGCCATCTTGCTGCAAAATTTAGCTCTGCAGTCTTATCTTCTTGACTTACCTGCTTTTCAGTCACCTTCTTTGATAGACTTTCTTCTGCCATTTCCCCTTGGGTTGGTTGAATTCCAGCTTCCTCCAGCTGCTCCTCAGACTGAAATTTTCCTTCATATTATGCTTCATGCCTCGACATTGCAGTCATCATCAACTTTTCAGATTCTTGGATGAAATTTTCAAGAAATTCCTCGGAATTCTCCTCTACTAACATCTGCATGACTATCTTCTCTTGGCAATCATCTACTGGTTCTGGATTGTTCAGCCAATCCTCTAACATTTCTAGCTCCTTCTCCCAAGGAGTGATCATGTCAACTGTGTGCTCCTCTTCTTCTCCTTGGGAAACTTCTGACATCTGCTCCATGTCTTTGACAATCACAGCTAGCTATCCTTCGACTGTTGATGCCTCTGCAACACATTCTCTGGCCTCAACTGTGCTATGTGGTCGAAATACCCAAATTCCCCCAATCATCAGAGTGTTCTTTTGATCCTCCTCTTGAATGGTGTAATTTTTTAACTTGTTATCATCTTCATTCACATGGTCTGTAAAACCACATGACTCTTCACCTATCACCACTCCTTCCTGACATGAACTCTCAACATAGTCCATAAGACTCTAAGACAGTCTCATCTCCTTTCCCCTGCCCACCCAACAATTTGTGAGATCCTCTACTAATACCCTATCATTGCCCACCTAACAATATGAATTTTTGTTGTTGTTCTCCTGATAGTCTATGAGATCCTCTAGTGATCTCATTCCATCGCCCACCTGGAAATTTGAAAATTAATCTCTACCCTCCTCGTAGCCCATGAGACTTGAAACTGATCTCTCCTCCTCATCGCTAAGATTCTTCCTAGTCTCTGGTTCAAAAATATGAACCACCTCCTCTTCATCTCTGAGGCTTTCAACATACCTCAGCCATCCTCTAAACAATATTCACTACCTTCTAGCCAACAATTTCTTGACTGGCCACTTTGCTTTCCTCCTCAGAGGCCATTCATACACCCAATGTGTCTTTGCATTCTGTTGCACCCACAGTGAAATATCTTCTATCCTCGCCCTCACCTCAATGAGTTCCCTATCAATATCTTCTTTACTCATCTTCTAGTGGTCTCCTCTTCCACCATGCTCATGGCCTTTAGTATCCATATTTATGTTCCTATCTGCTCTCCTGGCAAACTTGTTGCTATCACTCTGCAACCGTGAGTGCTTCCAGCCTTTTCTACTCTCTACTTGACTGTCTACCAATTGTCACATGCCTTGCAACAATCACCATAGAGCATCACCACTCTTTCTCCTTTTACCTTCTGTCCACAGGCAAATTGAACTTCTGATACCACTTGATGTTACCAGAATTTCCTTTCAATCCTTTTGTCTGCTATCTGCAAAAAAAATCCCGCTCTGATACCACATCTGGTGCAGACCGCCAACCCTCGGGCCAATATCTGCATAGGATCGTTCCTCTTCCAATCCACAGAACTAAAATAGTTATTTCAGGTCCTCACTGGAACCCCACGAATCTAATCCATAGGTCCTTTGTAAACCTCACCTATGCGAAAAAACACTAGGCATGAGCTTCACCTCCACCTGACCACGACGTTGTGGCTGTATCGGGATTTCGGTAACCGGGAGTTTGAAACGCAACGGCCCAAAACCACTGGTCACACCATTCCCCGATTTCCTGAAATGACTCAATATAGAAATAGGCTTAGATCTTTTCGGGATTTCACGAACCGAGAGTTCACAATGTAGTGACTCCAAAATCTGGCCTCCTCTGCTTCCCAAACCTCGAAATGTTGAAATGCCGAAACGAGCTCTGGCTCGTGCTATTTCCTCCGAATGTTTTCGAAGTTTCGTGATTTCACAAGTCGGGACTCCACATCTCCCGACTCCTGTCCTCTTGACCACCCGGGTCCCGAAATGCCAAAATCTACTTGACCACGATTCACTTCTTCCGGATTTCATAATTCGCGATCCCGCAATTCCGGTTGCAGACGGTTCTTGGTCCTTCGATCTCTCGGACCCTAAAATTCCAAAATAGTTTCTTCCTCCGGGACCACACCCTGCTGCAAGAACACGTCGCATTTCGTGACTTCAGGGTTTTCAATGCAAAGTGCCCCAGCTCCTTTTCATCGGGATTTCCAAAATTTCGAACCCTGAAATACCAAAATGCCAAAATAATAAAAGGCGCTCCGCCTTAACCTTCTGACAGAACTTTGAGATCTGACAGTCCACAGTATTTTCGACACTTCTCTACGAAGCGTCTCCATTATTCGTTTCAACATTTCAACTCTTCTCCTACATGACCTCCCAGAGGTTAAACTCCTTGCGCCTTCCTCCGGATCCAACGACTATTGGTCCTTTACACTAGATTTGATGGCCCAAATCTATTTCTCTTCCTTGTTCTCTCTCCTCCTATTGTCTGGACGTGAAACTCGATGGTCCAGATCTCACCTCTCTAGATGATCTAATGAAAATTGTTCTCTACCTTGAGCATGGCCTTCTTCATTTCCCTTGGAAGATTTTCTGAAGTTTCAAAGACCTCAACCTTTGCTTCCTCTACGAGATCAATTCCCTTGGATATCGCCTGTGTTCTAGGAACGTTATCCCTCCTCAACTTTGTTCACTCTGAAACCTCAAAATGTTTCATGACCTCTGCACTCCTTCCAGGGTCCCTGTGCACAACTATGCTATCCCTCCTGAGCTTTATTTACCCGAGCCTCTAGAGGACTCACCCTTCTATTCCCTGAAAGGGAAATCTGGTGTCCTCCTCACAACCTTCTGCTCAAACCCTCCTTGTTGAGCGTAACAAAGTATTCAGTAGCTCTGTAAGTGTCTCTCCTTGACACTTCTCTTATCTCATAACTTGAAAAGAGTCCTTCTGTGCATTCTATGCAACTGCTCGATGCCCTCCTGGAAGAGTTTCACAGAACTTCAGATGTTCTATCTTCCCAGAAATCGAAATAGAGCTCCTCCTGTGCACTCCTTGCACTCGCTCGATGCCCTCCTGGAAGATCTCTACAGAACCTTCATTGATTCTTTTATCTCTGTGCCTTCCTCTGCACTGTCTTACCTCCAAGGTCTTCAACAGCCTTGAGGTTTCTCCCTGGGTCTAATACTTCTTCTGGTGTTCCCTCCTAGTACAACTCTGTCCAAATTTTGAAGGATTCATAAGTACACTCTATGCACTAGCTCAATGCATCTTGTGCATTTACTCAATGCCCTCCTGGCAAAGCCTTTATAGAATCCTCATTAATTCTGCTTCTCCTCTCTGTGCTCCCCTCTGCACAGTTCTTCCTTCAAGGTGTTCAACAACCTTGAGGCTTACTCTTTGAGTCAATGACTTCAGCTGGTGTTCCCTCTTGGCACGTCTTTGTCTGAAATTCCAAAGAATTCAGAAGTGCACTCCCACACTGGTTTTCATAGACCGCGGTACTCTGTCATCCACTCTTGCATGAAACCAAAAAGAACCCAAACCTAAAAAATGAAAGAAATCAACAAATATGGAAATCTATCTATCCTTGTAAATGCACATCTAACATACATCTATAGCATATCATCAACACATAGAGACATTCATTCATGAACTCACAAACACATGAACAACAAAATGCAGGAAAACATGCTCTGTTTGTATTATTAAAAAATGCTTGATTACAATTTGTTCGAGCTCGGGCTGCAACAGAGTCTCGACTCTCCTCTCCTATCCAACCTATTCTCCCTATTCTTTTCTCCCTCTCTACTCTACCGAAAAAAAAAAGAATATGTTTTTACAAAAGGGGGCTCCTCAAGTGCTTCCCTCCATCGTCACCAACTCTCATTAATTACAATGAATTACAATGAATAGTTGTATAGTCCAAATCACATCTAGATCTTATCCTTACAACCATTTAAGGAAACCTTTATCTAAATCCTGCGCACATGCATGGCTTTTGGCTCTTCGGCCTTACTACATTTAATACAATTTCAAAATTTGAAATTTGAAAGTGAGAGGGTTGGGCCTCTCCTCTCCATTGAATGCACGCTTCACGTCTTGGCTGGCTGGCGCTTGATGACGTGAGTGATGCTCCTGGATTAGTAAGCAGTAAGAAACTTCATTTTCTTTAATATTATCATAAGCAAGTGCAAAAACTTAGGTTGGAAAATTATGCATCTGCACCCACAATCTAAACACAACATTTATAACTTTGGTTGGCAAATTATGCATATGCACCCACAATCTAAACACAACATTTATAATAGTAATTGAAAAGAAAGGTTACATTCCGGTGCATATCGAACTCAGGTTTACATATATTTATATATTGTATCTTTCAACCAACAATGTAGTAGATGAATAATTTAACATCAATTAATTACACAAACATAACAATAACTTCTACTTGATTTCAGAAAATTCAATAATTCCTTTTAATTTAGCACATACGCATGTTAAATTTATCAACGAATATTAATTTTATAACAGAATAAAACAAATACGTAAATTTAAAATACCTTGGTCTTATGCTAACCCTCCTCTTTCCACTTGCCTTGTTGACCTTCCTGGTGCTGCCTTGCCCAGCTTGAAGCCACGGACCAACTATGCAAAAAACTGAGTTTTCACCCTACCAACTAGGACACCTACCTAGCTCCAGGATACCATATGGATATCCTAGCCCTGATGCCCAAAAAACCCAGCAAACCGGTGCCCCCTGTACTAATCCTCCCCACTACAGAACTCAAACTCTCCTCCCTCCAAATCAAAGAGAAACCCCCCCTATAATAAAATCCCCCGTAGAATGATAATCCCTTCCTTCGTAACCTCCTCTTCTCATATCCTCCTCCATCGCCCTTTCTCCTCATTTACTTCCTTCCTTGCATTCATTCCGTTATCCACATAGTTAATGCCCCTTATCCCATGATTCATGTTCCTTATCTGTTTATTAATTCCCCTTATCCCCTCTGTATACATAATCTTTAATTTAACAATATAATTTATTAAGCCCCTTTAATTCTTTACTTAATTAATTAATGAGTCAATTAATAATTAATTAATCCTTGACAGTCGTGAACAAGTAATTAATAATAAATAATTAGTTAATGTTATTTAAGAAATAATTATTGTTTAGCTAACTTTTAGGACAGTTAGATTATTAAATTAATTATAATTAATAATCCTATACATCTATTTAAGCAGGGTCGTTACATACACCCACCCTTCAGGAAACTTTGTTCCAAAGTTAAGGTATCTTATAGTACAAAGGAAAAGAAACATGGTTCACACATTTATAACAAGTAACCGACATTATCAGTAAGTAAGTCAAGAAATCTCATACATACTAGTGTATATGTACAAGAAATGCATGTGTAGCTAGTACATACAAGTCTCGTCCATGTACGAATAATCAAAACTATCATCCTTTAGTAATTTATGTATGCATCCAATCCTGTCAGCAAGACTAGTCTTTTATAAAAGACAACAACCAATCAATTGTTTGAGAAATTATTTAATTACAATTATCCATTTCAACAATTTTATTTAGACAACTGTGATTTAGTTACGAAATTATGAATATTCATATATACACATTTCTCTCTTCTTTTTTTTTTTAGGGAAAACATTAAATTCCACCACCAGACAAATCTCCATACTCTCTCAACTATTTCTACTCATCCTTCCTCCCTAACCTACTTCCATATCCATTACTATCCTTCCTCTGCTGGACTATCTTGGAGCGTCAACTATATTGACCTAACTCCAAATAGAACCTGTAAGTGGAAGTGTCACTATCTCGACCAAGCTTCCCCAGCAGGCAACTGATAGTCATCATCACACATCTAGGGAAGCGTGAGCTAACACTGTCCTCCCATGACTTCAGGTTTTGGAGGATACATGGTGGGAAATGCTTCCACCCCTCCTAACAGGACTAGGTTCCACACTCTACAATGGAGGATACACGGTGGGAAATGCATCCACCCCTCCTAACAGGACTAGGGTCCACACCCTACAATGGAATACACAGTGGCACCATGTTGTTGGGGGTTTTGTCATCATATATTCGGTTTTGTGCAGTGTCATCACCTGAAATCCTACACTAGTCCACACATCATAGCAATGCATCCAAACCAATATAATTTCACATACAATATTCATACCATAATGTTTCTTGGCTAGTGGTCATAATATCCACTTTCATCATCTTTATCCTTTGGCTATTTCATAGCCCATAACCTACAGATTAGTCTGTAACACAAACTCAAACATTTCTATGCATTATCATCATGTAATTGCATACTATCATCATTTCAATTTTGTATCCCTGTACCGCCAATTTAACATCGAAGTTTTTCAGTTAGAAATAGATCTCATAATATTCCATTATTCAATTTCGACACCTATTCATAAGATTATCATTTACCAAAATAGATTGCCTCATATCCAACATCATTCTAATAGTATTTAAACATTCATAAAATTTACATTCACATAGTAGATCGTATCATATACATCATCAATAACATTCAAACATTCATAAAAGTTCATAAATATTAAAGTTTAAGTGTATCACTTAATAGTTTCACTGTGACTAGAAAATAAAGTATATAGGCCTCAGGTAATCCTGGCTATCTAAGTCAAAAGGTGGTGTTACATACACCCAACCTTCGAGAAACATGTTCTCGAGGTGGTCAAAAAAGTGAGGGATAGTCTCGTCATAGTGTCTCGACGTCTTCCCAAGTAGCAGATCCTGGACTATACTTGTCCCACTCGACCTTAACTTGGTCTACCAGACGGTTCCTGAGTTGTCGGACTCTACAGTCCAATATGCGTAACGGTTCTACCGTGAGGGTTCCCACGTCTGATACCTGCAATTCCTTCCAATTTAGTTTATGTGATTTATCAGCAACATAATGACGTAAAATAGATACATGAAATACATTATGAGTTTTATGCAAGTGGGGTGGCAGTACGAGACGATATGCAACGGGTCCAATTTTCTCTTGGATCCTGAATGGTCCTATAAATCGAGGTGACAACTTTGTCCCCTTCCTGAACTATATGGTACTCTTATTAGGCCTGATATGAATGAAAACCTAGTCTCCCACTTCATAACTTCGGTCAGTCATGTCTGCATCCGCATAGATTTTCTGCCTATCCTGTGCTTCCTTTAGTCTCTGCCTAATCTGAATCACCTGTTCCTCTATTTATTGAATCAATTTTGGCCCAACTGTTACTCGGTATTCTAGTCTATCCCAACTCAATGGCATTCTGCATGGCCTCCCATACAAAGATTCGTAGGGTGGCATTCCGATGGAGCTATGATAACTGTTATTGTAGGCAAATTCTACTAAAGGTAAGTACTTCTCCCATTGGGTTTGATTATCCATTACATACACCATAACCATGTCTTCCATGACTTGATTTACTCTCTCATTTTTCCCATCTGTTTTAGGATGATAAGCTGTGCTTAAGTTCAACTAAGTCCCCAATGCTCACTGTAAACTTATCCAAAACCTAGAACTGAATCTGGAGTCCCTATCTGAAATGATCTTCTTAGGTATCCTGTGCAAACGGATAACCTCACTTACAAACACACGTGCCACATCAGTGACATCGTAAGTGTCTCTAATCGGAATGAAATGAACACTCTTGGTTAACTTATCCACTATCACAAGAATGACATTGTGTCTATGGGATGTGAGCAACAACCCCACAACAAAATCCATAGAGATGAATTCCCATTTGGACATAGGAACATCATGTGGTTGTAGGAGGCCTGTTGGGTGATGGTGGTCGACTTTCACTTGTTGACATTATAGGCACTTGGCGATGAAATGGACTACATCGTGCTTCATGCCTACCCAAAAGAAGAGTTTCCTCATGTTTGCGTACATCTTCTTCACACACGGATGAGCACAATAAAGTGCTCTATGGGCTTCGTTCAGTATAATGCTTCGAATATCTCCATTCTCAGGGATGTACATCCTTCCTCGATATCTTAACAGTCCATCTGTTTCCAGACTATATCTTTCATACTTTGGATCTAACTGGCTCCCGCTATGGAGGTTTGAAGTAACCCTCAAATACCAATTGTCTCATTGGAGTTGTGTCAACACATGTTCCCTCTGATTGACCTTTAAGGTTACCAAGGAGAAGATACATGGTCTCCTACTCAAGGCATCTGCAACCACATTTTCCTTTCCCTTGATGTACAAAATACCAAAATCATACTCACTCATAAACTCACTCCATCGCCTTTGCCTGGCATTCAGATCTCTTTGAGTGAAGATATGTTTTAAACTTTGATGGTCCATTTTGAGCTCAATGTTCCGCCCCACAAGATAGTGCCTCCAAATTTTCAGAGCTAGCATTACAAATGCCAACTCTAAATCATGAGTCGTGTATAACTCTGCGTGTTTCTTCAACTTCCTTGACGCATAGGCTATCACTCCTCCATCCTGCGTTAGCATGGCCCCCAACCCTTGCTTTGAGGCATCCGTGCAAACTATAAAGTCCTTTTCCATATCTGACACTCATAGAATTGGCGCGCTGGTTAGTAACCTCTTAAGTTCAATGAATGTACTATCACATTCTTCTGTCCATTCATACTTAACCCCCTTGTGTTGCAAAGTGGTGATGGGTTTTGCTATTTTTTAGAATCGTTCTACAAATCTCCGGTAATAACCTGCTAGCCCCATGAAACTTCTCACCTCATGGGCATTTTTTAGCACTGGCAACTCCATAATGGCCTTTACCTTTTCTGGGTCCACAGAGATTCCTTCCCCATAAATGATATGACCTGAATAGTGTATCTCTTTCTGGAAGAAGGAACACTTCGACAACTTCCCATACAATTTGTTCTCTCTAAGGCAGGACAACACTATTCGTAAGTGTTCCTCATGTTCTCTTTCATTCTTGGAATAGATGAGGATGTCATCTAGAAAGACTTGTACAAAATAGTCTAAGTACTTCCGGAATACGCCGTTCATGAGGCTCATGAACACTACTGGTGCATTGGTCAATCCGAAAGGTACTAAAACAAACTCATATTCTCCAAACCGAGTTCGGAAGGCATTTTTTGGGATATCACCTTCCTTAATCCTTAATTGATGATACATTGATCGCAAATCGATATTTGAGAATACCACTGCTCCTTTCATCTGATCAAAAAGGTCATATATTCGTAGCATTGGGTACCTACTTTTCACTGTAGCACGGTTCAAGTCCCTGTAGTTTATACACAGTCGTAAATATCCATCCTTCTTCTTTACAAAAATTACCAGTGCACTCCAAGGTGAGACACTGGGCCTTACTAGCCCTAAGTCCAGTAACTCTTTCAACTGCATTTGCAATTCACAAAGTTCTGGCGCTGTCATCTAATACAGAGTCTTGGAGATTGGTTCTGCACCAGGTCTTAGCTCAATAGTAAAATCAAGCTCCCTCTCAGGAGGTAACTCTGCTAACTCGTTTGAAAAAACATCCTGAAATTCTAACAATACCGGGTATTGATCCAATGAGGGTCCCTTACTTTCATTCACTGCTTCCACTAAATACAATCGACACCCTTTCCTCAAGAATCACTTAGCCTTCATAGTTGATATATAGTGTAACGACACTTTTCTTTGTACACCCTGGATTTCTACTTGTTTTCCTTCATTGTCGACACAAAGCACCCTCTTTGCGAAACAATCTACCAAAGCTCAGTGAGCTGCTAACCAATCCATTCCAATGATTACTTCATACGCCCCAAGAGCAGTGATGTATACCTTTAACCTGGTAGTACACACTCCCAGGTCTACTATACAATTGTCAACACTAGGTCCTACTGCTTGTTTTTCTCCCGAAGCCATCTCAACTTGTTTAAATTCATCGTGCTCGTAGGCTGCCAACCCACTCTTTTCTAATACACATGGTGAAATGAAACTATCTGTCGCACCAGAATCAAACAAAATCTTGACATTGATATGATTTAGTGTACCTGATGACTCCACCATCATGGATTGATGTTCGCCCTGGCGGTTATCAACTGTTGTGTAAATCTGGTGGCTGCTACTTGATCTTCCCATTGGTGCCTTTCCTTCTCTATGCACAAACCCTGATTGTAACTTCGGGCAGTCACACTAGTAATGGGGTCCTCTGCACCCCCAACAGGTAACATGAGATTGAACCTGTGTACTGTTATGTGACTATCTCTAAAATGAGTTCCTTCCCCTGGAATCCCTGCCCCTACTAGCTGTTCCCTGAGTTGGTCGTGGACCTGTTTGCGTTGTTGGTGATGAATGAGATGTTGCACTTGCTGCCATTGAAATCCTTGCAGCTACTGTCCTTGGTGCGACTTTGTTACCATATGGAAGTGG
Organism: Picea engelmannii; assembly: GCA_009831015.1. Taxonomy (NCBI): domain Eukaryota; kingdom Viridiplantae; phylum Streptophyta; class Pinopsida; order Pinales; family Pinaceae; genus Picea; species Picea engelmannii. The sequence goes on from ML778757.1 coordinate 231,667, forward strand.
CCTTGAGCCCCGTCCCCTGAGAAACATCCTAGGGGCCTTCCTGACGATTCCAGGATGATGCGGGAAGGTCGACCTCATACCTCCATTCAAGTTCATGTGTTCCCCTGTGTAACGCGCATTTTCCACTGCTTTTTCTACTGAAGACTGGTGGAATGGAATGAAAGGGCTTGGCGATTGGCTTGATGAATTGTGTGTAAGGTATCATGATCCTGACGCTTGGATAATCAAAGATTATTCTTCAGACTAGTAACTTTCTATCATTGATAATTAAACTATTTATATGCGAATTTATTTGTAAAAGTGATAGGTGTGGTGCGTTGGTGTTATTTCTCTTCTTAAAGTGCATCGCTTGGTGGGTGGTCTTGGGTTCAAAACCCATGGACCTTCTAAAAATTTAATTAACCTTTTAATGTATTTTAACTTTACCTTAAATACACCATTAATTTAATTAAAATTTTAATTTGATAATTAGTTACACTAATAATTTTAAAGTTACATAATTATTTTAAAAAAATAAAAAATTATTTATACTAAATTATTGTAAATTAACTTTAAATTAATTAAAACTAAATTGACCTAAATTACTTTTATACCAAAATATTAAATAAAAAAAAATTTAAACAAGAACTCACGCACAATTTATAAAGGAAATTTAAAATTGAAGAAAATCGAAATAATAAAAAGAAGTGCGGGTACACATGGGTTCCACATGCCTTCCATGCTTCCTCCAGCATCCTCCTAACCTAAACCCAACCCTACACGTACTCTCTCAATACCCCTAACCCTAATCGTCCTGTAGCTTGTTTCAATTTCGAATGCACCATGAGCCTCTCCTACTCTGCAACTGCGGCAGAGCTCTGGAAATGACCGAAGCTCTGGTAATGGCCGTGGATATTTCTCATGGTGTTATGCATAGGGTTTGCATTTCTTTTGGCGTAACATCACTGCGATTTGATATAAATGTTTTGTTAAATTTTATCAGAGTTGCGGCGTTTTTCCATCAACTCTGTAATTGGGGAGGTCTCAGTGCTGTGCGTTGGCTATTGGGTTTTTTTTTTTCTTTGGTTTTATTAATTATTATTTTTTTGATTAAAAAAAAAAATTGTTTTGTGTGGTGTTTGCATGTTGCATGAGCTCTCTCTCCTTGGCTACGTTTGTTGTGGAAAACTTGGTAGTTGGTGCTTTTATCTTTGTCGTAGCTCCCTCTCCCTCTATTGGTTGGATTTGACTGCTTTCTCATTGGAGAATATGATATCTGTGTATATTACACAGTCCGAGAAAATAATTTCTATTTGGAAGTAGATTGTTTGAAGATAAATAATTTTGAAGATTATTTGGTGGGGTCAGCATTGTATAGTCTCTTCTCAGACTTCTTTGCACTGTATCCTCTATCCAAACCACTTCTTTTCTGCAAATCGTACCTGCTCTTGTGATAAAACCATATTTTCTAGTCTGTCTGGTCGATTTCTATTCTTTGTATAGTTTATGTGCATGTGTTTGTTGGACAGAAGAGGGCATCTATGTATCTGTGTGGAATCTATGTATCTGTGTGGCATCTATGTATCTGTGTATATGTGTGGAGGTGGTACGTTGGTAGTTGTGAGGGAGGAAGTCCCGGGGTCAAACCCGCGAGCTCCTCCTCTCACGCACATATATTTGGTGATTTGTTATATCATAAATTTTATATATGGCATGGTTTGAATATTATGCACGATTTTTAATCCTTGATCCTGTGTGGAGGATGCATGATTTTTTTTTCAGAAAACAAAACTCTCTGTGTTGTTGTTCTAGGCCGCGAGTTATCCTTTGGATTCTTTGCACGTTGGAGGTCGTCTAACAATAGTTGTCGGATGTGCCTCTACAACATTCTCTTGACGAATTGCTTCGAGTGGCACCTAACTCCACCCAGCGCGTTAGCACCTCCTGGATGCCTCCACTAAGGGGGAAGAGAGGGTTGGCATCTAAATGTGATGATTTCTTTTGCCTATCAGAATATGGTGAAAATGAGCTAATCACGTTTGGTGTCTCATCTATGCAAGGGTGGCGTGCAACTATAGAAGATGCACATGCGGAAATTCTAGATCTTGATAATTGCACTTTTTTTTTTTGGTGTTTATGATGGTCATGGAGGTAAAGTTTTATAGGGTTGGAATTACCGGTTGAATAAAAGTTGATCACATTTTTTTTTTTTTTAGGCCTAATTATTATTATTTTCCTTATTTGGTATTTAGAAATGGTTTAGGTTTTTGTATTTGATTTATTTTTTCATTTTTAGTATTTGGAAATGGTTTCGGTTTTTGTATTTGGTATTTGGTATTCTTTCGCATTTTGGTAGCTCAGGGAGAGCCTTTGGGGTCTAAGCTCAGAGGATCAGAATTGGATGCTGGATGCATCGAAGCTTGCTACATTCGAACAAATGAGAGGAAAAAGTGACAGGATTAACAGTCTGGAGCCTAAAACTTCCTACGTAGAAGTGAAACACAGAGGGGGGAAATCAAATGGGAAGCTTGAGGAAGTTAACGACAACCAATTTAACCTAATTTGGAAACTCGTTGAAGTTGGCACCAAGGTTAGAATTGTACACGACGGTTATAACATAAACCACGTCATTAATTATAACAACAACAACACCAACATCAACGACAACAACAACTATAACACAATAGCTTCGAGAAGCGGTTCAAGACATTACCATCCTTGGAAATGCTCCCTAGAAATGAGATTCTTGGTGGCTACATCTTTGTATGCAATAACGACACTATGCAGGAAGATCTCAAGCGACCATTGTTTGGTTTGCCTCAACGATATCAAGATTATGTTCGTGCTATAACACCAAGTCTGCCACTCTTTCTGTATAATTACACAACCCATCAATTGCATGGAACATATTGTTTTATGGTATTTGTTCTTTCTATCAAACTTGCAGGTTGTTATTCCAATCCTCTTAGCTTGTTACCACACGAATGTTTTTATTCTACCAATTGGTGTCCCTCTTTCCAGGAAGTTTGCCATACATTTATTCCCTAATACTTCTCTTTGGAGTACTTCCATATCATTTCTCTAGGAAGTACCTAGGCATATTCATGCGTAGGTTCTATTGCCTGCTAGCACAATGGATTTCTAATTGGTTTTGCGTCTTGCGTTTGTTGTTGTTTTTGTAAGGGTTTCTGCACTTTTAGGCCTGCAATGCATTATAATCAGATTTATAATTTTTTTATGGTTTTCAAATTTAAATTTTTCATTTAATTTTGAAATTTAGTGCATAATTCTCTCTAGGAAAGAATACTGAATTTAAAAAGTTAGAACCAACTTATTCCTCATTGCTTAACAATGAATTATGTTAAATGTGTGAATATTGAAGTGAGTACAGGACCTGAACTCTTTGTTTGAACAAATGCCACTTTGGCAAAGTCCTTTTGGTTCTGGCTTGCAACATGCCTACTACACTTAGAATTCCACCTTGAATTATTAAACCTAGAATGCAGTATTTTATTTTAAAGAACCTCTGCTAAAACAAAATAGAAGTAGGGCATTTTTTTATTCTTTCATATTTAAGATTTTTTTTTTAACCTAATACTCTTTAGTCTCTGTACTTCTTACTTCTTGAAGGAGGTCAAGACCCTTATAGGTGTGAAGGTGACTTGAATAAGTGGAGAGAGACTTGACACTATGAGGGATTTCTTACATATTTCTCCTTCTTTTATATTCAGGGTTTTCTTAAGGTTTCAATGTTACTTGGCTTACAGGTTAGGTGGGTAGGTAGGTAGGTAGGCCCTTGGTTCCAGATTTTGAACAAGGGCTCTGATACCATATGTAGTAGTCAAACTATTTAACATCAATTAATTACACAAACATAACAGTAACTTCTACATAAAATTCAATAATTCCTTTTAATTTAGCACATATGCATGTTAAATTTATCAACAAATATTAATTTTATAATAGAATAAAACAAATACGTAAATTTAAAATACCTTTGTCTGATGCTAACTCTGTGCTTTCCACTTTCCTTGTTGACCTTCCTACTGTTGCCTTGCCCAGCTTGAAGCCATGGACCAACTCTGCACAAAATTGAGTTTCCACCCTGCCAACTAGGACAACTACCTAGCTCCAGGATACCATATGGATATCTTGGCCCCCATGCCCAAAACCCCCAGCAAAACGGTGCCCCCTGTACTAATCCTCCCGACTACAGAACTCAAACTCTCCACCCTCCAAATCCAAGAGAAACCCCCCTACAATAAAATCCCCCGTAGAATGATAATCCCTTCCTTCGTAACCGCCTCCGCTCATATCCTCCTCCACCGCCCTTTCTCCTCATTTATTTCCTTCCTTGCATTCATTCCCTTATCCACATAGTTAATGCCCCTTATCCCATTATTTATGTTCATTATTCGTTTATTAATGCCCCTTATCCCCTCAATATACGTAATCTTTAATTTAACAATATAATCTATTAACCCCTTTAATTCTTTACTTAATTAATTAATGAGTCAATTAATAATTAATTAATCCTTGATAGTCATGAACAAGTAATTAATAATAATTAATTAGTTAATGTTATTTAAGAAATAATTATTGTTTAGCTAACTTTTAG
>ML778757.1:237804-251541 GCA_009831015.1 Picea engelmannii
GTTAAAATGCATGTGGTGGTGAAATGTGTATTGGGTTCTTTAGAAGTTGGGCTAATTAGTACTTTGAACAGATTTACACTTGACCATGAACTTACCATGAAGTTTTCTTGTGGATTGGTCACTCACTTTAACAAGTTAAAATGTATGTGGTGAAATGTGGAGTGGGTTGTTTAGAAGTTGGGTTTATTAGTATTTTAAATATATTTGATTTTTATAATTTATATATATATATATTAATAAATTTTGAATTTCCAAAAAATATAATGAGAGTTTATGGGTGTCCAAAACAAGTTGATAGATAAAAATTAGTAAGAAGGTGTGCATGAATGTGTTCATGTAGGAACACATGTACATTCTTAAGAATGTGCACATGTTTTTTATTTGATAAGTTCAACATTCTCAAAATTGTCACAGAGGACGTAAGTTAATAACAGATTGGCATCAACAAGAACCATGCATTTTTAAGTGATATTGGGAAATTTGATAGAATAAGCTAAGGAGAGCTTAAACCAATTCCCTAACTTTGCCAATGTGGTCTTCAACTAAGTTTAGAGATCAGTTTTATAGAATTTCATTTTTTTTAATTTCATAATTTGTTTAAATGATTAAAAAATAAACATAAATTTGAGTTTTCTTTATTAAATTGCAACACACTTAATTAATATAGATCTTGTAGAAAACCCAAACTTAACATCATCACAAGAAGGCACACCAATGTCCAACCCACAACCAACAAACATAATTATGCAAAGTGATGAAGTTTTAGGTCTCTTGGGACCTTTGTAGAAGACTTGTGAAATAGCAAAAAGCCCTCATGAATATCCCTTAACACGATTGTATATTCTATTGCGAATTCTCAAGGCCAATTAACTAATATTTTTTATTACATGAATAGAAGGTATGGATATTACACGACATGTCTAGACAAAAATCAAGTTAGATACCTAAACATTTCAAAATAATAACCGATGACATTCTTTATTGGCTCAAGAACCAGAGTACAACCATCGGTCAAAAAGGGATCCATTTATATGGATTGATACACCTACAAACTATTTTAAAACAATTGGATGGATCGATGGTTTATGGTATTTGAAAAACATCTTTATAAGAATAGGAAGGTGCATCTATATTTTTTGATAAAATTATGGTAGGAGTATACAATAGGTCTCCATGTCAAATATTTTGATATTGGTGAATTCTAGGGGGTCTTTCATGGGTTTGTACAAGATATAGAAAATGCTAGGAGTGATCCACATTTATGTCCTCCTTCTCTAGGTGAAGGCCTAACCTCAATTCCAACATCCTCTCATCACAAAAATCATCAATGAGATATAGACATCGATATCCACTTTGACTTGTAAGTTGGTGCAACACCACCCTTTTATATCATTATATCACATTGAAATACTTACATGTGATTCTAAGAGAGTGATTGGGCCTTCAATATCTATAGTAGATACCATCCAGGAGAGGGAACATAGATATGTTAACCATTCATGTGACCCTCATAGAGACTTGAGCTACGAGCATACTTGTTACAGGATGATGGAGGCCACTACACATGAGCAATTCATGAGCAATTCATGGAGGAGGTTAGTATCTTAACAATAGTTATGTTCTTAATCAATTATATATATATATATATATATATATATATATTTATAACTATAATTAATATATATATATAATATATTAATTTATATATATATATATATATATAAATTAATTTGTAGATAGCAGACCCTCAATGCCAACAAATGCATCAATGTTATTTTCCACCATTAATGAAACAATAGGAGCAACCTTCTCATTTGGTGTAACACATACTCAAACACATACTCAAATATCATGGAGTCATCATGCATTTGTGCCTAATCATTTCAACGTTTTCTATTTTTTTCTTAATATGAGGGAAGATTCAATGTTGTACACCATCTCTTGCATAAGTATATTGTTTAGAAGCAGCACATTATTCATCCCCTTATATAAAATACTTTGCAATAGTTTGTTCAATGTGACATTTCATAAACTCACCATGTTGATTTTCTTATTCTTTGGCAATATCACTAATCTACTAATATTCTGCAACATTTATAAGATAGTTGTTTTGTTTCTACAAGATGTTAATGAGAAATCAAATATAATGTTGTTGTACTTCTATAAGTTGTGGTATTATATGATGATGAACCATGTCCATCAAATATGGACAAATCACACCCGTCCCAGGCATTATGTGTCAATTTAAAAACATTGTTTAAAAGTAAAATTTGTTATATTGTTTTGGTTAAATTTCACATTTTTGTACCAATAAAAATATTATAAAAGTGTATGCAAGAAAGTTGGTTCATTGATTTTCAAGTTTCCTATATCTTCGCCATTAAATTAACAATTACTAATGTTCCCCCCATCATTTGTCCCCAGATATAGGGCAAGTCTGGTCCTTAGCCACCCTACCCGCACCCTTGGGATGCCACTTTTCACTCGAAGGGTTCTTCAATCCCTCATACAACCCACCAGATTGTATCGCTGCCCAAACACACCATCTTTTCCATTCCATTCATCCATAGTGGTTTCTCTATATGGAACACAACATTCCTCCCCATTTAATCCCAAACCATTCAATCCATTGTGGTGACAATTACTAATGTTCCCTCCATCATTTGTCCCCAGATACATGAAAAGTTTGGTCCTTAGGCACCCTACTCGCACCCTTGGGATGCCACTTTTCACTCGAAGGGTTCTTCAATCCTTCATACAACCCACCAGATTGTATCGCTACCCAAACACACCATCTTTTCCATTCCATCCATCCATAGTGGTTTCTCTGTATGCGACACAACATTCCTCCCCGTTTCATCCATTGTGGTTCCATCACTTCACTATCATGCATCCCCTCCATCCATCATTTGATGTGGACGCCATAGTCAATGTGAAAATATATGTTTCCCTAGAGAATATTGTATAGTTGATTGCTCCACCTGCTAGTGACTATGTGTCATTTCCTAAGTAATTCACAATGAGATAATTAATTGATGTTTTTTATGTATCAAGAATGTAATTGATTTTACGCATTTCTGTTTAAATTTCATGCTTTCATTCTTGTAACTTCTTTGGGGTTTCATATTTAAGGGATTAGAATCATGGAGGAGGTAAACACCCTCACAACTAACAATTACCATTTATAATAAGTTTTTTTAGCTTGAATTATAAAGTAATATTTTGTAATTATTTTAAGAGGAGGTAAACACCCTCACAACTAGCAATACCATTTATACTGAGTTTTTTTTAGTTTGAATTATAAAGTATTATTTTGTAATTATTTTAATTCAATGTGAAAAAAAACTTATAAGAATTTTGTTTTTTTTACAGTGTCTAGAAAGACGAACCATGCATAGAAAGACGAACCATGAATAGGAAAAAAATGATTCAAGCTCCTCTTCATATAAGAGGAGAAATATCGACTTCTAAGATGCACCTGATATTCGTGAGGGTGATAATGATCAATGAGTGACCAATGAGTGCCATTTTGTATCTAGAGAACCATATGTCATTGTTTCATGTTTGGGTACTTGCTTCAATTTTGTATATTGTATATTGGGCATGATCAGTCATTTCATAAAATATCTATAGTTGAGTCGATTTTGAAAACACACACTCTCATATTTCACAACATGTTTTCTAAGAATTGAAGTCTTTGTTTATTTGATGTTTGTAAAATATTATGATGATTGTGATGCCGATTATTTACCCCAAACTATCAACTCATCTAATAAATATTATCATCTAAATATTGGGTCACCCTACTTTGATACAAGATATTGGTTTATATGTGTTAAACCAATTATGTTAAAAAACATTGTGTAGTTTTGTACAATTTCCATCTTGTATGTGTAAATACACATTGAACATTATCTAAGTCATTTAACATGAGGACATGATACACATAGGACAATGAAATATGATACACAGTGACCTTGAAAACAAGACACAAATGACATGGTTTATATATATATATATATATATATATATATATATATATATATATATATATATATATAAAGTTACAAATTACACATACAAAAATCAAATATAGAAATAAAGATTCATTTTTTTTTTTAAACTAGAACATTTACATTATAAAAACTCAACCATACAACTAATTACTACTTAATAGGTTTACATCAATGATTATCAAATGAAAACACATAAGAAATTAGAACCATGATTATCAAATGAAAACACATAAGAAATTAGAACCATAAGTTGTAGTTTTCTCATTAAGTCATTAAAATAAAAATGTATTACATAAATACTTAATCATTTATATTATAGATCGGAATGCTAATGGAAAATACAAAATAAGATAAATATTGAAACATATATGGGAAAATATCATAGCTCATTAGTTGTCCTTCATTTTATAATCATCAAAATAAGCATCACTTCCACTTATCTCTCCTTCAATGGAAAATACAAAATAAGATAGATATTGGAACATATATGGAAAAATACCATATCTCATTAGTTGTTCGCCATTTTATAATCATCAAAATAAGAATCACTTCCACTTATCTCTCCTTCATCCTTCCTCTCCACCTGCTCCTCTATATCCAATCCAATATATGCATATGTCACCGTGGAGGCTGACACTTTAATTGTTCAACTTCCTTTAATTGCAATGTTTCAACCTCCTTCAACATTGTCATGTGTTGGTATGAGCACTTGTTACACTCACCAAGAATGATTATGATCACACTCTTGCTAATATTAATCATCATTCTTTATTTTCCTATCATATAATTGTAATACACTTTTCACCTCCATGTCTAAATTTTGTGCTCACCTTTTTCTTGTTCCCATTCTCTTTTACATGTCATTTTGTCTATGACATGTATCTTCTATTGTGATTCTATTGTATCTCTTAAATGTATTGCAACTTTATTTTGTTTTTCTCTCATTGTGTATGCTAATTACACTTAGTATTGTCTTGGAAACTTAATTTATGATTATTCCTTACACTATTTTGAGGGATTTGATTCAATTGGTTAATTATTAGTTTTGAAATGTAATATTGACATTGAAATCAATAGTATCATTTATTTTTAAGTGTTACAATGTGTAATAATATTGATTTCAACCTCTTAAATTTTTAATGTGGTTGAAATTTCACAAGGATCCAAGTCACTCCACATGGGAGGACTGGTGTTTCCTTGAGGAGTTTTAGTGGATAGATATGGGGTGAGTTTCTTGGGTTGAGTTTGGAAGGAAAAGATAATTTGGAGTTGGATAGGGCCTGCAATGCGGAGGATTATTTCTATGATGATGTGATACAAAGTCTGTCATGAAAGTACGAGGAGGATGTGAGCCAACAAGGAGGCAAGTTAGGCGACTTCAGAAAACTTGTCTCTTATATATGATCCATGTGATATCTTCTTGAATCAACACATTGTATTGTATACTATTGTAACATATTGTATAATAAGAGCTTATATAGGTGTTAGGCATATTTGGTGCCACCCAACCGTAATTGTGTCTCTTTCTCATATGTATGTATGTTTCTTTTTCTTTGTTCGCATAATTGGATAAGTGTAGAACTTGATAATTGTATATTTTAAAGAACATAAGTTTTTGTAATGAAGTGTGCATGATTGTGTGGGTGCCTTGGTGACAAGGAGTTAAATTTTGAGGTTTGACTCGCCAAGTATTTGAAGGCATAGATTTGGGTAGATCTTAAATTAAGAGGCATAGTCCAGGAGAAGGACTCTCGGTTTGGTTTAATCGTCGATTTAGAAATGTCACAGTGTCGCGCGCCCATTATGTGATGGACAAATTAGGTGCACTAAGTCATGTTGGATCCCAGAGAAGATTATGGGGGTGTGATCGATGGTATCAAATAAAATTTCATGAAAAGTTGCGGTTATTCGCTCAACTTCGAGACATATCATATGTTTTGTTGGATAGGAGAGTCACATATATCTGGAATGAGATAGCTAAACCAAGAAAACACACATACTTGGGTAAGATGAACATGAAGTAATATGAGGTAGATTCTGGTAGAGAGGGGAAATATCCCCCAAGGAGCCAAGTCACTATACATGGGAGGACTTGTGTTACCTTGAGGTGGTTTAGTGGATAGAGCTGGGTAAGTCTCTTGAGGCCATATTGGTAGGTAGAGTGACTTTGGAGTTGGATAGTGCCAATGAAGGGGAGGAGTCTCCCTATGAGGATGTGAGACAAACTTGTTTGTGAATGTATGAGGAGGATAAGAGGAAACATGGAGGAAAGTTAGGTCACTTGGAAAAACTTGTGTCTTATATATGAGACAATTGCTCTCTTCTTGTATCAATGCATAGTATTATAAAACATTGTAACATATTGTATAATACGAGCTTATACTGGTGTTACGGACCTTTGGTTCCACCCAACCATACGTGTGTCTCTTTCTCATGTGTATGTATATTTATTGTTCTCTGTTTTCATATTTGGTTGAGTATAGAACTTGATAGCTATATATCTCAAAGAATGCAAGTGTTTTTACTGAAGTGTGGATGGTTTTGTGGGTACATTGGAAATAGGGATTAAAGTGTTGATAATTGACTCATCGATTATCTAAAGGCATAACTATGTGATAGACCTTGAGTGAAGAGGCGTAGTCTAGGTGAAGTACTCTCGATCTGATTTGGCTATAAATTTGGAAATGTTACGAGGTCACACAACCCTTACGTGTCGGGAGACTTAGGTGCACTGACTCTTGTTGGATCCCTTGGAAGACTATGGGGGTGTGAATGATGGTATCAGAGTGGATTTCATGAAAAGTTGTGTTTTTGGATCAACTTCGAGACATATTGGATGTTCTGTTTGATAGGTAGTAATTTAGTAAACTTTGAACATGATAGTTGACGATGCAATGAGATTCTGAGTGATGGGAGATCACAAATCTATGCAATGAGATGAGATATGAGAAAATCCAAAATATTGGTGCACTAGGAAACCAAGGAATCATCCGAACAAATCAGAGTTTGTTGATCACAAAAGTGACCGTAGGAGTGATCGCATGATTTGATGACATAACTGGTCACATGTTAGAATATCGTGAAGTGAATTACTTATGGCTTGTGTTGAAATGGACACTCAATTGTGTAGAGTTAGGACAGGGAATGAGACCATGTTACGAATTGAGGCACTTGGGTCAGATGGGACTTCACAAAATCAGTGTGACCTAGAGTAGCATCACAAAGTTCTAAATATTATAGGGGTTAGGTCACAGACATGAGATGGTAATTTCAAGCACACTTCATTAATATGTTCCTATGTAGAGGATCTCCAAGTATGTTTTTTGAGTCAATTTGTTGCATAAATTGATGTGGTAGACTTCATAGGAGCTCAATTACAGTGAAATATCAATTCGACAAGTTGTGAAATGGCGAGCTTCATACCTTGGTGCAAAGAATAGCCAAGGTGTGGGTAGATAGTTTGGTGGAATATGAGACAATTTGAATGGGTCAGAAATTTGTGAGTTATCCATTTTTTAATAATATAGATGGACTCAACTTGGGGTCATAGAAGAGGTGTTATAACTGATGTATAACTAGGGACAATGACCTAGGTGATTTTGTTTGAAGATTCGATGGCTTGGATGAGTGTAAGCACAAGATAATAGACGTTAACCATGTGTGGCACCAAGAATTCCATTGGAAACAATATATCTATTTTTTATTTATTTCATTTCCTAAGAGTTGCAATGAGTTCTTTTAAGGGAATTTAGGTGACTTGGTGGTTCAAGTGCAATCTATTTCCAAGGTGAAAACCATCCAACTTGAGGGTGGATCAAGTGGTGCATATTTCAAAGATGCCATGTCGAAGTTATGATTCATTGACCTTGAAGAATGTGTATAAATATTGGGGTGATCAACTTCGATGAGTCTAGTGGTGGACTTAGTTATATTTGGATGTAGTCGTGGAGTTGTCTTGAGGATGTTTCCTAGGTATTTGATGAAGAATCTTTGTGCATGGGTACCTTAGACATGTTTTTTGAGTCATGCAATGACTTGATGAGTTGAAATGGAAATGCAAAAGTATGAGACACTTGTGAAGGTGCAAGGAAATTTTTTTTTAAGTGATCGATGGGATAAACAAAGAATTCAACCGGGAAATGTTGACAGTCAACCTAAATGAGAAGAATTTAAACCAAGTGACTCGAGAGGTGTTTTATTTCCATTGGTACGGGACATTCGATGGGGAATAAGAGTTCTTGGTGACTTGTGGATGATTGTGTGATGACCTAAATATTCATAGGGTGTCATTGGTGGAGGCTGACAAACATATTGGATTGGATGTGCCAAGTCATGGAAGTTCTTTGGGGTGATTTTTCTACTTAGATAAGTTTGGATAGTTCATTTGGATGTTTGAGGGGAGTGGATGTGTTTTCCTTACTCATCAAAGATGTTGATTTGTAGAGAGGCTACTTGACAGAAGGAGGTGAGTTGAGGACTTGGCTTATTTTGGAGGATTCAGCGGAAAGGGAGATTTTAGCATGAAGATATTATCTAGGAATGGACATTTCTCTTTCTTTGGGTAGCCCGGTTGAGAGTGAATCCTAACCATTTCAAGGAATGGAGAGGTGTACATAGAATAATTCCTAGGTGGTTATGTAATGGGCCAAAATTAGTATGGATATACAGTTCTTTGAGTGCATGAGACATTTCATATCAGAAGATGCAAATGAAGAGAATGGGTTGAATTTATCCCAAGAATACAAATTTGTGTACTTGAAAACAATTTTATATATAAGGGTGGAGTTGGTTGGATGTGAGATGCATAGTGATTTATTTAACCCTTTTCGAACTTGGATGTGACACGAATTAAGTGAGTTCCAACATATTTTCTAATTGTGCCATGGAGTGGGTAGTGGATTCAAGGTGTTGTGAGTGATTTTGTTTTGGGGGGACTTCACGGTGTAGAAAGGTTAGGGTTGACCTTGAATTGGTCCGGGGACATGTGCAAGTGAACCAAATTGCAAAAGGATGTGACCAATTTGTGCATGAGGATATGTAGAGTCAAGGAGTTCAACATTTGGACCGGCCATTCAACTAGCTCATGACTTGGCTGAGAATTGCAACATGAGGAGGGGGTCAATGATATGGACATGCTAGTAAGTTTGGAGGCACACCAATTATACATTGAGGATGATATCCTTGAATAATATTGGGTGTGGTAGCAGTGGGGAAAGGGTGGACATTTTCCTTATCTTTTGGAGTTGGATGGAGTGACAGATATGTGTACAGAAACAACTAAGTTCAGGCATGGGAGGGAACTTCTCAATATTTGAATGTGATAGTTGGATTGATCACCTGACTAGTGCAAGTCTTGAGATGCACAATGTGTGGATACATGGCATAGATAGTTGAAGTATAGGAAGAACAACAATTCATAGGAGTTCAACACTTAGAAAATTTTTCATGTTTTGATTGAGGTTGCAATAGTGGTTGAGGAAACAACAAAAAAGAGTGTTATTGTCATAGTAGGACAATAGTAGATTGGGCATTGCAGATAGAGTTGGGGATGAAAATTCTTTCCAAAGTAACTGACATATTTCTTACACACAACTTTGGGTAGAGAGCCATTAGGATGGTTTCAAAGGGTTTCAAATGATTGTGTTGTGAGTTGGAAATTCAAAGGTTTTCCACTTTGTAGCGAAACTTGGGGTTTCAAATTTGGAAGAATTTGGGGTTTCTAGTTGGCATGAAACTTGGGGTTTGTATAAAAATTTGTTGCGATGGGGGCACAATTTCGTGCTGAGACATGAAGATGGAATATTTTGTTTGTGGTTTCATGAAGAAAATGGATTTTTGTGGGGGAATATGTATGACCTTTGGTGAGAAGGGTGCATGAACCTTTTCCCCATCAACATAGATGAATATTACATGTGAATGTTGGAGTTGATGTTGAAGATCAAATGGATGGTTTTTCCTATGGTTGGCTAGGTTTGCAATGAGTTGGATAAGTTTGACACACTTGTGGAGGGAGGACTTGGATAAGTATCTTGAGGAGGCTAGCTAAGACTTATAGGGATAGGAAATCCACACTTTAAGAATGTGAGGGATGAACTTCGTGCGTTAAGGAATGTGTCACCACAGATCCTAAAAAATGGGTGCTCTCACCTTGTGGACTTCTTGGGCATGCCATATGTTAGCAATCTGTAAATTTTGTCTAGCTGAATAGACAAACGACAGAGGTAATTGTTTCAACCATCTTTAGAGCTGAGGCACTAGCCTACGCAACTCAGAGAGGGTTGTCTCATGTCACTTGATACTTCTTTGGAAATTTGTGGCTAGATTTGGATTGTTTTGGTGGTTTTTAATAAAGTTGTTGGCAATGAAGGGGAGGAACACTCAGGGATATGGAGTCAAAATTCTGAAAGTGAAATGAAAATAATGATAAATTGGTAGAATTCTCTAGAGGATAAAGGCTAAACGAGGCAATGAATCTTAGTTATCCTTAAATTTAAATAGAGTGAGAGAAGATAAAGAAAACAAATAACTACATCAAAGCATTACTGAAATGAATTCTGAATTAGTTAAGAAGACAATCACATAGTTTAAATTTCTTAATCCAAGAGAATCACAAGATGAATTATGGGTCTTTAACTCTCCAGTTTAAACAGAATAAAATGTAAATGAAATGATGGGTTACCGGAAATACAAATGATGAAGGGAAACAAATCTCATATCACCACCCTTTAGAATCTTTTCATAGAGACTTCAAAATCTTCTACATTTATATTCAATTTAGATTCAGAAAGTTTACAAATAGAGTTTGATACAACCAAAAGCTGATATTGCACTTCTACCAACATTGATTCATTCAAGTGTCCCAATATTTATATAATTCGATTACAATGGTTGAAACCGAATCATTTCATCTTCTGAAACTGACAAAAACTATTTTGATTGACAGTTTTGGTATATGAACCGATTTACAATGATTAACAAAAAGTGTTTCAAAAGTGAGGACCAATTTCTCTCATTGCTCGGCTTCCTCTGTGCCATGTGTCTCTCTCTGGTCTTTTGTTGGATCTAAAAATTCAGTGACACCTCGGGATGACTTATTATTTTCGAGGATATTGCACTTTTTCTTACCCAGCTGCACAATTTCCTTCCATTGTGAATTAGATGCGATTCCATAGTCCATCGTCTCTTTAATCATAATCCTCAAGTCAATGCACGTGGCATAAGACATAGTCAGCAGGCCAACTTTCACTGTTTTGAACTTATTCAAAATCTCAAACTTTGTAGCTAAATACTCTACCAAACTTGGGCCTTTCATAATTTCTTCCATAGCTTCAAATTTATAATGGTCCATTCTGCACTAAATGATGAGAGAATTGTAGTCTTCTTTATTGTATACTGAACCTTTACCATTCTAAAATGGTGGGAGGCCTTTGATAAACAATTCTTCAAATTCATCATTAAACTCTTGTATGCTATGCTCTATTGTAATGGATGAATTAATTTAAACATCCATTGAATAACAACACAACAGTAAAATTTAAAAGTTACTTTATTAGCACATTCGCAATCCAATTCATCATAATAATAAAATTTAATAACAAATTTTTATACAAAACAATGCATACATGAACCTGATGCTATCAACCTGTGTTTTCCCGCCGCTTGCTTCCTTCCTGCTTCTGGAAAACACTACCCAAAACTGTCCACCCTGCCAACTAGGTAGCTCCCTAGCCCCAGGATATCAATGGATATCCTGGCCCTCCATGCCCAAAACCCCCAACAACTCCGGTCCATTGTGTCAATGCCACTCACAAAATTTCACCTCTCTCTCTGCAATACTCAGAGCTCCCCAAAATCCATGGCCAACTCCCATACAATAATCCTCCCCTCCAACTCCTTTCCTTCCTTATCCCTCCTTCACCAAAACTCCTCCCCCATTAACTCCCTACCTAACCCATTTATTACCCTTATCCATTCCCATTAATTCTTTTATATTATAGGGATTCTTATGTTATCCCTTGTGGTATACGCAACCATTTTATAATATATACCATTAATCTATTAAATCCATTACGTAATTTATTTATGTAGTTTGTAGTTAAATTATTAATTAATTAATTACAATTATATCATTTAATTAATTAATAACTCACTTAATTAATATCATTAAGTCATCTTTGTTTAATTAATACTTTGTTAACACAATTAATCCCCTAGTTAGTTTTACTTTATAATTTCTTAAACATTTATCCAACTAGGGTCGTTACATACAGCCACCCTTCATGAAACTTTGTCCCGAAGTTAAGGTATCTTATGGTACAACGGAAAAGAGCATGGTTCACACATTCATAACAAGTAACTGACATTATCAGTAAGTAAGTCAAGAAAGCTCATACATACTAGTGTATATGTACAAAAAATGCATGTGTAGCTAGTACATGCAAATCTCGTGCATGTACTAATAATCAAAACTATCATCCTTTAGTAACTTATGTATGCATTCAATCCAGTCAGCAAGACTAGTCTTTTATAAAAGACAACAATCAATCCATTGTGTGAGAGATCCTTTAATTACAATTATCCGATTCAATAATTTATTTTAAACAATTGTGGTTTAGTTACGTAATAATGAATATTCATTTCTTTTTTTTTTTTAAGGAAAAACATTAAATTCCTCCACAAGACAGATCTCCATACATTCTCAACTATTATTACTCATCCTTCCTCCCTAACCTACTTCCATCTCCATTCATATATGTCCTCTACTAGACTATCTTGGAGCGTCAACTATATTGACCTAACTCCAAATAGAACCCGTAAGTGGAAGTGTCGCTATCTCGACCAAGATTCCCTAGCAGGCAACTGATAGTCATCATCACACGTCTTGGGGAGCGTGAACTAGCATCGTTCTCCCATGACTTCAAGTTTCAGAGGATACACGGTGGGAAATGCCTCCACCCCTCCTAATCATAACTAGGGTCCACACCCTACAATGGAGGATACACAGTGGAAAATGCCTCCACCCCTCCTAACAGAACTAGGGTCCACACCCTACAATGGAATATATAGTGGCACCGTGTTGCTGGAGGTTTTGTCATCGTTTATTCGGTTTTGGGCAGTGTCGTCACCTGAAATCTTGCACTGATCCACATATCATAGCAATGTATCCAAACCAATATAAATTTCACATATAATATTCATACCATAATGTTTCTCAGTTAGTGGTCCTGATATCCACTTTCATCATCATTATCCTTTGGCTATTTCATAGCCCATAACCTGCAAATTAGTCTGTAACACAAACTCATATATTTCCATGCATTATCATCATGTAATTGCATACTATCATCATTTCAATTTGGCATCCATGTACCGATAAATTAACATCAAAGTTTTCCAATTAGAAATAGATCTCATAATATCCCATAATTCAATTTTGGCACCCATTCACAAGATTATAATTTACCCAAAATAGATTGCATCATATCTAACATCATCCTAATAGCATTTAAATATTCATTTAATTCACATTCTCACAATGTGTCGCATCATATACATCATCATCAGTAACATTTAAACAATCGTAAAGTTTACATTCACATAATAGATCACATTACATACATCATCATCAATAACATTTAATCATTCATAAAGTTTACATTCACATAATAGCTCGCATTACATACATCATCATCAATAACATTTAATCATTCATAAAATTCAC
>ML778757.1:251591-267675 GCA_009831015.1 Picea engelmannii
CACATAATAGCTCGCATTACATACATCATCATCAATAACATTTAATCATTCATAAAATTCACATGCACGTAGTAGATCGCATCATATACATCATCATCAAATAACATTTAAACATTCATAAAAGTTCATAAATTTTAAAGTTTCAGTGTATCACTTAATAGTTTCACTGTGACTAGAAAATGAAGTATATAGGCCTCAGGTAATCCTGGATATCTAAGTCAAAAGGTGGTGTTACATACACCCCACCTTCGAGAAACATGTTCTCGAGGTGGTCAAAATAGTGAGGAATAATCTTGTCGTAGTGTCTCAGCATCTTCCCAAGTAGCAGATCCTGGACTATACTTGTCCCACTAGACCTTAACTTGGTCTACTAGACGGTTCCTGAGCTGTCGAACTCTACGGTCCAATATGCATAATGGTTCTACCATGAGGTTTCCCACGTTCGATACCTGCAATTCCTTCCAATTTAGTTTATGCGATTCATCAACAACATAATGATGTAAAATAGATACATGAAATACATTATGAGTTTTATGCAAGTGGGGTGGCAGTACGAGACGATAGGCAACGGGTCCAATTCTCTCTTGGATCCTAAATGGTCCTATAAACCGAGGTGACAACTTTGTCCCCTTTTCGAACCATATGGTACTCTTATTAGGCCTGATACGAATGAAAACTTGGTCTCCCACTTCATAACTTCAGTCGGTCCTGTGTACATCTGCATAGCTTTTCTGCCTATCTTGTGCTTCCTTTAGTCTCTGCCTAATCTGAATCACCTGTTCCTCCATCTCTTGAATCAATTATGGCCCAACTGTTACTCTGTATTCTAGTCTATCCCAACTCAATGGTGTTCTACATGGCCTCCAATACAAAGCTTCGTAGGGTGGCATTCCAATGGAACTATGATAACTGTTATTGTAGGCAAATTCTACCAAAGGTAGGTACTTCTCCCACTGGGTCTGATTATCCATTACATACATCCTAAGAATGTCTTCCATGACTTTATTTACTCTCTCAGTCTACCCATATTTTTCAGGATGATAAGTTGTGCTTAAGTTCAACTGAGTTCCAAATGCTGACTATAAACTTGTCCAAAACCTAGAAGTGAATCTGGAGTCCCTATCTGAAATGATCTTTTTAGGTATCCCTTGCAAACGGATAACCTCGTTTCTAAATACACGTGCCACATCAGTGACATCGTAAGTGTCTCTAACCGGAATGAAATGAGCAACCTTGGTTAACATATCCACTATCACAAGAATGGCATTGTGTCTATGGGATGTGAGCGGTAACCCCACAACAAAATCCATAGAGATGACTTCCCACTTGGACATAGGGACATGATGTGGTTGTAGGAGGCCTACTGGGTGATGGTGGTCGACTTTCACTTGTTGACATTCCAGGCATTTGGCAACGAAATGGACTACATCGCACTTCATGCCTACCCAAAAGAATAACTTCTTCATATCTGCGTACATCTTCTTCACTCCTAGATGTGCACAATAAAGTGATCTATGGGCTTCCTTCAGTATGATGCTTCGAATATCCCCATTCTCAGGGATGTACATCCTTCCTCGATATCTTAATAGTCCATTTGTTTCCAGACTAAATCCTTCATACTTTGTCTCTAACTATCTCCTGCTCTGGAGGTTTGAAGTAACCTTCAAATACCAACTATCTCCTTGGAGTTGTTCCAAAACATGTTCCCTCAGATTGACCTTTAAGGTTACCAAGGAGAAGATACGTGGTCTCCTACTCAAGGCATCTGTGACCACATTCTCCTTTCCCTTTATGTACAAAACACCAAAATCGTACTCACTCATAAACTCACTCCATCGCCTTTGCCTGGCATTCAGATCTCTTTGAGTGAAGAGATGTTTTAAACTTTGATGGTCCGCTTTGAGCTCAAAGTTTCAGCCCACAAGATAGTGCCTCCAAAGTTTCAGAGCTAGCATTACAGCGGCCAACTCTAAATCATGAGTCGCGTATAACTCTTTGTGCTTCTTCAACTTCCTCGATGCATAAGCTATCACTCCTCCATCCTGCATTAGCACGGCCCCCAACCCTTGCTTCGAGGCATCCGTGCAGACCGTGAAGTCCTTTTCCATATGTGGCACTTGTAGAACTGGCGCACTAGTTAGTAACCTCTTAAGCTCAATGAATGCACTATCACATTCTTCTGTCCATTCTTACCTGACCCCCTTGCGTTGCAAGGTGGTGATGGGTTTCGCTATTTTGGAGAATCCTTCTACAAATCTCCGGTAATAACCTGCTAGCCCCATGAAGCTTCTCACCTCGTGGGCATTTTTCGGCACTGGCCACTCCATAATGGCCTTTACCTTTTCTGGGTCTACAGAGATTCCTTCACCGGAAATCATATGACCTAAATAGTGGATCTCATTCTGAAAGAAGGAACACTTCTACAGTTTCCCATACAATTTGTTCTCTCTAAGGCATGACAACACTATTCGCAAGTGTTCCTCATGTTCTCTTTCACTCTTGGAATAGATGAGGATGCCATCTAAAAAGACTTGTACAAAACAATCTAAGTACTTCCGGAATACGTCGTTCATGAGGCTCATGAATACTGTTGGTGCATTGGTCAATCCAAAAGGTACTACAACAAACTCGTAATGTCCAAACCGAGTTCGAAAGGCAGTTTTTGGGATATCAACTTCCTTAGTCCTTAATTGCTGATACCCTGATCGCAAATCGATCTTTGAGAATACTGCTGCTCCTTTCATCTGATCAAAGAGGTCATCTATTCGTGGCATCGGGTACCTATTTTTCACTGTAGCATGCTTCAAGTCCCTGTATTCTATACACAGTCGTAAGGATCCATCCTTCTTCTTTACAAAAATTACCGGTGCGCCCCAAGGTGAGACACTAGGCCTTATTAGCCCTAAGTCCAGTAACTCCTTCAACTGCATTTGCAACTCAGAAAGTGCTGGCACTGTCATCCAATACGAAGTCTTAGAAATTGGTTCTGCACCAGGTTTTAGCTCAATTGTAAAATGAAGCTACCTCTCAGTAGGTAACCCCAGTAACTCGTTTGGAAAAACATCCTGAAATTCTAACAATACTGGGTACTGATCCAATGAGGGTCCCTTCCTTTCATTCACTGCTTCCACTACATAAAGTCGACACCCTTGCCTCAAGCATCTCTTAACCTTCATAGTGGATATAAAGCATAACGACACTTTTCTCTATACACCTTGGATTTCTACTGGTCTTCCTTCATCATCGACACAAATCACCCTCTTTGTGAAACAATCTACTAAAGCTCGATGGGCTGCTAACCAATCCATTCCAATGACTAGGTCATATGCCCCAAGAGCAGTGACATATACCTTCAACCTGGTAGTACACACTCCCAGGTCTACTATACAATTATCGACACTAGGTCCTACTGCTTGTTTTTCCCACGAAGCCATCTCGACTTGTTTAAAGTCATCGTGCTCGTAGGATTCCAACACACTCTTTTCTAATGCAGATGGTGAAATGAAACTATCTGTCGCACCAGAATCAAACAAAATCTTAACATTGATATGATTTAGCGTACCTGATGACTCCACCACCGTGGATTGATGTTCGGCCTGGCACTTATTAACTGTTGCGTAAATATGGTGGCTGCTACTTGCTCTCCCCATCAGTGGCTTTCTTCCACTATGCAGAAACCCCAATTGTAACTACGGGCAGTCACGATGGTAATGGGGTCCCGCGCACCCCCAACAGGTAACACCAAATTGAACCTGTGCACTGTTATGTGTCTGTCTTTGAAATGAGTTCCTTCCCCTGGAACCCCTGCCCCTACTCATTGTTCCCTGAGATGGTCGTGGTCCTGTCTGCATCGTTGGCGATGAACGAGATGCTGCACTTGCTGCCATTTAAATCCCTGCAGCTACTGTCCTTGGCTTGAATCTGTTACCATAAGGCGGTGTCCTTGAGCCCCCTCCCCTAGGAAATGTCCGCGGGGTCTTTTCTACGAACCCCGGGCGATGCGGAAATGTCGGTCTTGTACCCTTGGTCAAGTTCATATGTTCTTCCCCATAACGTGCATTTTCCACCGCTTCTGCTACTGAAGACGGTTTCCACATCCGTACCATATCTCATATCCTAGGGGTCAATCCATAGACAAAGCACTCTGCCTGTCGTTGGTTGTTATCCATATATGACACATATTTGACCAGTTCCATAAACCTGATCTCATATTCTTCTACAGTTTTGTTTCCCTATACTAAGGCATGAAATGCCCCAACTTTTTGTTTCTCGTAGTACACCGTTAGATATTTCCTCCTGAACCTCTCCTCGAAAAGTTCCCAAGATACTGTGTCTGGGGTAAGGTGTAGTTGTCTTTCCAGGTTACCCCACCATTTCAAGGCGCTGTCTCTTAACTGAAAAATGGCGATCTTTTCCTTTGAATTGGATGCATAGTCCCTTAAGGCAAAACAACTTGTCATGCCTTCCAACCATGCTTCCGTGAGTTCATTGGTGCGACCTCCGGAAAACTCCGGAAGTTTGATCTTCTGCAATTCTCGTGTGATGTCTTCAGGTGGAGGTCCTCCCCCTGAATCCCTTGACGCTTCTGGATTACCTGTTCCAAACAGTGGGGGTTCCACTTCAGTCCCTGTCAGTTGTCTCCCCTTTAAAGTCTCATTGATGGCTTCCAACGAGCGCAGCATGAGGGCTAGTTCAGGCGATGATGGTGGTGGCACTGGCGGTACTTGCAACGATACTCCCCTACCTCGACTCCCTCGAGTCCTGACCATCCTGTATGCTTTGACCTGCATCAACCAGAGTTGTCAGGGTGAGTTCCAGGATGTTTCAAATTGGTGCTACTCAAACTAGAAACAGGGTTAGGCATAAGTTTTCTTTACTTGTCTGTAAACAAACATTACTCCATTAGGGGATTGGCTAGGTTAGGGTTAGGTTTAAGCATCTAAGCTTCGTTTCTTCGCCCCTACAGAAATAACTATTGGTTCCTTTGCCCTGTAGCTACACTATCTTTGCACCTTACCCCCCACTTCCTAGGCTTACTCTCCTAGTGCATATGTTGCCTCCTTCTCGCTTGTCCTAGTCTGAGCCCTTTTAATTTACGCTTACAACTTGATTAAAAAATGACTCTCGACCTTATGTTTATTAATTTACACCAAAAGGAATACACCTATTGACAATGGGCATAATTAATGATCTTTTAATCTTATTTAACCTTAAACCATTATCTGATGGCTATGCATTGAAGATGCTGGCATATTATTAGTCATCCTCCAAAATCAATGGGTTAGATTTATTGTTCATAACTTTCTTGCATTTATCAGGACATCCATTAACATGTTTACTTTTTATCATTTACCTATCACAAAAAAAAAAATTGTTGTAAGGTTATATAATTACCACGTTTAATGATTAAATAGGATTAAACTGTGGCAACTGAATAATCGTCCACAACTGCCAACCATGTTTCGACGTTCACCAGTGCTATGTACCTTTCGGCGTTAGTGTTCTTCTTAAGACGCCGTGTTGAGCACATACGTCCCTTTGTGGGCTCCTCCATTTATGTCTTTGGCGCTTGATAGCTTGGCATGTGACTTGTATGGCTCTAAAAGGTGCTTGATAGCTTGGCAAGTGGTCTTGGGTATGACAGTTAAAGTATTTATTTGTGAAATTATTGTAAAAGAAACAACGCATGGCACGTTGGTAGGGAAGCCATTGTCAAAGCTTTGCATGGTGGGGAGGTCCAAAGTTCGAATCCCACGGACTCCATAAAAATTTATACTTAGTCTTATATTATTTAAGTTAAAACTTATAATTATATTTATATCTATATACATATTTTTTTTTAAATAATTTAGTTTTATACTAGTGTATTAACACTTTTAAATAAATTATAAAACTAAAATTTTAATTAATTAAAAAAAATGAAATTTTAATTTATAGAAAGGGCATATTAATAAAATGATAATTTAATTTAAAAGGCGCATTAATAAAAATGATAATTTAATTAATAAAAAAAACGTATTAATACTTTTAAACAAATCATTAAAACCAAACATTAATATATATAGAAATATATCTGTGGCATTTGCTGGCAGCCTTTAAGGTGGGGCTTTTGGCATGAGGCCCACGTGCCCGGCCTCCGGCTCTCAATACCAAACACCTAAGCTTGTCTCTTTCCTCAGCTCGACGTTCTACTTCCTTTGGCGTTCTACTTCGTTGCCTCTTTCGTTTTCCTAGTCTGCCAGGGTTGTTATTCTGGAGCTGAAATCACAAGGGTTTTCGTTGTATATTGTTTCAGCATTGTAAGTTTGTTGAGGTTTTAGAACATAATTATGCATATATAAATTGGATGCAGGTAGGGCAAGGGTTATTTTGACTCTCGTTTTGATACATTTGCATGGAAGTGAGGTGAACCTATTTTGTTCGCACAGAATGAAGATCGTTCCAGTACCATGCTTGGAAGATAATTATGCATATCTGATAATTGATGAAGATACAGGAGAAGCTGCAGTGGTTGATCCCGTGGAACCTCAGAACATTTTACAGGCGGAAGAAATACATGGGGTAGGATGGATAATACACGATAATAATCATAAGCGCAGACAAAGCAGGGGATGGTGGGGTTTTTGGCTTGGGCTACCGATGTGGTTGGAGGAAATGCTAATGCGAATGGGAATGGGAATGGTGTCCAGTACATTGTGTTGCCAAAATTTAGTGGAAAGGAAGAAGAATACCTGAGAGAATTGGATCAGAAAGCGACATCTCTACAACGTACTCTCCAGTTGTTGAGACAGCGCATTCCTCAGAGGTTACCCCATCTTCACACGCATACCTCGGCCTCTAATTCTGCTCTAACACTTGAGCTCCATGCCCACTCTGATACTCGACTGAGGGCAGAACAAAGGGAGAACATTAAATTTGTTCTTACTACCCATCATCTATAGGCAGTAAAGAAGAAACCATGAAGCCCGTAGAAAGTGTTAAATTGCAGCTTACAGAAAACCAATGAAGAAATGTGAGGTCAAGCAGTATTAATGGTGGGTCAGTAGATCATCTCAATGGCTTAAACTTATCTTTAGATTTCAAAGATGAGGAAACAAGCTGAAACTATGATGAAGGGAACCTTTTGGAAAGAAGTAGTACTCACCTTAAATCAGATGTCGGTTTAGTGAAGACAGACTCCGAGGATTTGTCAAATGTTGAACGCCAGGCATGTCTTGGCCCTGAAAACAGTTCTCAGATTCATGATGAAAATATGTATCAACAAGAAGGTGGGTCTTGGCCACCAAACAAAACAATGAAGATCTCACATGACACAGCCAAGAACTCAGAAGCTGCACCACTGACGAGAAAAGCCAGAGTATCTATCCGGGCTAGATGTGAAGCACCCACAATGATCGATGGTTGAGAAGACACAATGGCTAGATTTTAGTTCATTAAATAATGTATGTTTGGCGATTGTTGTTTATGTGTTTTCCTCGATGAGGGAGGACGACGGCCTGGAGATATTTACCCGGGGAAATACAAAAGGTTATACAACCACCTGGTAGGTCTACGACACACTTATACTATCTGTAGCGTAGTGTAATTTCTGAAAGTTTTATTCATCTCTGCAATTATCAATCTCATGGTATTCTAGCGAGGATTCTCCTCCTTCATTAGTCTTTAACTCTCTAGAGTATTTCTCTCCGGTCATGGTAGATACATACATTTTAATCAGGGTGGACGGCTGGTGTCTTATCTTTTCTATGAGGCAGCTATTTCCATTCTACAATGACCATTAATCTAGAAGGCTTCTACACAGACTCTTTCCTTTTGGAACGGAAGTAGTCTTGTATGTTCTAGGGTTCTGTCAACAACAAATACCCTATGAAAATTGGCTAATTTTATTCTTATTTTAAAAGAAAGGACAGAAGGAAATAACCCCATATTGAATTTGGGAAATAATGTCAGCTATCATATCCCCCCTATTTTCCTACATTTGAATTTGGTAGGCTATCGTTGTTCATTTTCAGCATGTAATAAGAAAAGAAAAGTAGTTAAATGGGTCGTAGTAAAAAGTCAGAACTTGTTCACTGGACCTTAGCTTTTGGATAGAATTTGGCATTCCATTCCTAGTCTTTATTTCAATTTCAATATAGATTCGTTTGTTTTCAATTTTTATTAAGGTCCAACTATCCAAACATACAATTTTGACAATTTTTGAAATGGCATCTTGAAGATCTATTTGCAAATTAAAACAAATAAATTCCAATATATTCCATGTAACTTAAGAGTAATMCCTMTTTCGGTTTTGCARAATAAATATGTAAATTTTGTGTGGAACATCTGAAAGCAAATCTAAAATGATCTTGGGTTTGGTTAGTTTCTTAGGACTTTGAAGCAAATTTTGTAATAATCACCAGAAGACTGATCTCATAATACCATTTTGCTTTGTTCTTTTTCCATAAAAACTAGGTTATTCGAAGTCTCCTTCATTTGTTCCATATCTACTTTTTCTTTTATAACCGACTATAATTAACTCGCCTACGTAGCTTGTTTTACTTCAGTAAATTTTGCATTTATTTTTTATTTTTATTTTTATTTTATTAAAGTTTCTATGTTTTGTGTGCAGGTTAAGTGGAGGGGAATTTGGCCCTTAAGGCTCAAGTGTTTCAACTACATCTCTGATACCATATGTAATGGCTGAATTAATTTAAACAACCATTGAATAACAACACAATAGTAAAATTTAAAAGTTACTTCATTAGCACATTCGCAATCCAATTCATCATAATAATAAAATTTAATAACAAAATTTTCTACAAAACAATGCATACCTGAACCTGATGCTATCAACCTGTGTTTGCCCGCCGCTTGCTTCCTTCCCGCTTCTAGAAAACACTACCCAAAATCATCCTCCCTGCCAACTAGGTAGCTCCCTAGCCCTAGGATATCAACGGATATCCTGGCCCTCCGTGCCCAAAACCCGCAGCAACTCCGGTCCACTGTGTCAATGCCACTCACAAAATTTCACCTCCCTCTCTGCAATACTCAGAGCTCCCCAAAATCCATGGCCAACTCCCGTAGAATAATCCTCCCCTCCAACTCCTTTCCTTCCTTATCCCTCCTTCACCGACACTCCTCCCCCATTAACTCCCTACCTAACCCATTTATTACCCTTATCCACTCCCATTAATTCTTTTATCTTCCTGGGATTCTTATGTTATCCCTTGTTGTATAAGCAACCATTTTATAATATATACCATTAATTTATTAAATCCATTACGTAAGTTATTAATGTAGATTGTA
Source organism: Picea engelmannii (assembly GCA_009831015.1). Lineage (NCBI taxonomy): Eukaryota > Viridiplantae > Streptophyta > Pinopsida > Pinales > Pinaceae > Picea > Picea engelmannii. The sequence goes on from ML778757.1 coordinate 260,880, forward strand.
GTTAAATTATTAATTAATTAATTACAATTATATCATTTAATTAATTAATAACTCACTTAATTAATATCATTAAGTCATCTTTGTTTAATTAATACTTTGTTAACACAATTAATCCCCTAGTTAGTTTTACTTTATAATTTCTTAAACATTTATCCAACTAGCGTCGTTACATCCATTTTCATAGATTTGTTTTGGACCGATTTGAGCAGGTTATGCTTGGCGATGATCCTACTGGTCGAAATGATAAATGCAGTCCTATCCTTTACCCCGATAGTTTTGAGATCAGCAGTTGGCACATAATTTAGCAAGTCAATAACATTTTGGGCCCATTTCGAGGGCTTCTTGGCTAACACTTCATTAACAATAGTGCATCTGCTCTGAGCCGTAGCAACCACATTGTCTTTGTCACTTATAAAATTCAAATAAACCGTGAATTTAGCAGCGTCTCCAACAATAGCATCCCATATCACATGTTTGGCTCCCTGTAGTAGTGTTTTTCCCTTTAACCTGGTTTTCAACTTGCTCACTCTCTCTTGCAAAACTTGATTATCTCTGTGGAGTTGAGCCATCTTCTCATCTTTCACTTTCATTTCTTGTTTCAACTTTTCTATGACCTCTTTTAGACCCTTGATCTCCCATGTTTTTAATCTTACCTGGGACATAGCTTGGACTAACCCCTCAGCTCTTGACCCAACCTCTGTATTAGCAAGTACAATGAAACCCATATCTGATGTTACTACCTGTGTTTGTGACCAATTATCTTTCTCCTTTTCCAACTGCAACACTTTATCTTTGTAATTGAGTGCCTCTTGTATGAATGTTTCCTTCTCTTGTTCCAAAACAATTAGATATCTTGTCTGTGGATGATCTATATGGGACATCTTCATATTTTTCTTTAGGCTTTGGATCATCTTATCTTTCTCATCCAGAGAAGCTTTTACCCCTTGAGGGCCTTCAGATTGTAACCTTTTGACCTGTGTCATCCAGGCCTTGATGGACACCATTTCTTTCTTAAATTTTCCATCTAGTTTAAGTGCATGCGCTGTCAATCTTGCAACCCTCAGAACTAAGCTCAAATAATCCGAATATAGCATGTCACTGACATTCCTGTGGAACTTTACTTTGTCGGGAGCACCAATATTTTCATAGTGCATTTTGATCTCAGACACCTTATCATCATCAACCACTGCTATGTTAAATGTCTTTCTTTCCACATCCCTGACTGAGAGTAAAGAATCCTTATGACGGTAAATCTTCTCTACTTCAGGTAAAAGGTCACTTATTTCATTATTGGCCATACATCCCTTCATAACATACTAGGTCATTAAATCTTCCTTGGAATGATAAAATGCCCCAGGTGTCTAGCTAAATATGTGTTTCCTGCTGCTAAAAACCTTTGTGTTGCTTCCATTTTGCAATATGCTTCCTGTAACAACATCTTCATTCTTCGTTTCACCTTCCACCATCTCCATGGATGTTTTTACTTTGGGCTCTTCTTCTTCCAGGTCGAATATTTGAGAGGATGATATGATTTTCCATTTCTTGAGAGTATCTTGCTGGGTACTAGCATCGAGGGCATCTGAATTGCTCCTCTTATTATAGACACTCATTTCAAGAGATTTTATAGACAACCGAGGGGAAGGTTTCTGTGTTGGGCTCTGCTGGGAGGTTGTTTCTGTATGTTTTGTTTGATCATGTTGTAGAGTGACCTCCATATCTACACAGGTTTCCAAACTGGCTAGATTATCGAATCCTTCAATTTTCTCATGTTTATAGGGGCCTTGTTTTCTTGTCAATCTCCTCTTCGGTATGATCTAATGCAGATCATATTTTCTCCCCTTCAATTCTATGAACCCGAATTCACTAATATTGGATTGGATCTGAGGGAAACATGAATTTTTCTTTATCACAAAGGGTCCAACTATGAAAGGAAAATTTAAGTTATAAGCCTTGTGCGCTTTCAAAAAATGCTTTGTCTCTGAGATGATCCTTTGTCTTATGGACTTCAAAGCAAAGATTCTGGAGTCAGAAAGACTGGTAAAAGATAAGGTCCTTCCTTATAGCCATATACCGAGATCACAGTAGATTGTATGAACAACATCCAATCTCCTATATTGCTCTCTAGATTTGGTTGTAAAGATATTTTCATTTCATCTAGAACCCTTGGCAGATCTAAACTGAAAATAAGACTGTACACCTTGGACATAATCTTATTGATGAAAATAAGCATGGTGATCCTTTTACACTTAGTCAAAATAAATGCAGTCTCAGGAAATTTGGTTTTGTTAGATTCCAGAAACATTCTTAGCAAGTGTGTTTTGTATATGAAGTGTCTCAATGAATTGAAGTTAACCAATTGTTGATGCATATTGTCAACAATAAATTTGTCAAAACTGACACAGAATGACTAACCAAATAGAAAGAAAATCAATAGGAAACCTAACATGAGTTCTACCACAAACTTGTCGTTGTCCAACCCTAAAATTTAACTTAGCAGAGAACAAGCCCACCGGACTTCGATGACCATGATTCTTACACTGGCAAGTAATGACAGACTTTTTGAATGGTGTTCAGGCTTGACAATGGTCTACAGAAACAAGGTTTTTACTTATGGTGGGCATTCTCTATAGATCATGATCATTTTGTGTTCCTCAAAGGGCATTGGCACTATGGGGGATGACTTTGTTATACTGAGGGTGTGCCAGAGCGATGGACTGTCTATTTCACATAAAACCTCTCACCCTAATTTATTCAAAATGACTCTTTCTTCCTAAGAATATTGCTCTGCACACCATCTTACAAATTCAGAAGAAGGAAAGACTAATTCTACATGTAAGGGGTGATGGATGCTTGATTTGCTTCGAGGAAAGGTATGTGCGTTCCTACATTGTCTAACAAATTTGATCTGGATACATAAACAGAAGAAACTTTTATCTATGTGTCGAAACATTGGAGTCTCTATCAATTAAGGCTTCTTCTCTGGAGGAGATGTCTTGTTCATTCATAGATAAAACAACAAGATTAGAGGCCATGGTGAAAAATACCTGTTAAGTGGCAAAGGAAGCATGAATCTGATTCAGTTCTGAGCTAGAGTTTCAAATGGATGCTTTGCGCCAATTTCTGAACGTTTGAATGCTTCAAAATATCATAAAACAATGTTGGGGGTCCTCCTTTTATACTTTCCCATCGACATCGGGGGTTGGAGAAAACTGTTTTAGGCGGACCACTTTTCGCCCCAATGTACCTCTAGAGGCGACACGCATCCACGAATAAAACCATGACGGTTTTCCCCAGCCCGCCCTCGACTGATAAATATTTTCACTACTTAAATCATCGATATGAGATTCAACCATTGATATGGATCTCTCTAATATCTATGGTCCACCTCGATCCAACAACTTTTGACATCAGGGGTTGGACAAAGTGGTTTTAGTCACACTGATTTTCGCCGTGATGTACCTCTAGAGGAGCCACGTGTCCATGGAGAAAACCATGACAACTTTCCCTGACCCTCCTTCGAGTGATTATTTTCCGTGCTGCTCCATTCCCCGATATGCACCTTAGTCGTTGATCTGGGCCACTTTCAAGAGAAACGGTTTGTTGAGTCCTACCTTTCGCTCCTCCTCTATACTTTTCCATACACTGCCAGATATAGCTTGATCCTCCAAACTGTCATACTTCCATAGCAATATATTTCTTCGCTAAAATTTTGTGGATTCCATTCAAAAATTGTTATGGTGATCACACCATCCTTGGTAATTTTCATGCGATTGACTCTAGGGGTGAAAAGATAAGGCTGAACAGGGTGATAGGAAAAGTGGTAATGTCAACCCAACGAACTGGAAAATTGATTGGGCGCATCATGCTTGAGTGAGACGCACAGTGGGGTTACATGGTAATAACTTGTATAAGTATTATCATCGCATTTAAAAAAAAAACATTAATGTTATTTATTTTTCGGAATTTTTTTCCATAAGAAAATATTTGGAGGATAATGCCATAATATACACATTCTATTGGTTTACTATTTTATTTTAATTTTTTATGCATACATAAAAAATTTAAAGAAAATGTTAGTTTACTTAAAAATTAAGCATAGATTTACCTTCTTATTATAACTACAACAAGTTCCATATTAAGTCCAAATTTATCAAGCATTCAAAGGCATTCAAAGGGATGAAATTTGAAGTGTAAACCATTTTAGGGATAAAAATTTTACGAAGTTTTGGATCTCAATGAATTTTATCCCTCTTTTTTCTTGATAGATATGTAGTTACAATTGATCTAGACTATTGCTCTTAATAAATTTGTACTTATGATGGGTCTAACCTAGTTCAAGTCATGAGTGACCTTGTCAAAATTTTAGATGATTATCATTACACATATATGTTTTAGATGAATTTGATTCATTGAGTTTTATTAAGTATTATCTATACTCTACAAGGCTGATTCAAAAGTTACATAAAAACACAAAAAATAATAACAAAGTAATAATATTAAATAATGAAAAGGATAAATAATAAGAATGCAAAGAATACACATAAATAATAAATAGATTAAAAATAGATGAAATCAAATACTATTCAAAACTTTAACTTAAAATATTATATTAATAATCATATCTACCTCTGTTTCTTTCCAATATTAATAATTTCTTTCTAGAAAATCAATCTTTATGAATTCATAAATCCAGTGAAGGAACACCACTCATAAAATACATAGATAGAGGAAAACATAAACCATAATTATACAAACTAAGGAAATATCATCAAACGCAGCATCCACACGTGTGAAATAGATAGATAGTGGCAAACAAAAACAATAATTGTACAAACTAAGGAAATATCATCAAACGAGAATTGTAGCATCCAAGGGTGTCGTTAGAACTATAGGAGACACTCCACCCTTCATGTTTTGACTCAAAATGTTTGAATTTTGAGTTGATGTGACATTGTTATGGATTCAAAGGCAATTATGATTAATAGAAGTTAGGGAAATGAGATATATATGATCTCTTTGTTTGAATGCTTACCATTTAATCCTTTATGGTTGGAGATGTTGAAATCATATCATTTTAGATATATGTTTTCAGAGAGATTAAATTTAGATGAGAGAAAATATTTTTTTTAATGAAAATTTTGAAAAAAAATTTCACTTCCACAAATTTGGTTCCTATAAACATATGATAATTCTAAATATAGTAATACTTCTCATTATATAACTTTCTTTCATAATTTGTTCATCATATATTTTGTAAAACAATATTTGTTTATACTAATAACATTCATTCTATTCACATTTTATTTTTTCATACTTCTAGAATTTTTATCTTTATATCCTTTTCATATTTTATTGGCAGTCATTTTATTTGTAATTTATTATTTAGGGGTTTTTTTGCATTATGTAGCTCATATTTTCATTTTCATTTTATTCCATGTTGTTTGATATTAATATGTAATGTAATTTTTAGTGTGAACTTAGGTATATCAAAATTGACACTTTGACCCAATAATTCCCTAAATAAATGTAACTTGTTCATTTTGAAATGTACTATCACTAAAATCATTGTATTAAATTATTTCACATTATGACAGGTTGAACCCTCTCAGCATAGCAGTTCGTGAACAGGTTAAGCAGTTAAAGTTTACATATATAATTTATTATAAATCTTTATTTTTATTTTTATTTTTCATTTTCAAGATAAAATGTAATTCAAGTGATTTTTTTTTCATTAAAAGACAGTATATTTAATATTACACAGAAAAATGAGAACATCATTTTCTGGTCTTTTCAAAGTTCTATAGAAAAAGAAAACCCTTAAGAATTAGCTGTTCTAGTTATTACAATTTTCCTTTAGCATTTACTGTCTTTAACTTTTTAGAAAACTTGCCTTCAACAGAAACATGGGACAACCAGTGTAACTGGGACTGTAAGACACAATTCTGACTTTTAATGTTAGGAATTAGAGAAGAGTCATTTTCCATGATATCCTGTTCAACCAAGATTCCTGCAAGGCACAGGATTTCTAACTACAAGGACATAGCTTCTTTAGATAACCTATCCAACTATGCATTGATTTATTTATATATATAATTAAAGGATTGTTTTGGAAATTTATCTTTCAGAGTTTTTTTTAGATAACTTATTGAACTATAATTGAGCTTAATGGTTAAGAACATGTCTTTTCTTTTAAGAGGTTACATGTTCAAATCCAGAAGAGTAGTGTATGTATACCTCTTTAAACTTTACCAATCAAATTCTTCATCTTTAAAGTTTTGTTCATTAATTTGAGGTGTACTTAAATCTTAAACATATATCTTCAAAGTTTCAAAGTAGATGTTTTTAGTTTGTTGAAAGAAATTTTACATCTTATTCCAAAATTTTAACATTGTTTAACTTAAACAATATTTACAAGAAAATCAATATTACTTATATTATAATAATAGTCATAGTTCTTTTATATGACGAGCAACTCTTAATCTGGTATTATTCAAAAAAGAGATTGACATTTTATTCCAAAGTTATAAAAATATTTAACCTAAATAATACTTGAAAAAAATAATATTTCTTATAATCATTATTCCAAAATTATAAAACTATTTAATCCAAACCAATATTTCTTATAATCATAATTGAAAAACAATATAATTTATAATCTTATAATCATAATTGAAGCTACCTCTAATAAAATTATACGTTTAAATATCTTGGATTAATCCACACAGAAAGATTCACCTTGGAGTTTCACCTCTTACACACGAGAAACTGAGGAACTATTGAAACCAATTTGTGAATC
>ML778757.1:281392-307127 GCA_009831015.1 Picea engelmannii
TATATAATTGATAGACACAATGAACTCCGTGAAAAATTATTGAATTGATATTATGTGACTCGAGAATTACAACTTGTCATATCAAGAAAACTATAACAACAAGTCAATGAAGATAATATATAACATGTTCATTAAATACAAGTATTTTCTGTAAATAAAGAAAATGTACAACAATCACAGAAGATAAATACAAGCATATAGATGTAGTTTGTGTGCAGCAATGGAATGTTTACTAGAATAGTAGCCCCATGATAAGGAACTCGATATAAGCTGGGAATAACTCAACCCACAAATATGGATTGATTCCAAAAATTCAAACTCAACTACAACAATAAGGAATATGGCCCAATAATAGATAAATTAAGCTCTAGCAGTAAACTGACCTCACACAACGATAAAATTGGTCCCCTGCTAATGTAATTCACCCAACACTTTAGAAATGCATCCCATAGAAAATATAACTCGACCCAAGATAAGGGAACTCGACCAACTACCATATCTCAGCTCCAACAATAAAATCACCCTCTAAACAACTAACGCGACCCTCTACACAAATGGTATTCATCCTAGCAAGGTATTATTTCACCCATAAATTAATCTCAACCTGTATACAACAAGTATGTTGATCTGGATTTATGAGCAATATGAAAGGAATAATAGACTAAACACAATAACACATAGATACAGAGAAAAACAAAAGATATCCAGTGAACAATAAATTCTATTGAATAAATAAAATAGGTTTAAACTGTAAAATTGTAGAACTGAAAAGAACTTGCTCGAATGGTGGTAGCTATCTCTGAGAAGAGATGTGGCTACTACATATATGTCTAATAAAAGTGATTACAATAAGGCTCCAGAGTCCTTTTTAACATTACTCATGAATGCTAAAACCCTAGACATCCAAAAACCTAACTTTAGGAGATGAAACGCCAAACGTTATGTGGGCCCCAATGGGTAAGTTGGTACCTTCACTTCCTGGGGTCATAACTTTTGCATATGACCTCTATTTTAGGCACGCAATAGTCCGTTTGAAAGGTATTTTCGAGAAATAGACATTATTCCATCAAACTCTACTTAGTCAACAATTTGAGTGTGGAAAGCCAAAAAAACTTTGTTTAGGGCCCCAAAATGGCCCTCGAAGTACAAAAAGATGTACTGACATGAAACATTAAAAAATAAGCTAGTTCAATTGGGTGAGCAGCCACCAATATCCACTTGGAAGATGTGTAGGGCTTCATACAACCCCAAAATTGTAGAACCCACAATTACAAATAATTATAGAAGAACATGTTGAACTAACAATTGTCAAGAGGAGCTAGTTGGAATAGGTGGGTGGCCACCGATATCCACCTTGATCACTCCTCCCCCCTTAAGAAAATATGGCATCCATTACGTTGAGTGACCCCATCAGGTGAGGAAACTTTTGTTGAATTTGGCCCCGGGTGAGACACTTTCCTTACCTTAACAACCTGATAAAGTTGGATTCTCTGTTGACGAGTGCCCTTGACCCATGTGCCAACTATTTGATAAGTGGATTTTTGTTCCATGCAATTACGGTTGATTTTTTTTTGTGTCAACTATTCTGCGATCTCTGAGGTGTCCAATAATGGTGGAAAATATGGCCAAAGGAGGTACACATTGAACACTGGGTGCAATCTAAGGAAGGGTGGAGTGTTGAGCTCAAAAGCATTGCTACCCATAGCCTTCGTGATAGTGTAAGGTCCATAGCAAAGTGGAAGGAGATTTTGATCGGGCTTTGTAAGGAGCACTTTCTACAAATTTAACCATACCTTGTCTCCCACACGAAACTGGTGTGGTACCCAGTGTTGATCATGGCACTTCTTGTACTTATCATTGACTTTATACAAAATATCATGGACATGTTGGTGGATGTGCTAAATACGCTCAATGAATCCGGTGGATTTTTCCACCTCAGACTGAACATGGGAATATTATGCATGTTTGGTTGCAATAAGTAGTACAACATCAATGGTACCCAAGGGTTGGAATCCTAGCCCCACCTGAAATGGGCTATGACTAGTGGAGTTATGGAGAGCCTTATTGTAGTTGTGTTGAACATAGGGAAGACTCTCATCCCATGTACGTGAATGCTTAGAGTCGTATATGTGTAGGATGTGCACAATCATATGATTGACGACCTCTGTGTGGCCATCATTTTTGGGATGGAAAGTAGTGGATTTAGTGATGTTGGTGTCCAAGAGTCACCAGAGACTCGACCAAAATGTGTTGAGGAACTTGTTGTCCTGATCTGAGTTTATGGTCTGTGGTATCCCACAATGGACCTACACCTATTCAAATAATATCTTGGTAGTATCTGCCACTGTGGTGCTCTTCTTGCAATTTGCGATAATGGCCATCTTAGAAAATTGATCAAACACCACAAATACATAATCATTATCTTGCTTGGTGGACCAAAGGCGAGACATGTAATCCATCGAGAAGGATTCCCAAGGCCTCTCGGGAGTAAGAAAAGGAGTGTATAATCCTTTCTTATTGATGGATGGCTTGGAAATGGCATAGGAAATGAAAGATATGATATACTTTCTAACGTATCTTCGAATTTTTGGCCAATAAAACTTTTTCTATATAATGGACACAATTTTCTCCATGCCAAAATATGCTTACATCCAACTGTAGTGAGCCTCCTAAATAAATTTTGCATGCTCACTTGTGGGCACACAGAGATGGAACAGATGGACTAATAGTCCATCATGGATATTAAAATCAGTGGCATTCGCTCATGTACCCAAGATCTGATAGATGGTGGTGAGGTCAGGGTCGCGCTGATAAAGTTGGGGCCACTCAGATGACTCATTCCCATAACAATGGAGCACTGTGGTGAGTGCAAAAATGGGAGGGCGACTAAGGCAGTCTGTAACATAATTTGTGCTCCTTGTTTTATACTTGATGTTAATATGGAGCTGTTGTAGGTATCTGGACCACTTTTGATGGAGGTCATTTTGCAGCTTCCCTTGTGTCAATATGAAATGTTGAGGATTATGATTAGTTTGGATTATTGTCTCCTTTCCGAGAATGTAATATTTCCATTGACAACAAGATTGAAAAATGGAATACAATTCTTTGTCATAGGTGGGGTATTTCTAGACAGTATTTGAGAGTGTCTCACTATGGTATGCTATTGGATGACCATGCTGAGTGAGAACTACACCTACAAAATAGTCGTAGAAATCAATCTCAATATCAAACAGTTGTTGCAGATTAGGTAAGGAGAGTATTGGAGCTGACCACAAGTGATGCTTCATATCATCAAATTCTTGTTGTTTTTCTTTCGCCCATGCAAAATTTTCCTTGCCACCACCCTTGGTTACTTTGCTTAGGACCCATGCAATATGGGAGAATCCCAACATAAACCTTTTATAGAAGTTGGAAAGTCCCAAGAAGCTGTAAAGATCGGTTAGTGTGGTCGGGGTTGGCGAGTCATGAATGACTTGGATATTAGCTAGATCCACATGTACCCCATGCTAATCAACAATTTAGCCTAAGTATTGGACCATGTTCATTCCAAAGGATCATTTTTCCAAGTTGGCGTATATCTTTTGTTTTCGTAAAGTGCCCAAAACCTGTGGAATATGCTCCATGTGCTCCTCCCAAGTTTTTCTAAAGATGATGATGTCATCCAGATATACCATAAAAAAAGAGATTTTGAAGGCTATCAATACATCATCCATCAATATAATGAAAGTTGTTGGTGCATTGGTCAAGCCAAAGAGAATGACTAGCCATTCGAAGAGACCTTCTTTATATTTGAAATTTTTCTTCCATACATCAGTTTATTCGATGGGAACTTGGTGGTATCCATACTTTAGGTCAAATATTGTTTAATAAATTTTCCCCATTGAGTTGGTCAATAAGCTCATCAATTCATGGAATTGGGTACCAGTTCAAGACTGTGATTTTATTTAATTCTCTGTAATAAATGCAGAGCCACCAGATCTCGTCTTTCTTCTGCACCAGCACAATCGAGCTTTCGTAAGGGCAGGAGTTGAGTCGAATGTGCCCCTTTTGAGGTACCTCTTATATCTGGCACTTGATTTCTTCATTTTACATCAACAAGCAATGATAGAATGGTCCATTCGGAATCGATGCCCTGAGGGTTAGATCAATTGGATTCTTAACTTGGTAGTGTGTCAGTACCCCGGTGGGTGAGGAGAAGATGTCTTTGTACTCTTCCACGATCCCATCAACTTGATTTTGTTGCAAAGAGAGGCTCTATGTAGAGGTCACGAATGTGGTGGTGACCTTCTTCTTACTATGAGCACATATCTCAAATAATATGAACTTCTCGGTCTGTGAAATGATCTTAGTACATTGCTTAGTATAGATTAAAGAAATAGTGGTAAGTGACACTACCTCTAGTATCGTGTACAATTGTCTAAAAAAAGTAATAATAAAAATGTGGGGTCTAGACTCATAAATAGCATGTCGCTTCCACAAATATGGTTGTCCTAAAAGAACATAAAAAATTTCAGGGCGAGCAATATCACAAAATACCTCATCTTTGAAGGGCTTGATGTTACAGGATAAACGATATTGTTGGCTAACATAGAGATCTCATCCTTGGTGAAGCCAACTGATGGTGTAGGGATTCAAGTGTGGTGTTATCGATAGGTTCAACTACTTGACGACCTCTACTAAAATAGGGTTATTCTAACTACCACTATCGACAATGAAATGCAGTGAAGTCCCCTTTACCCACATTTGTGAGCGAAATAGGCATTCCCCTTCCTCTGTCTCTTTTGGTTCTCTTGGTTGGCCTTTGGTGGTAGCGATAGTGGCATTGGGTTGGACATCGATGATTTTCTTCCCATTTTATGAATTTGATTTGGAGTCAAAATCTGCCTCTAACTCATCAGCTTTCAACTCAGCCACCAGTGACTGCTTGGAGTGACCTTATTCGGTGTTGTTCCAAGGGATTTTATGGTATTCACACCATTTTCTTGTGTCCTTCTTCGAATTCACATTAACCTTCTTAGGTTGCAGCTTGGACTGATTGTCCTGAGAGAGAACATATTTTCTCTGTCCCATTTTTTCTGGGTTGGGGTCGCATTTTCCATACTTCGGCTATGACGATTTTGTAGATCCAAACTCTCACTTCTTCTTAAATTTATTCTTGATATTAACAACATATCTATAATTTTCACCTAATGATGTGATGTCTATAAACTCCATATTTTTTAATATATATATATATATATATATATATATATATATATATATATGCATATAGTCACGGTATTTGAGCACCATATTTCGTTCAGAGCCTTTGATACCAAATATAGTGTGTAGGGTATGGAAAATATTGGTGAAATCTAGTATTGTTTTGTCCATTTCTTGATACAACATGTTCCATCTCATGTATTGGTCCTCGTATCTTCCAACAAGGTAGTATTATTCTTTAATGGAATCCCTGAAGGAATCCCATGTGGGGGCGACCGCAAATATTGCAGATTCCTATATGGCACTTTGCTCAAAGTAAGTATCCCACTAGTCCTTAACATGGGGGGTGGCCTTGAGGATTTTATGGTATTCACACCATTTTCTTATGTCCTTCTTCAACTTCTCATTACCCTTATTGGGTTGTGGCTTGGACTCGTTTTCCTAAGAGTGACCATATTTTCTATGTCCCATGTTTTTGGGGTTGGGGCCGCCTTTTCCATACTTCATCTATGACGATTTTGTAGATCCAAACTCTCACTTCTTCTTATTAAATTTATGCTCGATCTTAATAGCATATATGTAAGCCGCACCTAATGATGCGATGTCCATAAACTCCATTTTTTTCAATATATATATATATATATATATATATATATATATATATATATATATGCAGATAGTTGCGGTATTTGAGCACCATATTTCATTCAGATCCTTTGATACCAAATATGATGCACGGGGTATGGAAAACATTGGGTAAATTAGGTACTATTTGGTCCCTTTCCTAACACAACATGGTCCATATTGTGTATTGGTCCTCGTAGCTTCCAACAGGGTAATACTATTCTTTAATGGAATCTCTAAAGGAATCCCATGTGGGGGAGACCACAAATATTGTAGATTCCTATATGGAACTTTTCTCATAGTAAGTATCCCACTAGTCCTTAACATGGGGAATGGCCTTGAAGAGTGAAAAAGTGATATTTTCCCTATCAGAAAAATTGTGGACCGAAAAATACCCTTCGAGTAGATTTAACCATTTATATACAACATCCACATCTATCAGTCCTTCAAATAATGGAATATCAAAATTTACTTGTCACTGCAAGGGTGTTACATGGTCTCTTTATGAATATGTGTCTCCTATGGGAAGCCTTCAAAGGATTTTTGCGAAGTTGTCCATCATTTTGTTCCTTTGTCATGCAAGGGCTTCCTAGAGAAACATTTTAAAACAATCTCCTGCTCCATCATCTTTCTTCTCATCCATGGTTTTTTGTTGGGCTCAGCATGGATGATCTTTTAAAGGCTCGAGTGGTTCAAGTACCAACTTCTTGTACCTTTATATTATCGGTGACATGCATGAAAAAAATAAATGAAGAGCATACCGCTCTGATACCACTGATCCATATTTATGAGCGAAACAAAAGGAATAATAGACTAAATACAATAACACAAATATACAGATAACAAAAAAAGATAACCAATGAAAAATAAATTCTATTGAATAAATAAAATAGGATGAAACTGTAAAACTGTACAAATGAAAACAACTTGCTCAAATGATGGTAGTTTTCTATGAGAAGACATGTGGATGTTGTGCACATTTTTCTGAGAAGAATGATCAAAATGAGGCTCCAGAGAAATTTTTAGCATTACTCATGAATTCCAAAACCCTAGACATCCAAAAACCTAACCCTAGGATATGAAACGCCAAACGTTATGAGGGCCCCGATGGATAAGTTGGTACCTCAACCTCCCAGGGTTGTAACTTTTGCAAACAACCTTTGTTTTAGGATCTTGATAGCCTGTTGGAAAGGTATTTTCAAGAAATACACATTATGTTATTAAAATATGACTCCATATATAGTGTGACTATGGAAATCCAAAAAAATATTGTTTACGGCCACAAAATGGCCCTCGAAGTACAAAAATATGTACTAACATGAAAAATTACAAAATTAGCATGTTGGATTAGGTGGGATGCCACTAATATCCACCTGGAATATGTGTAGGGATATGGACAATGACGAAAGTGTAGAACCCACCATTACAAAGAATTATAGAAGAACGCATTGAACTAAATTTTTTCAAGAGGAGGTAGTTGGAATAGGTGGGTGGCCACCAATATCCACCTGGATAATATTCTATCCATCGTAGAAGGTTCGACCCACAATGAAGTGAAAAAGACCATAACTCTGCCTCTCTATCCATAGAACTCTCACAACAAGTAATAAATCACTCCCTTAATCAATAACTCAACCCAACAAAGAGGAACTTGACCCCCAATGAGAGGATATGACCCAAAAATAGTAAACTCAGCCTCCTCAAAAAAAAGTATCCTTTGCAAATGAAGAAATATTCCACCAAAATATAAAATTCTTCCACCCAAAAGAAAAATCTGCCACCAAATGATAAACTTCACCAACAATGAAGCATAGTGAAAATACATGACTGATCTTCTTTCCATGACCAGCAAGGTTGGATGATTTCACCACTAAAAAAAATCTTTCTCCTCTAGGGTTTTCGTTTCAAGAGCCAAAGCCAAAAGAGCTCTCTATTTTTTTTTTTTAGAAAATATAATTCATAATGAGAGAGGATTCCCTCATTCTCCTTTTATTTTCTCATTGACCCTTTTTACCCTTTTAATAAAGTATAGTGAGTTTATAATCTCTAGTACAATAAAACACACCTTTTTCATAAATTACTCAATGCCATATTTTATAAAAGTATCTTTTCCTCTCCGATGACATTAAATACCTATTTAATCCCATTTTCCCACTCACTATACCTTACGAGAATCACTTAAGTTATTAAGTCAATATCCTATAGAGATCATTTGGAAAGGGAAATTACAGGGGGTTGTCAAAATCCATGAAGGATGACAGAGATAGGTTGGGGCCATTAATTTACCATATTGATAACCTTCATTTCCATAACTATAAATAAAACCATCGAAATCTAAAAGAGTACAAGAGGAGTGAACACCGGAAGAGATAAGTACCTCGTTGGAGAGGGAAAACCTTCTAACATTGAAACCATTCTTGCACAAACATGAGGAAAGGTTGTCAGGTGTTACTTTGATGTCTGGGCCAAGGAAAAGTGTGTGTGAGAATTGAAGTTTTATCCCATCGCATGTTATCTTCCCTGTCACTCGATGTGGGGAACAAAAGGAAAATATATTAGTAGTTTAAGAATTTAGATTTTTTTTAATTTTTAATTTTTTAAATTTTAGTACAATTTGAAGTGTTTATAATTATAAAAAATAAATTGTTAGTAATGATATCCGTTTTGGAACCTAAGTTTTTGTAGAAATTGTTTGTGTACTACAAGTCAATACTCCACATCTTCCTAAGAAGATACATCACACGATGCCATGTTTTAGCATCTACGCTAGACAAGGAAATGCTACACATGCTAACCCATTTTGTACCACACTTAAGGGACATAAATAGATGGCATGCAAGATGAATATGAGAATATATTCTATAAACTTTGTAACTATTTTTGTAACAACCCCACTAGTGAGCATTGAAATTGTGGGTGAGATGGAAAGTTAGATATGATTGACATGCTCCATGAAAGAAATGGGGGAATGCATCTAAATATGTAATGGGTTCGGTTTTTGGGTCACTATGATAAGTGAATGTCCATAGAGAGTTAGAAAGAAAGAGTTTCACTAGAGCTCACTGTTTAGTACTGCATAAATGTTTTATGTTTAGAGATAATGCGTTAATTAGTGAAAGATGTTATTGTTTGTTGCATCTTTGTTCTAATTACCATTGATGTTTCTTGAGTGGGATTCGACCTATGTTTATGAGAATGTATTCACATGCCTTTGAGCTTAATTCATGGAATATAAATAACATTGGTCTTTGTATGTTGATGAGTTGAAACTTGAGTGTATACCTGTTTATATTATGACACACATTAATCTTATGGTACTTCTAAATAAATTACTCAATAGTTAATGGAGAGTTCATGCATTTGTTATTCCTTCACATCCTACACTATAAATTAACTCTTTGTGATTATCATGGTGTCTTGGGTAATACCTTATTTAGTCCTTGAATATTGAATATGCTAACTCCTATGGAGTTTTTGTTGGTAAATCCTATTGAATCCTGGGTATGATACCCCCATAAGAGCCAACAAGCGTTTCTTTTTTGACACCTAAAGGTATTGTACAAGATGTTGAAGGAAAAAAATAAGGTGGAAATCATATGGGGAGTAGATATAAGGCTAGTTATCTAAGAAGGAGCATGAGTTTGTGTGACGAGAAACTAGAAATATGTAGATCAATCTCGAGCAGTGGAAACAAAAGTACACCTATACCAATTTACATGAAACTTTCTTCGCTAAGTTTCCTTTTTTTATTGCATGAATGGAAAAAATGGTAGACATAGATTAAATCTTGATGTGAATCCCAACAACTACTAATGTGGGACTAAAACATGGTTAATAGGATGAAATATGTGGATAATAAGTGGACAAGAGTAGTCAAATTCTAGTTCGACCGAGTTGAGGAAGGGTATATAATTGAATTTTCTATTAAGTTCAGTTAATTCTTTAGCATTGTTGAAAGGAAATTTTCCATTGTCCCTATAAGGATACTATTGGAAGATATTCCTTTGTGCATAAAAATGTTATTTGTAGAGAACTAGTCAATGTGCATGGAGCTTGATAGGATGCTTGAGTAAACGGTATTGCATGAGGGGGGGGGGTGGAAATAGGTGGGGGAGATAGAATATGGGATCGAGGAAAAGAGAATATGAGGTGAGACAAGAATGGATCCAAAAGATATGAGGAGAAAGAAATCTAAGAGATAACAAAGAAGAGAAAATCTAAGGAGGAAAGTCAAGAAGAAAAGTGAAGATAAAAACAAGGAGTGAAGAATGAGTAGTCAATTCTAAGATAAAGAGAAAAGAATTCACATTTGGAGGGTGTGTAGGAGGATGTTTTATGCCAGAGAGGAGCATATAAAAATAAATCTTCTCAAAGAGATCCATCATTAAAAGAAAGGTATCAAGAGAGGATACCAAAAGTAGTGGGAGTAGGCATTAAGACCATGAATTCAAACTCCCTATATAGAAAGAGAGGAAGTCACATTAGAGGAAGATGGGTATAAAATCAGTTGAAAAGAAGAATCATATGATAATGGTGTATCCCTTTGAGAAGGGGTAGAGGCCTTCACTTTTATGAGTAGGATTTCATGGATATAGACAGGAAACTATTTTGGATCGCTCACCAAATAATATGATAAAGTACAGTGGAATCTCCTATTTGAACACCCCCCCTTGTACATTTGTACTTAAGAAGAAGGAAATGAAGAAAGCATAGAGGAGAGAAAAGTAGAATAAGAAAGAGTAGAATAAAGAGAAGAATATATGAGTGAATAAATCCAAATAGACAATACTTATCAAATATGAGCATCAAAATCAACACCAATCTATTAGCACTCTGTAAATTTTGTCCCGCTGAATAGACAAACAATAGAGGTAACTATTTCAACCATCTTTAAAGTTGAGGGACTAGTTTTCTCAAATCAGAGAGGGCTCTCTCTTGTCACTTGATATTTCTTTAATGAACAGTGGCTAGATTTGCTTTGTTTTGGGGGTTTTAAAAAAATTTCTGGCAAAGAAGGGGAGTAACACTTTGGGCTATGGAGTCAAAATTCTGAAATTGAATGAGAACAATGATCAGTCGGTAGAACTCTCCATAGAATAAAGGATAAATGAGGCAATGAATCTGAGATGTAACTCGAACTTAATTAGAGTGGTAAGAGGAAACAAATAATTGCATCAGAGCATTACATACATGAATTCTAAATTATCTAAGAAGAAACATACACAGTTTAAATTGCCTAGGCCAAGAGCATCAAATGATGAATTATGGGCCTTTAACTTTCCAATTTAAACAAATGAAAATGTAAATGGAATAAGAGATCACAGGAAATACATACAATGAGGGAAAACAAAACTCATATCACAACCATTAGAATATTTTCATAGAGACTTCAAAGTTGTTGCATATGTATTCAATTCAGCCCCAGAAAATTACAATGAAGTTCATAACAACTAGAACTATGCCCTTGCACCTTTTTCCGCCACTTAACACACTCAGAACCTCTAATACTTATACAATTGAAGTTCCTTTGGTGTGTAACTGATTGCAATAACTGAAACAAAATTTTTTAGCTTCAACAATGATTACAAATGGCAGTTTTCAGGAAAACATTTTATGATCCCTGTAGATTCCTCTGATGCCCCAGCTCCTTCCTTTGCCACGTTCTCTTTGAAATGTCACTCATACTCTTTCAAATATAATTTAATTTATCCATATTCTCATTAAACATTTGGGAATAATATATTTGAAATAATAAATAATTCCCAAATATTTTATATCTAGAATTAAATTTCCATAATTTAATTCATTGGATTTTAAAACCATTTATTGTTTGGCCCAATTCACCATTTCACTGTAAAAAACATTGACTGCTACTATTTCCCTGTGAAAAACATTTACTATGTAATGTTTTATCAATTTACTGTTTCACTGTGAAAACACATTTATTGTTTTTTCCAGTTTATCGTCTTTGGTAAAATACCTTTTATCTTCTTCTTTTACTTCTATAAATCTTTGGATAAAGAATTATCCAAGTCAATGCTCATGTCCATTGTCCCCTTTAAATATTTTGCATAGAAATAAACATCAATTTCTTTAATTTGTAATACTTAAATCTTACCTCCGTAAAACCTTTTCACCACGAGGAGGAATTTCATTTATTAGATATTCCATATTTGTTGTTGAAATGCACTACTAGAAAAATGTCGCACATTAAACATATGATAAATGGTGCATTGATTACATCGGGCTGGAGTGGTTTAATCCAAACTTCTTTTTCTATCCAACCTTTGACTTTTCCACCTTATAAATTGAGATTAGTTCCCATGATTTGACATGATTCCATAAATTAAATATTGGATTAAATATTAATATAAATATTTTAATATAAAATATTTATATTAATAATAATAAACCCTTTTTCTATTTCTTAAGGATTTTGGGCTTATTAGGCTTAACACATGACTTTGTGGATAGGATAAGGGTACTTAACAAAATGAATATTTTTTATTTTCAACAGGAATATGAAAATAAGTGTAAAAATGAATGAAGTGATGAAACTAAGGGATTTAGATGAGAATTAAGTCTAGGTATAGGATTGGGATATTTGTCAAATCTTTGAATCATGGAGGACATAATTATTTTGGATGATCAGTTGAGTGAAGGATTCAGGTGATGGCATCTTGATGGAGATGGTGAAAAAGTTTGAAAATCTAAGTGGAAAAATAACACAAGGATAGAATGCATTGGGAAAAATTGATGCAAATTAGCATGTGATATACAGTTCACCGAGTCTCATCAACTTTATATATCGGAGGTTAGAAAAAATGGTTTTAGGTAGAATGTTTTTCTCCCTGATGTTCCTCTGAGGGTGCTATGCATCCACAAATGAAACAAAGGTATTTTCCCCCGGCTTGCCTTTGCATAATTAAACTTCGTTCTATTTCACCGCTCGATATTTGCCTTAGTCGTTGATCCTGGCCATTACAAGATAAACAATCTGTCAAGTCCTACCTTTCGTGCCTCCGCTATATTTTTCCACATGCCGCCATATAATACCTTATACTCTAAACTATCACACTTCCATAGTGATGTGGCTTTTCCCTAAATCTATGAAACTTGCATCCTGATCTGAAAATTGTTATGATGATAACATAGGCTCCAACTAGGGATGTTATCCTCCCTGCGAGGTAGCAAAGAATTGTAAACCCGATTCCTAATCGATTGGGTTTCTCCAAAAATATGTGTGTGTACCCTACTCCTCTCTGTCACCAGTGTCTGCTGAAAACCAAACTATGCACATTTCTATCAACTGGATATTGAACACTGAATACACCACTAAAATCTGACTGTACACAATACTGAAAATCCAAACTGAAAAATGCTTGACCAACAAGATTATTCACACACTCCTATATACCCTGAAAATGTTGAAATGAATACTCAATCAAGTGATTCTAAACTGCTAATGTAGCCAATCAAGCAATTGGCTTCTTGATTCTCCTTTGCTCACATTTTTCTTAAGCTCGTAGACAAATATAAAAGATGATAGTTGAAAGAAAAAATTGAATCCAAAATTTGAGTTTATGAATTAAAAACATTCTTCCTTCACTAATGACTGTAATAGTATGGCCACGGGATCTATAAAACCATGAAAAATCATTTCTTCTTGATGAACAAAAATAGAAATACAAGCCTCTTTCATAAGCGTTTGTTTCTCTTGCTCTATTTCTTCAGTTCTGAGAACATTTTCAAATGAAATGGAAGCAATAGTTTTGTCTACTTTTCCATGCATCTTATAAAAACATTCATACATTCTTGAGCATATTCAAATATGACAGCCATACTATATGCGTCAAGGCTATCCTCTTGTTCATCAAACAATTTTGGTTTGGTTTCATTAAAATTATGGAAATTTGTTTGAGGACTGCCATTTTGACTTTCAAATGAATTAATAGAAATAAGTTCATGCTCATAATATTCTTGCAAATGTGAAAAGATAATATCATGCACTATTTCACACTCTAGAGTTCCCATGGATGCACTTTCAAAAACATGATTTTCAAATGAATCAAATAAAACCACAACCTCTTCATTATCTTTTTGTATTTTTGATTGAAAAATGGCATACACTGTTTTGTTTCTTTCTTGAAACTCTATGTCATTTGTTTGTTCATTGTTGGAAGTTTCCATAGATGCAGTTTCATAATCCTCATCCTTGTCTAGGCCAATTATAATTTGAACAACCATATCATTCATTGGGGGAGAAAGACAACCTTGAAACACTTTTTCTTGTTGAAAATATTGTTGAATATCTTCATCAAGTTCAGGGGAAGGAAAATAACTTTCAACAACAATTTCTTGATCATCTTCACCTTCAACTAGAGGAGGGAATACTATTTKTTGTTGGGATGAATATTCATAAAGGGCTTCTATGCTTTCATCATTGATACAYCCTTCATCACCAAAAACATCTTCAAGGTACTTGATGAAATGTTCACAAAACTCACAACAATCTTCAAACACCAAGAATGAAGGATCAAATTCTCCATAATGCTTAAAGAATGTTATATGGAAATATTTAAGAGAGTATGAGTTGCCTAGTTTTAAACCTTCATACCATAATCTTGATTTCCCCTCTAAAGTGTACATAAACATTTTCATCAAACAATCATCATGAAATTTAATCCCCAACTTACATATGTGCAGGTGAAATCTGATCAAGTGTAAGGAAGCATCATTTCCTTTCCCATTTTTGAATTTAGGAAAATATGTTTTTCAATCTATGTGAGGATACGATTTGGAAAGCGAGGAATATGAGAGAGATTCATTGGAGCATACCTTGTAGATATTGAACTCAACTTCGAACAGTGGAGTCGTCAATGATGTTTTGGAAGTTGGATTTTGCATTGAGAGAAGAGTCGCAAGCAAAAATTTGAATTTCTCAATTCTTCTACCAGTAGAATCACCTTTAAGATGATTTTCTGATGTGTGGAGTCACCAGAGCAGGAATACAACCAATATGTGCCTAAGTGTATGATGCTCTCAGACCTTATAACTCAACCATGTCATTATTTTCCAAGGAAAATCTTTCAATTTCATCCTCGGCAACGTCACCAAAATGTTAGCACTCTATAAATTTTGTCCGGCTGAATAGACAAATGATAGAGGTAACTATTTAAACCAACTTTAGAGATTTGACACTAGCTTTCTCAACTTAGAGAGGGATCTCTCTTGTCACTTGATACTTCTTTAATGAACAGTGGGTAGATTTGGTTTGTTTTGGGGGTTTTAAATAAAATTGATGGCAAAGAAGGGGAGTAACACTTTTGGCTATGGAGTCAAAATTATGAAATTTAATGAGAACAATGATCATTCAGTAGAACTCTCCAGAGGATAAAAGATAAATGAGGCAATGAATATGATTTCTAACTTGAACTTAATTAGAGTGGTAAGAGGAAAAATAAACAAATAACTACATCAGAGAATTACAGAAATGAATTTTGAATTAGCTAAGAAGAAACATACACAGTTTAAATTGCCTAAGCCAAGAGCACCAAATGATGAATTATGGGCCTTTAACTCTCCAATTTAAATAGAAAAAAATTTAAATGGAATAAGAGATCACACGAAATACGTACAATGAGGGAAAACAAAAATCATATCACCACCATTATAATCTTTTCATAGAGACTTCAAAGTTGTTGCATATGTATTCAATTCAGCCCCAAAAAATTACAATGAAGTTCAGAACAACCACAACTGTGCCCTTGCACTTCTTCCCCCCACTTAATACACTCAGAACCTATAGTACTTATACAATTTAAGTTTCTTTGGTGTGTAACTAATTACAATAACTGAAACAACATGTTTCAGCTTCTACAATGATTACAAATGACAGTTTTCAGAAAAATGTTTTATTATCCTTGTAGATTCCTCTGACACTTCAACTCCTTCCTCTGCCACGTTCACTTTGAAATGTCACTTATACTCTCTAAAATATAATTGCATTTATCCATATTCTCATTAAACATTTGGGAATAATATATTCGAAATATGAAATAATTCCCAAATATTTTCTATCCTGTGGAATTAAATTTCCATAATTTAATTCATGCCCGTGGCTTTTAAAACCATTTACTGTTTGGCCAAATTCACCATTTCACTGTAAAAAAACATTTACTGTTATTATTTCCATGGGAAAAACATTTATTGTGTGATGCTTTTCCAATTTACCGTTTCACCGTGAAAAAACATTTACTGTGTCTTTTTTCTAGTTTACCGTCTTTGGTAAAATACCTTTTATCTTCTTCTTCTGCTTTTGTAAATCTTTGGATAAAGAATTATCCAATTCTCCGTTCACGTGCATATTCCGCTTTAAATCATATTCCCCTTTAAATATTTTGCATAGAAATAAACATTAATTTCATTAATTTGTAAAACTTAATTCTTACCTCCGTAAGACCTTTTCACCACGAGGAGGAATTTTATTTATTAGAAATTCCATATTTGTTGTTGAAATTCACTCCTGAAAAAATGTTGCACATTAAACATATGATAAATGGTGCATTTATTACATCGATCTTGGGTTGGAGTGGTTTAATCCAAACTACTTTTATCTCTGATCTGCTCCACGTAAAAATATGTTTCCATGAAAGAAACCACAGTAGTATTCCCTACCTTCACAAAATTAACCTCCTCGCTACTTCAATCCTCGATATGCATGTGAACCCTTCATCCAACCTTTGACTTTTCCACATTACATATTGAGATTCGTGCCCATGATTTGATGTGATTCCATAAATTGAATATTGGATTAAATATTAATATAAAATATTTATATTAATAATACTAAACCCTTTTTCTATTTTGTAAGGATTTTGGACTTATGAGGCTTAACACATGACTTTGTGGATAGGATGAGGGCACTTAATTAAATGAATATTTTTTATTTTTAATGGGAATATGAAAAAAAGGGTAAAAATGAATAAGGTGATGAAACTAAGGGATTTAGATAAGAATTAAGGCTAGGTATAGGCTTGAGATATTTGTCAAATATTTGAATCATGGAGGACATGACTATTTTGGATGATCAGTTGAGTGAAGGATTTAGGTGATGGTAGCTTGACGGAGCTAGTGAAAATGTTTGAAAATTTGAGTGGAAAAATACCACAAGGACAAGATGCATTGGGAAAAAATAACGCAAATTAGCATGTGATCTACAGTCCACCGAGTCTCATCAAATTTAGATATCGGGGGTTGGAAAAAACGGTTTTGGGTAGATCAATTTTTTCCCTGATGTGCCTATGATGGTTCCACACATCCACAAATGAAACCACGATAGTTTTCCCTGGCTTGCGTTCGCATAATTAAACTTCATTCTATTTCTCCGCCCGATATGTGCCTTAGCCATTGATCTAGGTTGTTTCAAGATCGACAGTCTGTCGAGTCCTACCTTTCGCTCCTCCGCTATATTTTTACACACATGGCCATATAATACCGTATACTCTAAAATATCAAACTTCCATAACAATGTGGCTTTTCACTAAATCTCTAAAACTTGGATCATGATCTGAAAATTGTTATGATGATAACATAGGCTCCAACTGGGGATGCTATCCTCCCTGCGAGGTAGAAAAGAACTGTATACCCGGTGCCTGAGTCATTGGGATGATCCCAAAACATGTGTGTGTACCCTACTCCTACCTGCCACTAGTGTCTACTGAAAACCAAAATCTGCACACTGCTCTCAACTTGATACTAAACACTGAATACATCGCTAAAATATAATTGTACACAATAATGGAAATCCAAACTGAAAAATGATTTACCAACAAGATTATTCGCACACTCTAACCTACTTTAAAATTATGTAAATGAATGCTCAGTCAAGTGATGCTAAAGTGCCAATGCAACCAATCAAGCAATTAGCTTCCCAATTCTCCTTTGCACACATTTTTCTTAAGCTGGAAGACAAATGTAAAAGATGGCAGCTAAAAGAAAAAATTGAATCCAGAATTATGGTTTATGAATGAAACAAATTCTTCCTACACTGATGACTATAATAGGATGGGCACGGTATCTAGAAAACCATGAAAACTCATTTCTTCTTGATGAACAAAAACAAAAATACAAGCCTCTTTCATAAGTGTTTGTTGCTCTTGCTCTATTTCTTCAATTCTGAGAACATTTTCAAATGAAATGGAAGCAATAGGTCTATCTGCTTTTCCATGCATCTCTACAAAAACATTCATACATTATTAAACATCTTAAAATATGAAAGCCATATTATGTGCATCAAGGATAACCTCTTGTTCATCAAACAATTTTTATTTGGTTTCATTAAACTTCTGGAAATTTGTTTGAGGACTGCCATTTTGACCTTCAAATGAATTAATAGAAATAAGTTCATGCTCATAATATTCTTGCAAATGTGAAAATCTAACATCATGCACTATTTCATAGTCTAGAGTTCCCATGGATGCTCTTTCAAAAACATGATTTTCAAATGAATCAAATAAAAACACTGCCTCTTCATTATCTTTATGTATTTCATATTGAAAAATGGCATACAGTACTTTATTTATTTTCTGAAATTCTATGTCATCTGTTCGTTCATTGCTAGAAGTTTCAATAGATGCAGTTTCAAAATCCTGATACATGCCTAGGACACTTAGAATTTGAACAACCATATCATTCATAGGGGGAGAAATACAACCTTGAAACACTTTGTCTTGATGAAAATCTTGTTGAATATATTCATCAAGTTCAGGTGAAGGAAAATAACTTTCAACAACAATTTATTGATGAGCTGCACCTTCAACCAAAGGAGGGGATACTATTTGTTGTTGGGATGAATATTCATAAAGGGATTCTATGATTTCATCATTCATGCACCCTTCATCACCAAAAACATCTTCAAGGTACTTGATGAAATGTTCACAAAACTCACAACAATATTCAAACACCAAGACTGAAGGATTAGATTCTCCATAATGCTTAAGGAATGTTATATGGAAATTTTTAAGAGAGTATAAGTTGCCTGGCTTTAAACATTCATACCATAATTTTTCTTTCCTCTCTAAAGTAGCCATAAACATTTTCATCAAACAATCCTCGTGAAATTTAATCCCCAGCTTACATATGTGCATGTAAAATCTAATCAAGTGTAAGGTAGCATCATTTCCTTTCCCATTTTCAAATTTAGGCAAATGTTTTTGCCAAACTATGTGAGGAATACGATTTGGAAATCTAGGAATATGAAATTGATTCATTGGAGCATACCTTGCAGATATTGAACTCTTCTTCGAACAGTGGAGTCATCAATGATGTTTTGGAAGTTGGATTCTGCATTGAGAGTGGAGTCGCCGGTGAAAATTTAAATTCTTGGATTCTTCTACCAGTGAAATCACCTTCAAGATGATTTTCTGATGTGTGGAGTCGCCAAAGCAGGAATAAAACCAATATGTGCCTAAGTGTCTTCTGCTCTCATACCTTAGAACTCAACCATGTCATTCTTTCCCAGGGAAAATTTTTCAATTTCGTCTCCGGCAACGATGCCAAAATGTTAGAAATCTGTAAATTTTGTCTGACTGAATAGACAAATGATAGAGGTAACTATTTCAACCAACTTTAGAGCTAAGGCAGTATCTTTCTCAACTCATAGAGGGCTCTCTCTTGTCACTTGAGATTTCTTTAATGAACTTTGTCTAGATTTGGTTTGTTTTGTGGGTTTTAAATAAAATTGTTGGCAAAGAAGGGGAGTAACACATTGGGCTATGGAGTCAAAATTCTGAAATTGAATGAGAACAATGGTCATCCGGTAAAGCTCTCCAGAGGATAAAGGCTAAATGAAGAAATGAATCTGAGTTGTAACTCGAACTTAATTAGAGTGGTAAGAGAAAAAAGAAACAAATAACTACATCAGAGCATTATGGAAATGAATTCGAAATTAGCTAAGAAAAAACATAAACAATTTAAATTGCCTAAGCCAAGAGCAACAAATGAAGATTTTTGAGCCTTTAACTCTCCAACTTAAATAGAAAAAAATGTAAATGGAATAAGAGATCACAAGAAATACATACAATGAGGGAAAACAAAACTCATATCACCACCATTACAATCTTTTCATAGAGACTTCAAATTTGTTGCATATGTATTCAACTCATCCCCGGAAAATTACAATGAAGTTAAGAACAACCATAACTTTTCCCTTGCACTTCTGCCCACCACTTAATACACTCAGAACCTCTAATACTTATACAATTTGAGTTCCTTTGGTGTGTAACTAATTACAATAACTGAAACGAAACGTTTCAACTTCTACAATGATTACAAATGACAGTTTTCAGAAAAACTTTTTATGATCCCTGCAGATTCCTCTGACACTCCATCTCCTTCCTCTACCATGATCTCTTTGAAATTTCACTCATACTCGTTCAAATATAATTGCATTGATACATATTCTCATTAAACATTTGGGAATAATATATTTGAAAAACATTTGTTGTGTAATGTTTTTCCAATTTACCGTTTCACTGTGAAAAAACATTTACTATGTGTTTTATCCAGTTTACCACAGTTGATAAAATACCTTTTATCTTCTTCTTTTACTTCCGTAAATCTTTCGATAAAGAATTATCCAAGTCTCTATTCATGTGCATCTTCCCCTTTAAATATGTTGCATAGAAATAAACATTAATTTCTTTAATTTGTAAAACTTAAATCTTACCTCCGTAAAACCTTTTCAGCATGAGGAGGAATTTCATTTATTAGAAATTCCATATTTTTTGTTGAAATGCACTCCTAGAAAAAAAATTCACGTTAAACATATGATAAATGGTGCATTTATTACACTGGGCTTGGGCTGGAGTGGTTTAATCCAAATTGCTTTTACCTCCAATGTGCTCCACATAAAAACACGTGTCTATGAAAGAAACCACAGTAGCATTCCCCAACTTGCCTTCACAAAATTAACCTCCTCGCTACTTCAAACCCCGATATGCATGTGTGCCCTTCATCCAGCCTTTGACTTTTACACATTATAAATTGAGATTCATGCCCATGATTTGAGGTGATTCCATAAATTAAATATTGGATTAAATGTTAATATAAATATTTTAATATAAAATATTTATATTAATAATAATAAACCCTTTTTCAAACATGGGAATCAGAGTGAGAGAGTGGTGGAGATTGGAGAGAATGGCTGCCTGGCAAGGGTTTGAAGAGGCCGAGAGTGAAGGTGCGAAAATTGTAGAGGTTCGCAAGCCTCTCCTCTGGTAGGGTGCGAACTTCTATTACTCACCCTTCGCGAGTCCTCGAAAGAAAACATTCTCGCAGGCTGCTTTCCTGCAGGGAGCGAACTACCTTCTCTGTCCATGTTCCGAGAAGAGCCAATCTGAGGCCACTGATCACTGGAGAGGGATCGAAATCAAGCTCAATGTGGAGGCAGATTGCTTGCCAGAGTGTGGGTCACTCGCTGGTGAAGAGGACTGTTGAGCACTGCCTCTTGAACGTGGAGCGGGCGTGGAGCTGGTTTGTGCCTTTGAGAAGTGGAATCGTTTCATGCATAATCGTTGCATGCATGCTCTCATAATCGTTCCATCTTCCAGTGTGTGGCAACTTTGAGCTCTAGCGAAGTGTTTGTTGGGAGAGGACGAGTTCTCCTCTAAAGGGCGAGTGGGAAAATTGTGTCAGGTTCTGTGGGCATCATTCTTCAGCAAGAAGATGAGTTATGACAGTGTGAAGGGATAAGTTTGTAAGGTTGACGCTGCCATGGAGGCCCAAGACTTTCCCCTTAGGCCCTCGCATTCTCCGCCCCCGGATGTTGAAGCTGCCTTCTCCTCCCTACTAGCTTCGTTGCCCAAAAAGAAGAAACCCGAAGCCACTAAGTTCGTCAAAAATCTCGATGATGTTCCCAACGTAAACCTCCCTCCTAAGGATCCGATCCAGGTCGCCTTGTCCCTGGCAGATCGGGCCCTGGTGGGTCAATTCACGGGCCTTTGGACCTCGCCAAAATCGACAGAAAACTGGGTCGTTAAGAATTGGATTCTCTTGATCAAGAACAAAGTCACCTCATATTTTCTGGGTAGAGGCTACTTCTTGTTCAAGTTCAACACAAAGGAGGACAAAGACTTGATCTTCAGGAATGGGCCCTATTTCATGGGACCTCAGGGCCTCTAACTCAACAAATGGACCCCTGACTTCTACCCGACCGTGGATGTCCCAACGGGAGTTCCTGTCTGGGTTCGGCTCCCTAATCTTCCTGTGCACTGCTGGAACTGGGATTCCCTCAAGCACATTGGAGATGCCTTGGGAAAGTTCATTGATCGAGCAAACAACAAGGATCAGTATGATTGCGCCCTAATCTGTGTCGAGTTGGACTTAGAGGTGGGACTTCCGAAGGCCATCAAATTAAAGGTTGGCAGTTGGACGCATGTGAAAGTGTTGGAATACGAGCAACTCCCTTTCAAATGTAGTAAATGTCACGTCTATGGCCATTTTGCAAGAGGGTGTCCGAACAAAGGGGAAGAAGAGAAAGGAAAGGAAGATGGTTGGAACCAAGTCAAGAGGTCAAAGACAACTCACAAGAAGACTGGGGCTCAAGGCTCTCATCCTGCCTCCACCCAGAATGATCCTCCTCCAAAAAGTCAAGGAAATACGTATGAGCTCTTAAGCTCTTCAGAAGAGACTCCTCGGGAAGAAGCTACACAACACAAACCCTCAGAGAAAATGACTTCAGCAGGAACAAGT
The DNA here is from genome assembly GCA_009831015.1 of Picea engelmannii. Lineage (NCBI taxonomy): Eukaryota > Viridiplantae > Streptophyta > Pinopsida > Pinales > Pinaceae > Picea > Picea engelmannii. The sequence continues at coordinate 303,971 of ML778757.1, forward strand.
CCTGAAGAAAGTGACACGGCAATAAATAAGGATAAGCAACCAGAAGCCTCCGAGGAGGAGCATGAATCAGAGGAGTCTGAGGAGGATGGATAAATAGAAGAGACGCAGACATCGGTCAGAAGATCTGCAAGGGGCCACAAATATGCCAGAGAAAAGAGAGACCAAGAAACTTATAAAAATAAGCTTCAGGGTAGTCAGCCCACTCTGGAGAAGCTCCTTGACAAAAATACGAAGATGCCTATAAATCAAGTGCAAGGCTCCAAGGGAGCCCCTCACCATAAAAATAAATGATGAAGATTGTCTCCTGGAACTGCACAGGAATGGGGAGAAAAGTGAAAGAAGAAGAAACAAGAAGACTTTTAAGAAGAGAAGCCCCAGACATTCTTCTGATTCAGGAGACCAAAATGGAGGACAATGAGTTTCTCCAAATCAGTAAAAAATTATGGAAAGGAAGTAGTGGTCAAGCAGTTTCAGCACGGGGAGCCTCTGGGGGTCTGGGCTCTCTTTGGAATCCTCTCAAGTTCAGGTTGGTCTTCGAGCTGCACAAAACCCATTGGTTGTTTTTGAAGCTCCAACCTTTGGATTCAAGGGAGGCACTTAATATTTTCAATGTCTATGTTCCAACAAATATAGGGGAGAAAAGGGAGTGTTGGGACTCCATCAGGCATCTATCGGAGTCAGAAAACTTAGAAAACATCATTGTTGCAGGTGATCTAAATCTGACCTTGTGCATGGAGGAAAATCGAGGAGGCACAATCATAAGAGACCCTGCAAGGTTGTGGGTGGAAGACCTCATGTAGGACTGGGATCTGCTAGATATCCCCCCAGAAAATGGTAGACAAATGTTTGGTGCAAAGTTCCTTCCTTTTGCTGGGCTTAGAATTTAGATTGCATATTCTCCCTTGCAGTGATTTTGATCATAAGCCCTTTATGCTTGAGATGTTGGGCCATAATGATATTGGCCCCATTCCAGTCAGGTTCAATCCTCTTTGGGTGAGGGAACCTGATTTTCGGAATCTGGTTCTGGACAGTTGGAAAACGCCAGTGAAAGGTTCACCTTTCTTCATTTGGGAGGAAAAACTTAGAAGACTGAAAGTTGTTCTTAAATCTTGAGCCAAATATCTTCCCTCCCCTTCAAAAGAGAGAAGGAAGACCCAAGACATTCTTTCCCAGCATCATGCCCAAAGCGAAGACGTTGAAATAACTAAAGAAGTATTGGATAAGGAAGCTGAGCTTCAGCAATGCTTCCATAAAGCTTGCCCCTTGGAGGAAGAGTATTGGAGGCAAAAGTCTAGGAGTTTATGGCTTAAAGTGGGAGACATAAATATTGCCTTCTTCCACAAACAATCTCAAGCCAGAAAGAGCTTCAAATCTATTGCAGAAATCAAGGATGGTAACTCGACACACAAAGACTTTGAGAGCATAAAGAGAGCAGCTTTCAACCACTTCCAAAACCTGTACAGAGAAGAGGGTGTGACCGACCCAAACTCAAAATTTTTGGAGGCGGTTCCCCATAGGATCTCTACTTTAATGAATCAACAGTTGGAAGCGAAGATCTCTATACAGGAAACAAAAGAGGCTCTCTCCGACATGGAGCTGGACAAAGCCCCAGGCCCGGATGGCTTCACTGCAAGATTCCTTCAAACCTGTTGGTAGATTGTCGAGAAATACCTCTACAAAATGATTTTGAAATCCCAAAATTGACAGAAAATAGGGGGCAGCACCAACTCAGCTTTTCTCGCCCTCATTCCCAAGGAAAAGGGTGCTAAAGATTTTAATCGGTTCCGTCCCATCTCTCTTTGTAACATTGGATATAAATTAATCACAAAAGTGTTAGAAAAACAGGACCGCAGAGCAATAGAATAAAACAAATGCAGAAACAAAACACAGAAGACACACAATACAAGAGAGACACAGATTTACGTGGTTCACCCAGTGTGGGGTACGTCCACCAGAGAAATTTCCAGGTCCTTCCTTTATTATTATCCAGCAAATGAAGGGATACAACCCACAACAAAACCCATTGTAACTTCCTCTTCTTTCTCTCACAGTCTCCTCTCTCAGAATACAATATTCACACTCATACATAGCCGCAATACATTTCCCTCATAAAAGAGGGTTGCCTTCTAGGGAAAAAACCCTAACATAATCTCTGCCGTTAGATCTGCGACCTTATAATGAACGGTCCAGATTTAAAATGAAATTACAATATACTTTTATAAGGCAATTTTTTCTTCGGGGGCTTCGCCCCTGAACCCCCGCTGGGGGCCTGCTTGCCCCCAGACCCCCCAGCCGGGGGGATGGACCCCCCGGACCCCGCAGAGGGGGTACCCCTCCTATGCACTCCCCCGCGTGGAAGAGTGTACATACTTCTAGGGTGTAAATACTTCATGGGGTATAAACACGGCTGAAAGCAAGGACCTCTGAATCAGGAAGATAATCAGGCTCCACAACCAACAATCTCCCACTTGGAGATTGATCTCAACAACTCCACTGCNAGTGTACATACTTCTAGGGTGTAAATACTTCATGGGGTATAAACACGGCTGAAAGCAAGGACCTCTGAATCAGGAAGATAATCAGGCTCCACAACCAACAATCTCCCACTTGGAGATTGATCTCAACAACTCCACCGCTGCAGCATATGCTGGACTCTGAACCTTCTTGTACGTGGCAAATTTCTCATCTTCATCTTCATTCTTGAAGACCAACTGAAACTGAGCAAGAACTCAGTTTCTCCCTAGTTACTCCCTTTGTTAACATGTCTGTAGGATTCTAGCTAGTGTGTATCTTTTCCATCTTCAATTGTCCATCTTCCAAGGTGGATCGTATGAAGTGGTACCTCAACTATATATGCTTATTCTTTGAATGGAAGGCTGAGTTCTTTGCAAGGTGAATGGCACTCTGACTATCACAGTACAACCTGCTATTCTCTTGCTTCTTTCCAAATTCCTCCATAAACCTTTGTAACTAAATCATCTCTTTACTAGCCTTTGTAGCAGCAACATACTTTGCCTCTGTTGTTGAATGTGCAACAACCTTTTGCAGTTTTGAAATCCAACTTACTGTTGTTCCACCTATAGTAAAAACATACCCTGTGGTGCTCCTCCTACTGTCTTTATCACCTGCCATATCTGAATCAACATATCCCTATAGA
>ML778757.1:310243-325078 GCA_009831015.1 Picea engelmannii
TTCTCGACCCTAAACTTTCCATCTTACGACATTGCTCCCACTCGAACCAAGAACCCTCTTTTCCTGCGAGTTACCTTACGCTCTGATACCAGTTGTTAGAAAAAGAGGACCGCCGAGCAATAAAATAAAACAAATGCAGAAACAAAACACAGAAGACACATAATACAAGAGAGACACAGATTTACGTGGTTCAACCAGTGTGGGCTACGTCCACCAGAGAAATTGCCAGGTCCTTCCTTTATTATTATCCAACAAATGAAGGGTTACAAGCTACAGAAAAACCCGTTGTAACTTCCTCTTCTTTCTCTCACAGTCTCCTCTCTCAGAATACAATATTCACACTCATACATAGCCGCAATACATTTCCCTCATAAAAGAGGGTTGCCTTCTAGGGAAAAAACCCTAACATAATCTCTGCCATTAGATCTGCGACCTTATAATGAACGGTCCAGATTTACAATGAAATTACAATATACTTTTATAAGGCAATTTTTGCTTCGGGGGCTTTGCCCCCAAACCCCCATTGGGGGCCCTCTTGCCCCCAGACCCCCCAGCCGGGGGGATGGACCCCCCGGACCCCGCAGAGGGGGTACCCCCCCCTCTGCACTCCCCCGCATGGAAGACTGTACATACTTCTGGGGTGTAAATACTTCATGGGGTATAAACAAGTCTGAAAGCAAGGACCTCTGAATCAGGAAGATAATCAGGCTCCACAACCAACAGAAAGTAATTTCCAATAGGCTGAAAGGTATCCTCCCAACCATCATCCTGGAGAACCAAGGCGGATCTGTTCAGGGGAGACAGCTTGCTGACAATTTCATTCTCGTGCAAGAGGCGATTCACTCAAGCCATCTTCGCAATGAGAAAGGTATGGTAATTAAACTTGATTTAGTAAATGCCTTTGATCGGGTCAGACTTAGCTTTCTTTGGGAAGTTTTGAAAAAAATTGGCTTTGGAATGGGCTTTCTAAATTGGATATATGCTTGTATTGTCGATCCTTGGATCGCCCCCTTGGTGAATGGGAGAGAAGTTGGCTTTTTTAAAGATTCAAGAGGGCTTAGGCAGGGTTGCCTCCTCTCTCCGCTTCTCTTCGTCCTCCATGTTTCCGTCCTGAGTTTCTACCTTGATCAGAAATTGATCGTCCAAGAGATCTTGGGGCTCAATATAGCAAGAGGGGTAAAAAATGTAAATCACACACTATTTGCGGATGATACCCTCTTGTTAGGGGATGCCTCTGCTAGATCTTCTTTAATATTTAAGGAGGTCTTGGACGACTACAATGAAGCTACAGGCAATTGTTTAAACAAAGGTAAATGTAAAAATTTTTGCTGGAATATCTATGCTTCCACCCTCTCTACCATCTCCCAAATCCTTGGTTTTTCTGCCTCCCTTTCTTGGTCCTCTTTTACTTATTTAGGCCTTCTCGTCTTCCCTAAACTGGCTTACAGTAGAGACTGGATTCCTCTGTTGGACAAATTTAAGGCCAAAATTCAAGCCTGGGGTTTCTCTTGGTTAAACCTTGCCGGCAAAACTGTCCTCATCAAATCCGTTCTCAGTAGCCTCCCCATCTTTCAATTCTCTGTCTTTCTTGCACCTGCAGGGATTATCAAAAAAATGGAAGCCTTCATTCGTAAGTTCTTCTGGAAAGGGGGAAATCACAATGACAGGAAAATCCCCTTGGTAAGTTGGGAGAAAATTTACAAGCCCTAGATTGAAGGAGGCCTCAACTTCAAAGATCTCAGCCTCCAAAACATAGCCATGGGAGCCAAGATCTTCTGGAGGATCATTGGACCACACCGAGGTTGGGCACAAAGAGCTCTATGGAGGAAATACTTCAGGGGGAAGAGGAAGAGATGCCTGGACACCTCTCTGCCCACTACAGGCTCACATGTGATCAAACTTTTCCACAAAGAATCCCCTTTGATCAGAGACAAAGCATATTGGATTCCAGGCAATGACAAAGAAATTAGGATATGGGACGACTGCATCATGATGTATCCTCCCCTATCGTCTCACTGCTCTATGCACATGCTTCGTTTGTGGTTGAACAACGCAGGCTACATAAATCTTTGGGACATCTCTGAGTGGGCAGGCAGTACTTGGCTACATTGGATACTTCCCCCCATTCCTCCAGAGCTGACTCACGCTCGTGATCTTCTCCTGTCTCTGCTAAATGGTAAGGCGCCTCTGCGTGTGGGAAAGAAGGATGTGCGTGGTTGGGGAGTTGCCCCAGAACTGTACACAGTTGTGCAGGGATATAAAAGCCTCCAAGTTCGTCCTCACGTCCCTCCTGATCCTTTTGTTTGGAAAGGGCTCTGGAATTACAAATCCATGCCAAAGGTTGACTCATTTTGTTGGCTGTTATGTCACAGAGGGATTTTAACTGCTGACAGATTGAAGAAGAAAGGGTTCCAAGGTCCCTCTCGCTGCCATTTATGTTGTGACAGTGAGGAGAACGCCCAACACATCATTTTAGACTGCAATTTTTCAAGAGAAATATGGCAAGGCCTATTGAGCTATTGGAAAACTGAATTTATCTTACCCATGTCTATCACAGATCTGTTTGCAAATTGGCGAAATCTCTATCCAGGAACGCTCCCAAAGAATGAAAATTTTAAAGCTGAATGGCTCTCCTTGCCGAAATTTGTTTGCTGGCAAATTTGGCTTGAGCGTAATAGAAGAGTTTTCATATATGCAAGCTTAAACTCCTAGTTCATCATCATTAAAATAAAAAGTCTATGGAAAGAAATTCTGGGGGAACATTTTCCGGACTTGAATCTAAGCCAGCAAGATTTAGATTGGGGTGCCTTGTTGAATCTCCAATTCTATGGTGACATAAGGCAGCACAAGAATATAAAAGAGTGGCAATTCAGAGGAAAGGAGAATGACCTTTCTGATCTGCTCCTTAGGCAATCCAGATACTTCTTGTTTTTCGATGGGGCAGCGAAAGGCAATCCCAGATTGGCTGGGGCAGGAGGAATTATAAAAAATAAAGAGGGCATAATTGTGTCAAAGTTCGCTTGGGGATTAGGGAAATATACTAGCATGCAAGATGAGGCCTTGGCACTTATGCAAGGTCTCAAGCAAGCAAAGGCTAATGGTATTTCAGATGTCAGTATCATTGGAGACTCTCAGTCCATTATCAAAGTCTTAGTGGAGGACTCCTTTCCAGCAGATATCAGATTGGCAAGAGTGATTTCAAGAATCAGAATTCTGGTGAAATCTCTCCGGACCGCATCCTTTCTTCATGTTCTGAGGGAAAATAATAAGGAGGCTGATTTGGAAGCCAACAGGGCAGTTCCACTTCCCACAGGCTTCCTCTTGATAGAAGGGAGTGAGGAGTGGGACTCCATACCATAATTTTTGCTATGTTTTTTTGGATTTTACTGAACCAGTTTGTATGCCTATTTAAGATGGGGAAAATAACGGAGATAGACTCGATATTCTCGAGTAAAATCTATGGATTCCCAAATTTTGAGGCCTATGATCAGTTAGTAGAAGAAAATTTAAGGGCTATGCCCGATCTAATGTAATCGGTGAAAGGCATTTTGGCCAAATTCTAATAGAAATCCATCCTCGTTCTTGTAAAAAAAAATTAATAACCCCTTTTTCTATTTTCTAAGGATTTTGGGCTTATGAGGCTTAACACATGACTTTGTGGATAGGATGAGTGTACCTAGTCAAATGAATATTTTTTATTTTCAATGGGAATATGAAAATAAGGGTAAAAATGAATGAAGTGATGAAACTAAGGGATTTAGATAAGAATTAAGGCTAGGTATAGGCTTGCAATATTTTCCAAATCATTGAATCATGGAGGACATGACTATTTTGGATGATTAGTTGAGTGAAGGATTTAGGTGATGGTAGCTTGACGGAGATGGTGAAAAAGTTTGAAATTCTGAGTGGAAAAATAACACAAGGACAAGATGCATTGGGAAAAATTAATGCAAATTAGCATGTGATCTACGGTCCATCGAGTCTCATCAACTTTAGATATCAGGGGTTGGAAAAAATGGCTTTGGGTAGCTCTTTTCACCCTGATATGCTTCTGAGGGTTCCATTGTAGTTTTCCTCGACCTGCCTTTGCATAATTAAACTCTGTTCTATTTCTCCACTCGATATGTGCCTTAGTCATTGATTCAGGCCATTTCAATATCGATGGTCCACTGAGTCCTACCTTTTGTGCCTCCTCTATATTTTTCCACATGCCTCCATATAATACATTATACTCCAAACTATCACACTTCCATAGAAATGTGGCTTTTCTCTAAATCTTTGAAACTTGGATCTTGATCTGAAAATTGTTATAATGATAACACAATCAACAATCAATAAGGAAGAAACAGTTCTATATTCAATATGGAAAACCAATATTCAACTCTAAGGCTTCCTGCATTTCAAGGGATGATAAGAGATGATGGAGAGAATCATTGGTTCATGTGTGAAGATATATGGTCTGTGAAAAGACTCAAGGATGGATTATCCAGTTTTGTGTAGTTGGAGACTACCTTAATAGATAGATCTCTAATGTGGTGTAGGAAGTACAAGATGACTACATCAATGGGGAAATCCAAGTCCTTACTAGACATAAATAGAGATATACTTAGGTAATTTCATAAAACTATGTCAGAATCACTCTACATCATGGAATTAAAATAGATTAATCAATTATCTCGTCAAAACATGTGGGATTTTGACCAACAATTCAATATTTTGATGGATAGGTCAACATTTCATCTACAATATGTCCAACATAGAGAATTTTTTATTTCTATACTACAGCTTCATATTCAAGTTCTCCTCTCCTAGCACAAGGTGATGACCCAAGAAGAGTCTATGGAAATTGTAATGCACCTAAAATCTACACCAAGAGGTTGTGAGAGTTCGATAGGACCGGTCCAGTTACAATATCATCTCATAAACCTCACCATGAAGTTACAAGATATGGCTAAGTCTGACATAGTGAGGGAGAATGTTTAGCGTACTACGTGTCACAAAAAATGTCACCAAATAAATGTGTCCCACATTGAAAAATTACACAATTATGGGTGAATTGCATATGTTCTGTATAGGACCACATACCAAATGGTGTCACATTTGCAAGTAATGGCACTATATATCTCCCCTTTTCCTAACAATGTAGAAGAGTCATAAGACTAAACATACTCCATTTTTTGAGTTTTTCAAATCCATGGGACATAACGGGAACAACTTTAGGCTATTGCAAGTGATGCAAGAGCACAGTCTAGATTATTTCTAGGTCCAAGAAGAATAAAAGGGTGGATATTGGAGAGGATTTGATACATGAGGATATAGAGGAGGATATGGATTAGGAAGAGGAAGATGAAGAGGATACAATGGTGGTGGAGGAAGACAACCTACCTACTTTAACTATGATTATGTAGGCCACTCATCTCGCTTTTTCACCAAACCAAAAACATTATGTGGATATTGCAACGATACAAATCATCTCATGGGTGATTTCCCAGATTTTTTGGAAAAATGGGAAGAGAAGAAGGGGCACTACAATATGGTGATTGTAGGGAAACACAATGTTCATAATTAAAAATAAGAATCCAATGTGTGGGTATTCACCTGAGGAGGAACCCAAGGAGGAACCTAAATGAGAATGGTCCTGGAACGAGCAAAATTTTTAGGTTAGAGCGTAGAAGGAAACACAAAAAAAGTAGTGCAGGAACCTCCCAAGTTTGATGTCATGCAACATAATAAATTTTTGAGTGATGCACAAAGGGCTCTAGAAAATGATAGAGCATGCAGAGTGTTACAACATGCAACAAAAAGTTCATTGGAGAAAGCATGTGCATGTGATGATTTATAGTTTGCAACATGGAGGTTGTTCAAGGAAGCATGTGCACGTGAAGAGTTACAATAAACAACACACAAGTCACTCTAGAAATCTTGCATGCTAAAGCAATAGAATGTGCAACGATTTTTTTTTGGATAAATACCACATGCACAAAGAGTTATAGTGGGAAAAACACAAGGTAATCAAAGAAGATCATGTGCACAAATAAATGCAACACGTGGCAAAAGAGGAAATGTACCCCAATACTTACAACCAAGATGAATAAAAAAACCAAGTGATTTCTTTCATTGTTTCCTTAAGTTTTTAAGCGATCCTAAAGTTGTAAATAAATAGACCCACATATTAACAAGATATATGGGGGGAGAGGAGAAAACTATAGCTATTTCTGACCCGCTGCCATAACATGACATCTACCATGTGAGAAAATAAAATCAAACACAAAGAGAGTTCAAGATGACAGTTGAGCTCATGATTTATGAGATGGACGGGGTCATGTTGGATCGAGGATCCAATGTGAAAATTTTTCTGAAGAAATATTTGGATTTGATATCCAAACAAAATTTAGTCTAGTTCCCAATTTAGCTAAGGATTTACAAACAACACAAAATATACTATAATGTACCTCATAATTACCAACCAAAAAAAAAATTATGTTTATAGAAAAAGAGGTATTTCTTGTCATAACTCCGTTAGAAAGAAATTTTTAATAAAATCTTACCTTACACTCTATTATCTTGTTAAGAAATTCCTAAAGTTCCACTTACCACAAGATTGTCTTTTCTATAACATATTTGACTAACACGAGTAGAAAGGTTATAAGGGTAAGGTCCCAAGGCTTTAGTGGACCCCTTTCTGGCTCTAGTCCTTATCTATCTGCGTAGGGCTATAAATATAAGTGGGGTCTTATGAAAACATGCTAAAATTCATTTAGCATAAGACTCTATGGCTGTGCATAGGTCCACTTGATGATTTTTAACCTTAGGAGACTTGAACTAGTTCCTATCCATAATAGTCGTGGGGTTAGGTTTTAAATGCCAAGTACTTGGCCTAACTACCAAGTCCTGACTATGTAATGGTTCTTGGGACCGGTGGTTTAATTAGAGCTGTAAATCTATACATTAGTGGATAACTGACAATTAGGATCGAATTATTGAATTCCAAATCATACAGAGGAATGAATGCGCATTTAACTTTCATCGAGTCAGAAGGGGTCAAATATGACCTTCTTTAAAGGGAAGGGTTAGTCCATGGTCCAGGTAGTTATAGCCTTGCAACTTCATTAATGGAAGTTCTATGCATTCCAATGAATTGAATGGACTATATGCCCAAAGTGTCATATTGACCCTGCCATAGTCACATGGCCAATCATCCTCTGCACTCTCCACATTTATACCGAGAAGACCAGGCGTCGCTTAGGTTTCAAGTGGGTCTCCAGTTTTCCATTGTTGCATTCTTCAAAGAGGTTATTTGCAACAATATGTTGAAGAAAAGTTTTTGTCATGGTGGTTGTCTCAAGATGGTAGGAGACGGCGGGGTTCGCATTCCTAGTAAGTTCTTTCCCTACAAACGCTACTATGGTTGATAAAGAAAATGGTGTAGTAATTTATAGATTTCTTTTCATTTGGTGTAATCTATCTATAATGATTTCATTCCATATTGAATCCTGTAGAAGTGATTTTCTTGAGTTTAACATTGTTTCCTCCTCTAGTTATGGAGAGGGAGTACTAGCCTCATTTATCTATGTTTTGATACCTAGAGTTTTTGGTGGCCGCCTGTCGTGAACTGGGATTCATAACCTAATTCCTCGAGAGTCTGAGGGAGGGTTTCTCTTATAGGGATAACCCTATTATGTGCTTGGTTTTAAATCCAGGCTACAGGTGTGACCTTACCTCCATAGAGTCATAGATAAATTATCTGGATCTTCACCCGTGTTACTCCTAAAGCTTTTCCAAAGACTTATACTTTACAAAACATTTGTCTAGAACAACTTTGTATGAATGATAGCTTATACAATCCGGTGTCATTTGGTTCTGGTCAACTAGACTCCATCAGTTAAGTATATTCCCAGTTTTAAAAAAAATACAGAACTTATACTCTATTTAGGCTAGGGAATATGTGCAGTTTATGTTTTCATAAGGATTTTTGTATAGTCGATTACTATATTTCATTATTCATTAGATGTTGCGTGAAGATTTTTTTGATGCTAATTTAAATCATTTTGAGGACTGAAACATATCACTAATGATGGGCCCTGTCTGATGTGAGGGTACCCATCAGTGAGTTATGGTGTTATCCACTCTCTGCCTTGGGCATCTGTCCCGACGAAAGACAATAAGAAGAAACAAAAAGTCTCAAGAGTGGAAAATTCAAGGTTAAGTAGCATCTTGGTAGGATGTATTAATATTTGTATGCTTGTTTAAGTCTTCCTCATATATAAAATAATAATCTCCAAATGTTAATTTTTTCTAGGGTTTTGTTTACGCGAAGAATTCGGATGTTCATCTGTGAGCTTGATGTAAAAGGTAATTGAGTTCCCTGTTATAACCCCTCTGGAACCTGATCAGTCATGGTTGCGAACATGTAATCACTCAGTATAGTCCTTTTTTCTCAGTTTCCTATCGGATTTGAAAGGGGAAAAATTCCCATTGTAACATAAAGTTTGCCCTAGTTATTATGGTATGGCTCTGGTAGCTATTTATCTACAGGATTGTCCTATTGTTTTGAATTTAATGAAATGACTGTTGAGTGCATCTCTCGGGTCTCACCTTACTCAGGAATTTATTTACTGTGATTATATCTTAGATTGAATGTTCTATTTAAATTCTGGATGTTTGAAATTCAAAGGTATTAGATCTACAATACCATATATACCTCATTTACTTTCATTCGATCTTCTTTATATATATATATATATATATATATTTCCAATATGCTTCATTCTGAGTTTGTAGTAATTGGATTGGAGCTAAAAAGGTCTAAGTAAAGTTATGATTCTGCGATGTATTTCCAGAATGTAGACCTAGACATATATATATATATATATATATATATATATATATATATATAGGTTTATGTACATCCATACCCATGCATATATCATTATGTCATAGGGGGTTTCTGATATTTTGTAATTGTCAGCTATATGTACATAACTGCAAGAATTATATTCCCTTTTTATGTCGAACACCGAATGGGCAATTTTACATGTATACCATTACTCTGTGATTTAATATAGTGGTTATCTATCCATATGGATATTTTACTTCTTGTAAATAGAAAAATACTCTTAGATGTTCTATCGGTATGTGGTTTATGACATTCATGCATCGCCTTACCTTTACTCTTACGGAGTGAGCTACTTCTATAATATCCTATAATTGAACAGCGTGATTTATTCCATCTGATCTGGAACGGTACCCAGTTTCTTTTAAAACATAGAGAAGTCTCAAACTCTCTGATTCGATATTTTCTTTATGTAAAAAGGTTTGATTTCCAATTGATATCATCTAATTACTTATATAATGTGACATTATATTTCTGTATAAGTATGGTCTGTTATAGTTACGCCATTTTGTTAAATAGTGATTCCTTGCAAAATACCAATTGCAAATGAATATATATATATATATATATATATATATATATATATATTTCTACATGTACTTATATAGGTAATATTTATGGTTTGGAGAGTCCATGTTGTCATGTGTCTCTTCCCTTCAATATTATCAGTGAAGGGAAGGCTCAGCTATTTAATACGACTCTCGGAACCTTATAGAGATATACATAAACTTATTGAATATACAGATCTTTTCAATTCTAAATTATACATAGGTAGTTCCCTAGAATTTCCAATTGCAGAAGTGGAAATTCCAGAACTAGGCTATCAGTTATAAACTTCCCATAACAACTAAATTTCATCCACGGATAAAAATTATTTCACCATTAGCACCAAACAACAACATTATAACATATATATATAATTCATTCAGAGCAGAGAAGGAGGAGAATAACATATATGAACCGGTTTGTGGGAAAACAAAGGGAACAACCATGTTCCTGCCAACCGTAGAATAGGGCAGCCAAGTTACTTGCCCAGTTCACCCTCTAGCCTGACCATGAGTCCATTAGGGCTAACTCAGAAAACTCCTCCTCATAAACTTCTTTCAGTTTCAACAGACTCCTCTTGCCTCACACTCAATCTGTAGTGTTCATAACAACAAGAAAACCAGTTGTCTCTCCTCCTCGCATACTAGGGAACGTCTTGCCTCCTCACATATGCTATTTATCCATAAAAATATTTTTTTCCTAGGTCCTTTCCTCTCCCTTGGGAATTTTCGCATCTTTCTAAATCCTTGATTTTCAGGGGCTGCCAATGGCCAAATCTCTAATTTTCCATTTGTAACAATCAACAAAAAGGTAGTTCCAACATGTTCCCCACTCATGGAGTCATGGTCAACTGATTTTAACATGGTTGTTCCATTTGTCCTCCTGCAATCAATATAAAATATTATGTTTTCATACAAGTGTCATAGTCAAATAGTTAGTTGGGTCAAATCAGATCTCTGCCCAATAGTCATAATAATTAATTACAATTATCAAATTCGAAATTTGGAACTGCCATAAATGGAAAACATTTTCCAAATTCGATTTTACTAAAACGAAATAATTTTCTAGCAAATTTTAAATTTCCAAAAATACTTTATTTTTGGGAATGTCGCATCCTTTCCCCCTTCAATAAAACACTGTCCCCGGTGTTTGTTCCTTCCTTGGAATAGAATTGGATGATATTCCCTCAAATCTCCCTCCAACTCCCAAGTGGCCTCCTCAGGACCGAAGTGCTTCCATTGCACCTTTACCTGAGCGACGACTCTGTTCTGAAGTGTTATTTATCTCCTGTCCAGAATATGCAAGGGTTCCACCTGGATCTCACCTTCGGGTTCCACCTGCACCAAGTTCCAATCAATCATATGAGTAGGGTCATGAACATACTTTTTCAACAAAGAAACATGAAATACATTATGAATTCTTAGATTAGATGGAAGTGCTAGTTGGTATACTATAGGTCCAATTCGAGTTAGTATCTCGAAGGGCCCACAAAACCTGGGTTCCAGCTTGGTGTAGCTTCCTAATTTCAACAAAATTTTCCGGGATTTGACTTTCAAATAGACATGGTCTCCCACTTGAAATTCTAGGTGTCTTCTTTTTTTATCTACATAGCTCTTGTGTCTGTCCTGTGCTTCTTTTAAGTTATGTTGTACCTTCCTTACCATGTTCTCCATTTCTCGGAGCATCTCTGGTCCAACCATGAGTCTGTCAATCGGGTTATCGCAGCTAATTGGAGTTGTACACTTTCTGTTGTAAAGTACCTAGAAAAGGCTTAACTTAGCTGAAGTTTGGTAACCATTGTTATATGCAAATTCTACCAAGTATAGGTAGTCTTCCCACTTTTTTTGTTTTTGTTCTTACGTACATGCAGAGCATATCCTCTACGATTTGGTTTGTCCTTTCATTCTGTCCATCTCTTTGTGGGTGATAAATCATACTGAAATTCAAATTAGTATTTATCCCTGCAAACAATTCCTTCCAAAAAGCGAATGTGAATTTTACGTCTCTATCTAAAATCACCATTTTAGGAATACTGTAACAACCTTAGTTAAATAGTTTCTTAAGGTTTATCAAGTATAGTTAATTAAATAATTAACTGTCCTAATGTGTATTAGTTAAATAATGATTATTTATTAACAATATTAATTAATTAATTAATGTTTAATATATGTTAATTAATTAATTAATTGATTATTTAACACATTTAATGTTTGGGGTAACAAATCAAAGGCTTAATAACTTTTAATTTATTATTAGAAAACTTTACATATGAAGGGATACGACATTGAATGGAGGGATAAGGTACTGAATGGAGGGAAAAGGTATTAAATGGAGGGACCAGGTGGGTGGCATTAAATGAAGGTAGGAGGTGGTGAATGGGGAAAAACATATGAGGGGGCAAAGGCATTCGACAGAAGGACTTTTGGAATTTTGGGGAAAGGGATCATTTTGAGAGAAAGGATTGTATTTTCTGTTTCGTATTTTTTTGGTTTGGAGTTTGGGTGGACTGTTGTAGGGGTGCACCGGTTTCTAGGAGTTTTGGGCTCTAGGGAAAAGAATCCTCACATAATCCTAGAGCTAGGGAGCCGAATAAGCTCTATTCGTAGCTGGTAGGAAGGAAGGATTTGGTTTTGGGCTGAGTTTGGGTAGATTAGCAGCAAGGATAGACGAAGATTGAAGAAATAGCATCAGACAGAGGTATGCATTTTCATGAATTTGCTGTGTTATGTGGTTGTTAATTAAATTTATTTTCATGCTATTCATAAATTTATTTTATGATGAATAATAAATGATTATAAGTTGATGATTGAATTGTATAGGATATAATTTCTTTATTATTTATTTTAGCTTGTGTTTTATAAGGCTCTATGGGGACAGAGACCTTACACATGGTATCAAAGTCTTAGTTTGAAATCTAGGACCAAAGGCCCACCTACCCACCCATCCTCTTGACTCTAGAAGATAAGCTATGTGTCCTGTAAACAAACCTGAAAACTTTCAAGGACTCAAAGTAAGTTACCACAGTGCAGATCTGAGAATGATTTGGAAAATGTACTACCAACAAATCACCTAGATGGGTTTAGGCCTTTGAAGAACTAAGATAGACTGCCATTAGAGGAAAACTGAGCATCAACTGGAAAATGTCAACAGGCAAAAGCACAAAGCTCCCCAAATACCTTACTGTAACAGTCCATAATCCATGCTCAACATGGTCAGTAGAACTCCTTACAATGAAATGAAGGAGATGAATAAATTCAAGGAGAAAAATAAAATAATTAATTTAAATTCTTCCCTGCAGTAAGGAAATCCTAGTATTATTTTCTAAATCAACCTAAGATTTACTAATATATGACCAATGAGTGTGTTATGAGCTATGAGTTCATAAGAAAAATGACCTGACCCCAAAAGAAAACTCCAATAGTCCATCGCCTTGTAAATTCCCTTGGAGATGTTATGATTCTGTGGTATTTGATTATGCTCCAAAATGTAACACCACCAAATCGGCTACTCCTCGGAGCGTAGTCAAACAGTCCTTGACCCATGCTATCACTTTTAGAGTTGATGCATTTATTAGGGCATAGAACATTACATGACTGGCAATCTAACAAGTAGATAACAAATCAACATTAAAAAGAGGAACATAAATACATTGGTATCAAAGTTTCCAGTGCTAGCCTCAAGGTGGATTTTGATTTCTCTTAGGCACTTATGTATCGCTAGAGAGCACAAGGTATATGCCAACTTCCATTTTTTTGTTTTTCCTGTAGAGTATCAAAATTTTATTTACTCTTAGTACACTGTAAAGACTGGTAAAGGCTCGAGACTTAGAGAGTGTACTCTAATTTTTCCACAGATACACTAACAAATCCCTGAGCATTTAAACATCGGCCCAAATTTAATTTATTTCAATGGGAGTCTGTTTTAAGATATGGAAATACAATTAATAGCTAATATTGACATATAATAGTAATGTTCCTTGAAGATGTAATCCATTATCTTCTTTAAAATCAATTAAAAAAAGGAAACCACCACCAAGTGTCAAATCGCATCAAGTGAGAGACCACAGGTCCAAAACTTGTGCACAATGTGCCTTTCCCATGAACTGCCTCCGTTAAAGCCCAACCATAGACTGTGCACCAAGCCATAGGGAGGAGGCGTAGGAACCAAGCCTGTAGACCATGCACCAAGCCACGGGGAGGATCCCACAAACCAAAAATAGCGCACACTGCAAAAAACAAATATGCAAAGCCAAGAACTTGGAACAACAAACAAGTCACCGAAGACAAGTGCAAGGACCAAGCCCTTACCATTCCACATGTCTCATCCCATAGAACCAAGCCTGCAAACCAAAGCCCAAGCCAAGATCAAGGGAGGAGCCCGCAAGGGACAATACAGTGCAGCACGCATATGAAATTATATGGGAGGAGCCCGCGTTAAATCCCAGTCACCGACCAAAGCGCCAGAGGCAACGCAAGTTCACAAGAGGGGAATCCAACCAAGTCCAGGATCTATTGCAACAAACAATTCAACAAAGACCGAGCGAACGCCATACGCTAAGACAAGGAGGAGCCTATTGAGCATTAAAAAAATAAGGCAGCTTGCATGTTGTAAAGTAGAGAAAAAAAAATAGGGCTGTCTATTAGGTTAATGTCAGCCTAACAATGCCTCCACCCTCACCTGCCCAGATATCACCAATACCTTCAATATGGCCCCGCCTGGAAGAAAACGAATTTTGCTCCAACCACTATGAACTTGGGATTCCTATGGGAATGCCCTCGGGAAATTCGAATCCATCACGTTTGGTTCCGCAACAACCACTGCAAGATGACATCCATGGGGGCATTCGAGCCCAAGCACCAAACATCAGACCAATTCACATGGAGGAGGAGCCCAAGGGGGCGCATTTGTTTACATAACTCGTCCACGCGACCTACAACCACCACACACCATCCAGCGCACTAGCAGACAGCTCCACGTGACTTGCAACCACACACATAGCCAAAACAAAAAAAAATAATGAGTCACCGTAACCAAGCGCGTAGCTTGCAAGCCCAACCAGAGATAAAAAATAAGAAAAAAATAAAAAGGGTAGTCAAGGATCCCACGAGAGGGGGCCACTATGACCAGCGCCAAGCCACAAGGGAGGAGCCTGCAGCCATTACCATAGCTCTGCCACAATAGTAGAGAAGGCAAGCGGCCGAATGATAGGCAAAGGAAGGGTTGGGCATGTAGAGTTAGGGTTGAGAAAGAGAGTCGGGAGGTGTGTAGGGTTTTAGGGGGTGAATGAACTGGTGGGGGCATGTGGGCCTCATGCAAGGACCCACTATGTCGTTTGGAATTTAATTTAATTTTTATTTTTTTTATGTAATATATTTTTTTTTTATTTCATTTTATTT
>ML778757.1:325133-388116 GCA_009831015.1 Picea engelmannii
TGTTTAAATATATATATATATATATATATACATAATTTAAAAGTTTATTAAAAATAAATAAAAAATAAAAAAAATAATATTTAATTTAATTCAAATTTAATTAATTCAAAATAATTTATATTCAAATTTAAATATAATTTAAATTAATTTAAGATAAAATAATAATTTAAATCTTCAAGTAGATATATAAAAATAAATAATATGTAAGAGATATGGTGGAGATATTTTAAAATTACATTTTAAATATAATTTTAAATTATATATTTTAAATTAATTTAAATTATATAATTTTTTTATAGATTTAAATTTAGGTTTAAACTTGTATAGGTTTAAAACTAAGGTGATTAACTCATTAGCTTTAATAATTAATCAACATTAGGTTGAAAATCACATTAATTATCTTTAAACGAAATGTTTAAAGACTTAGACCAAGATAAGCGAGAAGGGGTTTCTTGCGCACTAGGCAGGTAAGTTAGAGAATTGGCGAGTATGGTGCAAAGCTAGCGTAGCTACCAGGTGAGGGTGTCAGTAGTTTTATTAGGTAGTAACACCAAGATTAGATGCTTAACCCTAACCTAGCCACTTCCCCTAAAGAGAGTAATGTCTGTTTACAGACAAGTAAAAAAAACACTTACGCCTAACCCTGTTTTCTAGTTAAGGTACGCAAATGTGAAATGTCCTTGAGCTCACCCTGAAAACTTTGGTTGATGTAGGTTAAATCATACAGGATGGTTAGGAATCGAGGAAATCGAAGAAGAGGGGCATCATAGCAAGGAACGCCAACGCCGCCACCACCATCGCCTGAACTAGCTCTCATACTATGCTCTTTGGAGGCCATAAATGAGACTTTAAAGGGGCGTCAACCAACAAGGATCGAAGTGGAGCCCCCACCATATGGATTAGGTAATCCAGAAGCATCGAGGGATTCAGGGGGAGGACCTTTGCTTGTAGACATCACTAGAGAACTGTAGAAGATCAAACTTCTAGAGTTTGTCGGTGGTCTTGCTAGTGAACATGCCGAGGCATGGTTGGAAGGCATGACAAGTTGTTTTGCCTTAGGAGACTATGCATCCACTTCAAAGGTGAAGATAGAAATTTTTCAGTTGAGAGACAGTGCCTTGAATTGGTGGGGCAACCTGGAAAGGCAACTGCATCTTACCCCAGACACCGTATCTTGGGAACTTTTCGAGGAGAAGTTCCGAAGGAAATATCTGCCAACTTACTATGAGGAACAACAGGTAGGAGCATTTCATGCTCTAGTACAGGGAAATAGAACCGTAGAAGAATATGAGATTAGGTTTATGGAATTGGTCAAATATGTTTCATATATGGATAATGACCAATGATAGGCAGAATGCTTTGTCTATGGGTTAATCCCTAAGATAAAGGCTATGGTGCGGATGTGGAAACAGTCTTCAGTAGTAGAAGCAGTGGAAAATGCATGTTATGCAGAGGAACACATGAACTTAAATCGAGGTATGAGACTAACCTTTCCGCATCATCCTGGATTCATGGGGAAGGCCCCTAGTACATTTCCTAGGGGATGGGCCTTAAGGCCACCTCCATATGGTAATAGAGTCACACCAAGGACAGTAGCCACAAGGATTTCAATGGCAGCAAGTGTAGCATCTTGTTCATCATCAACGATGCAGGCAGGTGCATGGCCATCTCAGGGAGAAGCTAGTAGGGGAAGGGGTTCTAGGGGAAGGAACTCATTTCGAAGACAGACACAAAATAGTGCACAGGTTCAATATCGTGTTACCTATTGGGGATGTGGAGGACCCCATTACCAGCGTGACTGCCCAGAGTTACAATCAGTATTTTTGGATAGAGAAGGAAAGGTCTCGATGGGAAGAGAAAGTGGCAGCCACCAGATTTACACAGTGGTTAATAATCGCTAGGTAGAACATCAATCCATGGTGGTGGAGTCATCAGGTATGCTAAATCATATCAATGTTAAGATTTTATTTGATTCTGGTGCTACAGATAGTTTCATTTCACCATCTGCATTAGAAAAGAGTCGGTTGGAAGCCTACGAGCACGATGACTTTAAACAAGTTGAGATGGCGTCGAGGGAAAAACAAGTGGTAGGACCTAGTGTTGATAGTTGTATAGTAGACCTAGGAGTGTGTACTACCAGATTGAAGGTATACATCACTGCTCTCGAGACGTATGACCTAATCATTGGAATGGATTGGTTAGAAGCTCATCGACCTTTGGTAGATTGTTTCACAAAAAGGGTTCTCTATGTTGACGACGAAGGAAGGCCAGTAGAAATTCAGGGTGTATGGATAAAGGTGTCATTACACTTTATCTCAACTATGAAGGTTAAGCTATGCTTGAGGCAAGGGTGTCAACCATATGTAGTGTAATTAGTGAATGAAAGGAAGGGACCCTCCTTGGATAAGTACCCGGTATTGTCAGAATTTAAGGATGTTTTTCTGAATGAGTTACCAGGGTTACCTCCTGAGAGGGATCTTGGTTTTACTATTGAGCTAAAACCTGGTGTAGAACCAATTTCCAAGACTCCATATCGGATGACAGCACCAGAATTTTGTGAGTTGCAAATGCAGTTGAAAGAGTTACTGGACTTAGGGATAATAAGGCCCAGTGTCTCACCTTTGGGTACATCAATAATTTTTGTAAAGAAGAATGATGGTTCCTTATGATTGTGTATAGATTACAGGGACTTCAACCATGCTACAGTGAAAAATAGGTACCCAATGCCACGAATAGATGACCTCTTTGATTAGATGAAAGGAGCAATGGTATTCTCAAATATTTATTTGCGATCAGGGTATCACCAGTTAAGGATTAAGGAAGGTGATATTCCTAAAAATTCCTTTTGAACTAGGTTTGGGCATTACGAGTTTGTCGTAGTACCTTTCGTATTGACCAATGTTCCAGTAGTATTCATGATCCTCATGAACAGAGTATTCCAGAAGTACTTAGACCGTTTTGTACAAGTCTTTCTAGATGACATCCTCATATATTCCAAGAACGAAAGAGAACATGAGGAACACTTGCGAGTGGTGTTGTCCTACCTTAGAGAGAACAAATTGTATGGGAAGTTGTCGAAGTGTTCACTTTTCCAGAAATAAATCCACTATTTAGTTCATATCATTTCTGGTGAAGGAATCTATGTGGACCCAGAAAAGGTAAAGGCCATTATGGAATGGTCAGTGCCAAAAAATGCCCATGAGGTAAGAAGTTTCATGGGGCTAGCAGGTTATTATCGGATATTTGTGGAAGGATTATCTAAAATAGAGAAACCCATCACCACTTTGTAGTGCAAGGGGGTTAGGTATGAATGGATAGAAGAATGTGATAGTGCATTCATTGAGCTTAAGAGGTTACTAACTAGTGCGCCAATTCTATGAGTGTCGGATATGGAAAAGGACTTCACAATATGCGTGGATGCCTCAAAGAAAGGGTTGGGGGCCATGCTAATGCAGTATGGAGGAGTGATAGCTTATGCATCAAGGAATTTGAAGAAACACGAAGAGATTTACACTACTCATGATTTAGCATTGGCAGCTGCAATGCTAGCTCTGAAACTTTGGAGGCCCTATCTTGTGGGGTGAAAATTTGAGCTCAAAACCATCAAAGTTTAAAACATCTCTTCACTCAAAGGGATCTAAATGTCATAAAAAGGAGATGGAGTGATTTTATGAGTGAGTACGATTTCCGTATTTCATACATCAAGGAAAAGGAAAATCTGGTCACAGATGACTTGAGTAGGAGATCACGTGTCTTCTCCTTGGTACCCTTAAAATTCAATCTGAGGGAATGTGTGTTGACACAACTCCAAGGAGAGAGTTGGTATTTAAATGTTACTTCAAATATCCATAGTGGGAGGGAATTAGATCCAAAGTATGAAGGATATAGTCTGGAAGCAGACGGACTATTGAGATATCAGGGAAGGATGTACATCCCTAAAGATGGGGATATTTGAAGCATCATACTGAAGGAATCCCATAGAGCACTTTATTATGTGCATCTGGGTGTGAAGAAGATGTACGCAGACATGAGGAATATTTTCTTCTGGGTAGGAATGAAGTGCTATGTAGTCCATTTCATCACTAAATTCCTAGAGTTTCAACAAGTGAAAGCTGACCACCATCACCCAGCATGCCTCCTACAACCACATGATGTTCCTATGTCTAAGTGGGAAGTCATCTCTATGGATTTTGTTGTGGGGTTGTCGCTCACATGTCATAGACATAATGTCATTCTTGTGATAGTTGATAAGTTAACCAAGAATGCTCATTTCATTATGGTTAGAGACACTTACGATGTCACTGATGTGGCATGTGTGTTTGTAAGTGAGGTCATCCATTTTCATGGGATACCTAAGAAGATCATTTAAGATAGGGACTCCAGATTCACTTCTAGGTTTTGGACAAGTTTGCAGTTAGTGTTGGGGACTTAGTCGAACTTAAGCACAACTTATCACCTTGAAACAGATGGGAAAACTGAGAGAGTAAATCAAGTCATGGAATACATTGTTAGGATGTATGTCATGGATAATCAAACCCATTGGGAGAAGTACCGACCTTTGGTAGAGTTTGCCTAGAATAACAGTTTTCATAGATCCATCGGAATGCCACCCTGCGAAGCTCTACATGGAAGGCCATGCAAAACGTCATTGAGTTGGGATAGATTAGAAGACCGAGTAACAGTTGGGCCATAATTGATTCAAGAGATGGAGGAACAAGTGATTTATATTAGGCAGAGACTAAAGGAAGCACAGGATAGGTAGAAAAGTTATGCGGATGCACACAGGACCGACTGAAGTTATGAAGTGGGAGACAAGGTTTTCATTCATATTAGGCCTAATAAGAGTACCATACGGTTTGAGAAGGGGACAAAGTTGTCACCTCGATTTATAGGACCACTCAGAATCCAAGATAAAATTGGACCCATTGCCTATCGTCTCGTACTACCAGCCCACTTGCATAAAACTTATAATGTTTTTCATGTAATATTCTATGTCATTATGTTGTTGATGAATCACATAAACTAAATTGGAAGTAATTGCAAGTATAGGACACGGGAACCCTCACGGTAGAACCATTAGACATATTGGACCGTAGAGTCTGACAACTCAGGAATTGTCTGGTAGACCAAGTTAAGGTCTAGTGGGACAACTATAGTCTAGGATCTTCTACTTGGGAAGATGCTGAGACACTATGACGAGATTATCCCTCACTTTTTTGACCAGCTAGAGAATATGTTTCTCAAAGGTTGGGTGTATGTAACACCACCTTTTGACTTAGACAGCTAGGATTACCTAAGGCCTACACACCTTTATTTTCTATTCACAAGTGAAAGTATTAAATGATACACTTGAACTTTTAAGATGTATGAATCTTTATGACTATTTAAATGTATTTGGATAATGATGGATATCATGCGATATATTGTGAGAATGTAAATTTTTTGAATGTATAAATGTTATTGATGATGATGGATATGATGCGATCTACTATGTGAATGTAAATTCTATGAATGTCTAATTGTTATTGATGATGATGGATATGATTCAATATATTTTGTGAATGAGAATCCTATGAGGGTTTAAATGTTATTAGAATGATGTTGGATATGATGCAATCTATTTTGTAAATGATAATTTTATGAATAGGTGTCGTTAATTGGATTATGGGATATTATGAGATCTATTTCTAACATGAAAAATTTGATGTTAAAGTTATTGGTACACAGATAACGAATTGAAATTATGGTTGTATGCAATTACATGATGATAATGCATAGAAATGTATGAGTTTTTGTTACAGACTAATCTGCAGGTTATGGGCTATGAAATAGCCAAGGGATAATGATGATGAAAGTGGATGTCATTCCCATTGGCCGAGAAACAATATGGTATGAACCTTTGTATGTGAAATTATATTGGTTTGGATGCATTTCTATGATATGTGGACCAGTGCAAGATTTCAGGTGCTGAGACTGCCCAAAACTGAATAGATTATGACAAAATTCCCAGCAACACGATCCCACTGTACATTCCATTGTAGGGTGTGGACCCTAGTCCTATTAGGAGGGGTGGAGGAATTTCCCACCGTGTATCCTCTGAAACCTGAAGTCATGGGAGGATGATGTTAGCTCAAAATCCCCTAGACATGTGATGATGAATGTCAGTTGCCTGCTGGGGAAGCTTGGTCAAGATAGTGACACTTCTTTCTATGGGTTCTATTTGGAGTTAGGTCAATATAGTTGACGCTCCAAGATAGTCCAACAATGGAAGGATAGGAATGGAATATGGAAGTAAGTTAGGGAGGAAGGAAGAGTAGAAATAGTTGACAGTGTATGGAGATTTTCCTTATGTTGGAACTTATTGTTTTCCTTCTGAAAAGAAAATGTATATATATATGAATATTCATAATTATGTAACTAAACTACAATTTTCTAAATAACATTGTTGAGTTAGATAATTTTAATTAAAGGATTTCACAAACATTTGATTGATTTGTTGTCTTTTATAAAATGAATAGTCTTGTTGAATGGATTGGATGCATATAGAAATTACTATAGAGATGATAGTTATTGATATTAGTACATGAACGAGACTTGTATGTACTATCTACACATGCATTTCTTGCACATGTACACTAGTATGTATGAGTTTCTTGGCTTACTTACTAATAATGTCAGTTATTTGTTAGGAATGTGTGAACCATGTTTCTTTTCCCTTGTATCATTAAATACTTTAACTTCGAGATGAAGTTTCTTGAAGGGTGGGTGTATGTAACAACCCTAGTTAAATAGTTCCTTAAGGTTTATAAAGTAGAGTTAATTAAATAATTCACTGTCCTAATGTGTATTACTTAAATAATGATTATTTATTAATAATATTATTTATTTATTTATTGTTTAATATATGTTAATTAATTAATGAATTGATTATTTAACACATTTAATGTTTGGGGTAAAAAATTAAAGGCTTAATAACTTTTAATTTATTATTAAAAAACTTTACATATGAAGGGATAGGGCATTGAATGGAGGGATAAGGTATTGAATGGAGGGATCATGTAGGTGGCATTAAATGAAGGTAGGAGGCGGTGAATGGGGAAAAGAATGAGGGGGAAGAGGCATTCGGGATAAGGACTTTTGGAATTTTTGGGAAAGGGAGCATTTTGAGAGCAGGGACTGTATTTTCTGTTTGGGATATTTTTTTCGTCTGGAGTTTGGGTGGACTGTTGCAGGGGTGCACTGATTGTTGGGAGTTTTGGGCTCGGGGGCCAGGAATCCTCATGAAATCCTGGAGCTGGGGAGCCGGATAGGCTCTGTTCCTAGCTGGCAGGGGAGGAAGGATTTGGTTTTGCGCAAAGTTTAGGTAGAGAAGCAACGAGGACAGACGGAGATTGGAGAAACAACATCAGACAGAGGTATGTATTTTCATGAATTTTCTGTGTTATGTGGTTGTTAATTAAATTTATTTTCATGTTGTTCATAAATTTAATTTATGTTGAATAATAAATGATTATAAGTTGATGATTAAATTGTACATGATATAATTTCTTTATTCTTTATTTTAGCTTGTGTTTTATAAGGCTCTATGGGGACAAAGACCTTACAAATACCATGCAGACTAAAAATTTATTTCATAAATATTTCAACAATGTTTATAGCTTTAAAAGTAGATTCCACGGGAATAAAGTGTGCATACTTACCGAGTTTATCGATTACAACCATAATAGAATCATTTTGTTTCTGAGTTTTTGGCAAACCTGTTATAAAGTCCAACGATATGGTCTCCCATTTCCATTATGGTACTGCTAATGGCTGTAATAGGATGGTTGGATGCTAGTGTTCGACCTTAACCTGTTGATAATATTGGCACCTAGCCAAGTATTCTATTGTTTCACCCTTCATATTAGGCCAGTAAAATATTTTTCTAAGTCTTGTTATCATTTTTTGGTATATTGGATGGCAAGAATACGATTTCTTATGCACTTCATCCAAGACTATTAACTTCAAATCTACTAAATCTGGTATGTAAAGTCTGTTTTTAAATTGTAATAGTCCCTTCTTGTCGATACTTAGATTTGATTTATCTGCGTTTGCGGTATTGTTTTGTAATTTTGCCATTATCTTAGTGTAATTTTCGTCATTAATACCTCCCGTCCTTATTCTTTGTTCTAGATCACTTTCTTCCCTGCTGATATTTATTTCAAATAACCCATGGACTCTTCTTATTAAAGCGTCTTCTACCTTATTTTTCTTACCCTTGATATGTATGACTTCAAAGTCGAATTCTCTCAAGAAGGATAGCCATCTTGCTTGCCTCGAATTAAGATCTGGTTGGATAAACAAATATTTCACGCCACTATTATCCATCAATAGTAGAATTTTTTTGTCCATTAAGTAGTGTCACCACATTTTTAAGGCGTGTATTACCACTGCCAATTCTAAGTCATGAGTGACATAATTTTTCTCATGTTATTTTAATTTCTGGTACTCATAACAAATTACGTGTCCTTCCTGAGTTAGGACACCCCCTAGTCCTTCTTTACTCACATCGACACAAACGGTAAAATATTTATCTAGGCCTTCTACCTTCAAGATGGGTTTAGTTGTCAATAATTCCATCATCTTGTTAAAACTATCTTGGCACTTCTTTGACTAGATAAGCTTGGTCCCTTTATTTTTTAATGACGTGATAGGGTAGGCTATTTTAGAAAAAACCTTCCATAAATCTGCGGTAATATCCGGTGATTCCCATGAATGAACAGATATTTGTTACATCCTCAGGTACTGACCATTCTAAGATGGCTTTGATTTTCTTAGGGTCTACGACAATGCCTTCTGCTGAAATTACATGTCCTAGATATTATATTTGTTTTTTATAAAAGTCACACTTATCAAATTTGGCGTATAGTTTGTGCTTCCTCAACATTTGCAGGACCATTCTTAAGTTTTCTTCATGTTCTTCCTCTGTTTTAGAATAGACTAGAATATCATCAATAAATACTACTACAAACTTGTCTAAGTACTGGCTGAAAATATTGTTTACCAGGCACATAAATGTCATTGGTGCATTAGTGAATCTGAAAGGTATGACTATGAATTCATAGTGTCCATATCTTGTTTGAAAAGTATTTTTTTTATGTCTTCATCCCTTATCCTAACTTGATGATAACCGAATCGTAATTCCAATTTTGAAAAGATCTTGGCCTCACCTACTTGATCAAACATGTCATTTATCCTCGGTAAGGGGTACTTGTTCTTAATAGTCATTTTATTCAGTTGTCTATAATCAATAAAAAATCTTATAGTGTCGTCTTTCTTTTTCACAAAGAGGATTGGTGCCCCCCATGGTGAAACACTCAGTCTGATATACTCCTTGTCTAACAATTCCTATAATTGTATTTTTAGTTCTGCCAATTCTGGTAAACTCATTCGGTAAGGAGCTCTTGAGATAGGGACTGAAATAGGTAGTAGGTCTATGGAGAAGTCTATTTCTCTTCTAGGAGGTAATTCTGGTATCTCATCCACAAACATGTCTCTAATTTTATGTAGGGAAACAAAGTCTTCTAACTTTGGCTTATCTCCTTTGTCTAATAGGTTCGTTACTTGGATGGCATAAACTTGACATCCCTTTCTCATACATTTTTTGAATTGAATCACCAAAACTTGTCTAATTGATACCAGTTTTGGTATACCTTGGGTTGTTCTAGTAGTGCCAAAATCGTCTTTATAGTTAATTATCTTTGTATAAAAATCCAGTACTTCTTTGTGCTATTCCAACCAATCCATTTCGATAATCATATCATAAGATCCTAGTGGTAGGATGTTCAGGTTTGTTCTTATATTTTGACCATATAAGCTAACTCAAAATCAGAAATAGAATCAACTACTTTCCTTTTAGTTCTTGTTTCTAGTTGCACCAACCATGATTTTGCGTGATTTAGTTTATTAATTTTATTTGACTCAACCACATCAGGAGTAATATAACTTAACATAGCTCGAGGGTCAATTAAAATAGAAATTTGAGTGTTATTGATTTTACCTTCGATTTCTACCACAAAGGACTGGTGGTTAGCTTGTTGACCATCTATGGCTGCATTTATCTGATGCAGGCTTCTTCCCATGTCACCCACTGTCGATGCTTCCTACAAATTATGAACAATAGTTTTGTTTGCTAAAATTAAACGTGCACAATTACTCCTTAGATGAGGTTCTCCACATTCCCATCACTTTAATGGTTTGTGGGGGTTGTCCCCAAACATCTTCATTCCTAGATTTAATGGTTTTCTACTGCCTTGCGTATTCGTATGGTTGGAATTAAAATATTTTCTCAGAAATCTTTTTGCTACATTCCGATATGGAGTTGGCTAGTATCCATTCTTCTGTTGATTCATTCGATCGTGTTTCTTATCCTTCTAGGCTTTGGGAAACTCTTCTCGTTGTTTATACTGGTTGTAGCACATTCATCCTTTCCTGAATACTTCACTCAAGTATTTGGGGTTGTCAAAATCAATTCTGTCCGTGTAGGACCGTGGTAAACAACTTAAGAATCGTTGAATTTTTACCTTATCCTCCCGGATGTATGGTACGAACCTTAGTAGTTCCATAAAAAATTTATATGTTCCTCCATCGTCATATTTCCAAGTCGTAACTCGTAAAATTATTTTGTTTTCCTTTCATAGCAGTTTTCAGAAAGGTATTGTTTCTTGAAATACTTCTTAAAGTCAAAGCATTCCAACTGCTTCTGCTTTAGGCCCTTGGCCAATTTCAGGTCTTGCCACCAAATGTTGGCCTTCCCTTTTAGATTGTAGATGGCCATTCTCACTTTCATATTGTTGGAATAGTTGTAGATATGGAAGTATTTTCTGATGTCCAACAACTATCCTTCAGCTTCTTCTCATGTCCTAGATTCTCCATCGAAGGTAGCTGGTTTAATCTTTTTAAATTCTCCTTCAAGGTGGTCTACTTATTTTATTTTTCTGTCTATTTTAGTTTTGTCCTCAGCTGAAGGTGTACCTTTAGACAAACTGTCCATTTTTTTGATTTCAGACCCCGACTTCTTGGAGGACCTCTTGCTAACTTCTTCATCATGGTTATCATCCTTTGGGATTTTCTTGGTCACTATACTACGCAGTAGGACTTCATTTATCTCTTTTTGTTCCTGTTGTTCTTTCCTCCATTTCTCGTTGTCGTCTTTACAAACCTGTAGTTCGATGATAAGATTCCTCATTGTTTCCAATACTTCAGTGGGTGAGCTCCCATCATTATTCTGTCTTGGATCTTCAGGAGGTCTCTACTTCGGATTTCCTTCAACTCTGATTTCTCCATCATCATTTACTACTGCCATGATTAACACAAATCAAAGAGGTTTTCTCTCTGTAACAATGAAGGTTTTTATTAGATTTATAAAACAAAATTATATTTTAAGTAAACCAGATGGCCCTATTCAAGGTCCAAGTGTTGTAACTTGTTTCTCTGATACCATATGTAATGTACCTCATAATTACCAACCAAAGAAAAAAAATTGTTTATAGCAGAAGAAGTCTTTGTTGTCATAACTCCATTAGAAATAACTTTTTAATAAAATCTTACCTTACACTCTATTATCTTGTTAAGCAATTCCTAAAGTTCCACTTACCGCAAGATTGTCTTATATATAACATCTTTGACTAACACGAGTAAAACAGTTATAAGGGTAAGGTCCCAAGGATTTAGGGGACCCATTTCTTGCTCTAGTACTTATCTATCTACGTAGGGCTATAAATATAAGTGGGGTCTTATGAAAACATGCTAAACTTCATTTCGCATCAGACTCTATGACTGTGCATAGGTCCACTTGATGATTTTTAACCTTAGGAGACTTGAGCTAGTTCCTATCCATAATGGTCATGGGGTCGGGCTTTAAATGCCAAGTACCTGGCCTAACTACCAAGTCTCGACTATGTAATGGTTCTTGGGACCGGTGGTTTAATTAGAGCTCTAAATCTATAAATTAGTGGATAACTGAAAATTAGGATCGAATTATTGAATTCCAAATAATACACAGGCATGAATGCGCATTTAACTTCCATCAAGTCAAAAGGGGTCAAGTACGACCTTATTTAAAGGGAAGGGTTAGTTCGTGGTCCAGGTAGTTATAACCCTCGAACTTCATTAATGGCAGTTCTGTGCATTCCAATGAATTGAATGGGCTCTATGCCCAAAGTGTCATATTGACCCTACCATAGTCACATGGCCAATCGTCCTCCTCACTCTCCACATTTATTCTGAGAAGACCAAGCGTCACTTAGGTTTTGAGTGGGTCTGCATTTTTCCATTGTTGTGTGCTGCAAAAAGGTTATGTTCAACAATATGTTGGAGTGATTTTTTTGTCATGGTGGTTGTCTCAAGATGGTAGGGGACAACGGGGTTCACATTCCTAGTAATTTCTTTCCCTACGAACGCTACTATGGTTGATAAAGAAAATGGTGCGATAATTTACGGATTTCTTTTCATTTGGTGTAATCTATCTGTAATTCTTTGATACCATATGTAATGTACCTCATAATTACCAACCAAATTTTTTTTTGTGTTTATAGCAGAAGAGGTCTCTATTGTCACAACTCTGTTAGAAAGAACTTTGTAATAAAATATTACCTTACCCTTATAACCTTTCTAGTTGTGTTTGTCAAAGATGTCATAGATAAGACAATCTTGCGATAAGTGGAACTTTAGGAATTTCTTAACAAGATAATAGAGTGTAAGTAATATTTTATTACAAAGTTCTTTCTAATGGAGTTATGACAACAAAGACCTCTTCTGCTATAAACAGATTTTTTTTTTCTACTCGTGTTAGTCAAAGATGTTATAGATAAGACAATCTTGCAGTAAGTGGAACTTTAGGAATTGCTTAACAACATAATAGAGTGTAAGTTAAGATTTTATTACAAATTTCTTTCAAACAGAGTTATGACAATAGAGACCTCTTCTGCTATAAACATTAAAAAAAAAAAAAATTGGTTGGTAATTATGAGGTACATTACATATAACTTATTGGTAGGATGGAAGAAGTGGTAGTGAACATTAATGGGGTAAATAACAAAGAATAATTTGAGGTGATTGAGATCATGGATGAATCAGACCCCTATCCATCCCTACATATCATTGCCTACCCATTTTGTAGAAATTCATTGCTAAACCTAAAGAAGTGAAAGATGTCCACTAATAAAAATAACTTTTGTGTGATTGCATCATTATATCCAAATAAAGGAAACATATATAATGATCGCATGCATGAATATTTCCATAGTTCAATCATAGAGAACATATATAACATCCAATATCTAATGGCGAACTGAGATAGAGAAGTGTTCCCTCCTATGAAACAATTTTGGAAGATGTTATGAACAAATGGAAGAATAAACTATATGAGAAATAAACCTAGAGACGCACGTGAATCACTAAAATAGTGTG
The DNA here is from genome assembly GCA_009831015.1 of Picea engelmannii. NCBI lineage: Eukaryota > Viridiplantae > Streptophyta > Pinopsida > Pinales > Pinaceae > Picea > Picea engelmannii. The sequence goes on from ML778757.1 coordinate 338,583, forward strand.
CTAAATGGGATAAGAGTTGTCTGACCTACCAAGGTTTGACATAACAAGTCTAGTAGATGCATTTATAGCATATATGAGGGGTTGATGCATGTGACCCAAATAATTAAAACTATGGATACAATGGTCAAATAAACAATTGCATGCTAGTGGGTGACACATCCCATAGAGATACAAGAATGGGAACATCACTACTACATATGGCGTTTAATTCTGATAGGGATTTTTGATAGTACATATAAAATTGACCTTAGTATAAAAAACTACTATCTAATTCTCAAAATTTTGTTATATTTTTTACTTAGTGCCCCAAAATTCATCAGACTTATGATGAAGGTTGTTAGTCATCCAAATTTTGACTCCCCTTCGAAGTTTTTTTAACAAAAAAAACTTTTTCATGACCCACTCAACTACAGATAAAATCAGCTATATCCGGGAAAGACTACAAATGTTCCCATGGTGACATCACTTTCTAGACCCCACAACCACATTGTGGCTAACCACTGTTGCAACCACATGACATTGCCATGTTAGCAAAGTATTTATCTCATGGGTGTGTTTTTCACCTTCAACCTTAATTTTTGTTTGATAGATAGACTTATGATACTGTGGTACTTTATTTTCAGCATTTATACTGAGAAACTTCAGGACGAAGTTTAGACCAAGAAGGGGTGTATGTAACATCCCATTTTTGTTTGATAGATAGACTTATGATACTGTGGTACTTTATTTCGGCATTTATACTGAGAAACTTTGGGACAATGTTTAGACCAAGAGGGGTGTATGTAACATCCCTCTCTGGCGCACTGAGAAAACTTATTTTTGTGGACACTTGCTCGCAAGTGATCTGAACTGTTATGATATTAAAACATTTATCCTTGATTTTTGTTGCGTTTTGATAGATGACCTAATGTTTTACTGCTTCGACATAGACAAGTGCTATTGACTCAACTTTATTGAGGGTGCATATTTTTCGACCTTGAGGATGCAGAGGCATCGATGGAACCCCTTGGACTCCGGATTGAGTCAGGGAGTGTGCTATTTGGGTTGATTTATTTACTGTGATATTTCATTGATTTGATGATATGATGTTGACATGTTCTGAAATGATTGTTGATGATGCAGGATGACGATAACTTGCCGACCAGACTCACATATGGAGTAAAGGGGCCACACATGATTTCCAGAGAGGTTGAGGGAGAGGTGTGGATAACAGCCCTGCCACAACCTACTAGCACTCCCGCCGTGGCTCGAAATTTAGGTTAACGATTAGCTAGTTCGAGAGGATCCACGATGTCGTGAGGGTAGACTGTGACAGTCGCTCACGATGATTCTAAGGGGCGCGCAATAAGGCATGGGCCTTATTCCTTAGAGCCCTTAGTCCCCCACAAGTTTACCTGGTGGAGTGTTGACTCCAGGGGTTATAGATGTCTACCAATCAGTCAAGTTGGCGAGTGGCACCCTTGGAGCACGTGGTGCATCCTGAAGGGCACGTCGCGTGAAAGAAACACAATTTGGCGAGTGGCACCCTTGGAGCACATGGTGCATCCTGAAGAGCTCGTCGCGCAAAAGAAACATAAGTTGGCGAGTGGCACCCTTGGAGCATGTGGTGCATCCTGAAGGGCACGTCGCATTGATGTTGATGAAGGAACAAACCTAGATAGCCCTAAGACATTTAACACATTAAGAAATTCTTAAGCTACTTCCCTAATTAAATGTCTCCTAGTTCAGAATCTAAGTCCTAAGTCTAAAACTTCTCATTGTAAAATTTCAGTCTAACCTTAAGAAAAAAGACCCTAAAAATAAAAATAAAAAGTTAAACAAAAACCCACTTAAGTAATAGTTTAGTCTTCATAAAATTCTTGGGGTAAATGAAGAGAGTAAGAATTTAATTAAAAATAGTGGATTTGAAATTTTCAAAGAAGAAATTATTCATTAACTGGTGGAAGTACAAAGATATTAAATTAATAATAAAAGGGAAAGATTTAATAACGCAATTTCCATTTTGGGCTTTAATAAAAAGGGGAAAGAAGGGAATAATAAGAATTAGGAAACTAAGTAATGGAGGAAACTTAATAAAGGAAAGATGGGAACTTATGGTAAAAAGAAAGGTCAACATAGTAAGGAATCTGCATTTAAGAACCTGCTAATCTGAGCTAATTTAGTAACATCTTTTTTTTAGGAAAGTATTTAAAACATGTAAGGGGATCTAGGAACACCTAGGAGTAAATTTAGGAGCGACTCTAGGTGGTTGAGGGATTTGAGACAATTAATAAATTTAAAGAAAATATTTATTTGAGAAAAGAGGGGGATGGACGACACTTGTGCGATGGAGAATATTTAGAATATATTATTGAAACTTAATTTAAAATGTGAATTAGGAAAGTTGGTGGGTCTCAAAACTCTATAAAAGAAAAGGGAGACGAGGAAGAAAGGGATCGACTGTTGGCATAACGTTACACTTCTGGAATTGTGACATGACTGATTACTTGTGGAGAGTTGGGATTTTCCAGCTTGGATAGGAGTGGTAGCTCGGCCTTGCGAGGCGAGCTGGGAAGCTAGACGGACCATCTGGATTGTGTGTGTCCCCTTTGTGGATCGGGGGGCTAAGGGGGAAGCAGAGTACCCCTAGCGATTGGCTGGGAGGTACCGGTGTAGTCTCGACGGTCGACGAGCAGAAGCGGCACGGAGCAGGAGTGGTACGGAGTGTGCGGTCATCGTTCGAGGTGGGAGTTAAGGAAACGATATGTTTTTCATTTTGCATAATAGAAGGTATTAGGACCTTGGCCCTCTCTTATTGTTATCCACATTTTTGTATTGGTATTGTGAGATGAAAAAAACACTTAAATTCAATCTACTTGAATACTCGTTGGATCGATTGGTTTTCTTACCTTGTTCTTCAGCGTTTTCAATTCTGTTACAGTTATAAAATAATTCTTCCTACTCTGTTGTGCATGTCGGTTTCGACAATGAGGTTTTATGGCTGTGTGTATTTATGACTGGGGCATTTTTACCCTTTCCGTAGGCGGTTTTTTTCATTGTCGGGGGCATTTTAATTAGTGTTGGCGTTTTCCTGATTGACTGTGGGGGCGATTGACTCTACTGGGCGATTTCATTCTCTATGGGCGTTTTTATTTTCTCCTTGGGAGAATTCATTCTCTGTGGGAATTTTTATTTTCTCTGTGGGCGATTTCATTCCCTGTGGGCATTTTTATTTTCTCTGTGGGAAAATTCATTCTCTGTGGGCGTTTTTATTTTCTCTGTGGGTGAATTAATTCTTGGTGGGCGTTTTTATTTCCTCTGTGGGTGAATTCATTCTCTGTGGCCGTTTTTATTTTCCCTATGGGAGAATTCATTCTCTGTGGGCATTTATAAAATTCTATGGGCATTTTCTATTTCTTTGGGTGTTCTGTATATCACCGTGGGCATTTTCGTTTTTGGTAATTTGATCTGAGAACTCAATTTTTGGCATAATGGGCAATTCACTTTACTATTAAGAGAAACTTCATTTTCGAGCAGAAATTTAGAATTTAACTATTGGCTACGATTTCAATTGATACAAATATCGTTAGGGTTTGAAGTTAGCTTATTTTTCTGTGCTAGTTCGAATATTGTGAAGTGTCCCTTCTCATGCATGAAATTGGAACCGATTTAACTAGTTCATAACAAAATCATGAGTGGATAAATTGGTTTAAGTAATTTTTTCTAATTCTAAGTTAGGAAAAGAATAGCTATGAATAAAGGCTCTATAAATTAATTTAAAATAAAAGAATCTTAATAAAACTTTATGGCAATCTTTTTCTTTAAATGGCCACTTAAATATATATATATATATATATATATATATATATATTCAAAACCTTGCATATCCACAAAAATACCAAAGCCTAAATTATGTTGTCCTTCAATACTGATGTAAACTCCACTTCCAATATTCAGATTATCTTACTGAGCTAGAATGCAAAAACTATTATAATTTGATATTGAATAAATATCTATGAAAAATATATCATTATTATGTTATTAGGATATTTTATTAATTTAGATGATATCTCATAAGAAAAGAGAGAGGTTGTGACATAATGATTTTAGATTTAAGTAATGCTTATGAAAAATATATCATTATCATTATATATCATTAGGATATTTTATTAATTTAGATGATATCTCAAGAAAAGACAGTGGTTGTGTCATAATGATTTTAAGTTTAAGTAATGCTTATATATTTGGTTTCCATTATACAGTTGGCAGTAAATACGTTTAGCGGTGGGTTACCTTGTTAATATCGCAGGTGGTCAGACGTGTGATTACCTTGTTGATTAAGTAAGGTGCTTGTATTCCCATATTCTAGATAGTTGAATGATGATTATCGTACTATTGTGTAATTAGACTTCTCGTCACAATTTGAGTTTTAGATTTTAGACTTGTGCGCAATAGGAATTTATGTAATATCGAATGACGGATCCCAATGTTTACTTGTATTATAGATTTATCAATGATTATTGGATTAAGAACCCTTGCACCATGTACAGAGAGTGAATGTTTTAATGCGCCAATAAATATTGATGATGATGGATTGATTTAGAGCTATATTATTACTGCATGGTTAATTAAAGTTAAGGTGTGATGGTTAATAGTAAGAAGTACTCTCACCCTTGGTTAAATGGAATGTGGTTGATAGAACGAGTCCTATTTAATCATTGATGTTGGTAGATTTAGCATTTTGTTTGGTATTGATGGTGTCGGGCGAGACGTAGACACCTCCATGTTCCTCAGAACAGTCACCAACCCTGAGACCTTAAATGGTTAAAATCGATGGGAACCTGGGCTTGAGCGTTGCTTATGTGTCTTGGAGGTCCTAACCATTGCAGGGTAGGATGGAGGGGTAGTCAGTTTTACTTATTGTTGATTGATGTTTTAGTTGCAAGGTTATTATAATATAAGATGTGAGGGTGTTAAGAAAATGTTATGGTAATTTTATGGTATATGTAACATATAGGATGTATTGAGATTGTTAATTAATTTCAGGGTTAGTACTATAATTCGAACTATCCAAACTCACAGTTGTATGATATCAGACTCTTGATTTGATAAAGCTCGTCGCTCTGTTTATCAGTCTGTGTGTGTGATTATTTTTGGTGTAAAGAATCCAGTGCCGTATCAAGAGTCTTGGGCCCTTTAAAGGCAGGGTTTCCACTCTTGCGACACACCTGACGGAGATTACTGGATTCTACCTGAGCAGTCGACCAGGAGCCTATCTGACCTTCTCTCTCTCCGGAGCAGAGAACTAAGATTAAACGCCCTGCTTTCCTATGCAGAAATAGTAAAATCTACTACTATGCATTCTTCCTTCTGTGTTCGTACTGTACATAACCAGGTATGTCGTTTAATGCTTGTTTTTACTTGTTGTGCGCCTTATGTCTATGGTCTTTTAATGCTTACAGTTACTTGTTGTGCGCCTTATGTCTTCTTGTTGTGATCATCGTGGTTGAGTCTTGTTAGTCATAGGGTGGCGATGTAGAGTCATGTGTGTTTGTTTCCTTTTTACATGCACGAACACACCTTAAACAAAAATAAATAAAAAATTGCACCTGTTATCAGAGTTGTCGTTGTAACGAGGAGGTAGTTACATATGGTATCAAAGTCGGTTCGACCCGCGGCTTGGGATTCACTACGGCTTTCGTTGACATGATTAGATTTGATTATATTGTTGTTGATCGAGTTGATTGTGTGCATGCAGGTAATCATGGTTAAAGGACGTCACGGAGGCAGACGAAGGGGTGCTAGGGGAGGAGGCGTGACACCTCCAGTAGCATCCACACCTGAGGGGTCTAACCCCCAAGGAGGCGAGCAGGTTCTCAGACAGGAGAAGATAATAGTTGGCGATGTTGTTGGGATGATGAGATCTTTTCAGCACATGTCGATCATCCAATTGGACAGAGACGAGGCCAGGGCACCGACACCCGCTGAGGTTCCGCTGCGTGCACTAGCCGTTACAGGTAGCATTCACCGTGAACTCGAGAACGTTAAATTTCCCGAGTTCTTTGGTGCCTCGGATGGTGCCGCCGCTAAGGCATGGTTGGAGAATATGGTTATGTGCTTCACACTTCACTATTATACCTCCAACATGAAGGTCCACATGGAAGTCTTTCAACTGAAGGGGAGCGCTCTTCTATGGTGGAAGACGCTCCTGCCGCAACTGAACAGTTCCGAGAGAGGTACCTTTCAGGGGAATTCATTGAGTGTCAGCTCAATGAGTTCAATGCATTACGACAGGGAGGTCGTACGGTGCCCAAGTACGAGGCATGTTTTATGGAGGTACTCCGGTATGGTCTGCACCTTAGCAATGAGAAGCTCAAGGTCAACTGATTCATGTTTGGCCTTAACGGCAACCTGCGTGCAAAGGTTAGGATCTTCATGCCTCAAACCTTGCACGACGCTGTCCAAAAGGCCCTCATAGCAGAGGAGGATCGTATCAGCGGGGGTTAGACCAGGACTCCAGCGAGACCAGCAGGGCAGGGTTCATCTGGAACCCCGCAGCACCAGACACCAGCGAGACATACGTCAGGATATCGTGGCTTCCAGAGGGGATCCACTTTCACTACACCCTGATGGTCGCTACCTTAGAAGCAGACACCTTATCAGGGACCACAACATCAACAACAACATCACCCGCAGCAGTAGCAGTTTAGTCCTATTCAGCTGAACAGACCTGGGTTCTAGGCCGGTGGGTCATCGTCTTCTACTTCGGGTACCAGGACTACTGGACTGAAGAAGGGGTGTTGGACATGTGGGGAGCCACACTACCAGCGTGATTGTCCTGTGGAGAGGACCAGAGCGTCTGGATTAGCCGGACCCACTACCGTGGGAGATATGGGCAAGGCCCATCGGATACATGCAGCGGTGAATAACTGCCAGGCAGAGCACCAGTCGATTTTGCTCGAGACGACAGATACTATCACTGACCAAACCCTTAGTATTTTATAGACCTAGGTTCTACTGAGAGTTTCATTTCTGGTGTAGCGCTAAAAAGGATTAAGGTAAAGGAATTCAAACAGGATGATTTTAGCTTCGTAGAGATGGCTTCTAGAGCCAAACAGAAGGTTGGAGGAAAGGTTACGGGCTGTGCCCTTAACCTGGGAGAGTTTGTCATGAGGGTCAACTTGTACTTAACAATCTTAGGATCTTATGACATTGTGATCGGTATGGATTGGTTGAATCGCATGAGGTGATACTCAACTATAAGACGAAATGGTTGAGCTTGGTTGATGATGAAGGACAGAGATGTGTGATTATAGGATGGAACCAGGGAGTATCCCTGATGTTAGTCTCTTATTTATAGTTACGGAAGAGTATGCACAAGGGGTGAAATCTATATGTGATCCTCACGCTAAACGAAAAGGGAGTAGCGGAAGGTCTAGAACACCTTCTGGTGGTGAAGGAGTTTGCAGACGTGTTTCCAGAGGAGTTACTGGGGATGCTGCTGGAAAGGGAATTGGAGTTTACCATAGACCTAAAACCGGGGACCGAACCGATAGAAAGAACGCCTTATCGGATGTCGACCCCAGAGTTGCAAGAGTTGAAAATGCAACTGAATGAGTTTCTGGACCTGGGACTGATACGTCCTAGTGTGTCACCGTGGGGTGCACCTGTTATTTTCATTCGGAAGAAGGATGGATCATGGAGGCTTTGCATCGACTACTGTCAACTGAACAAGGATACGATCAAGAATCAGTATCCCTTACGAAGAATTAATGATTTGTTCGATCAAACGAAGGGTGTAACGGTGTTCTCCAAGATCGATTTGCAATCAGGGTATCACCAGTTACGGATCAAGGAGGATGAAATACCTAAGACCGCCTTTAAGATGAGATTTGGACATTACGAGTTTATTGTTTTACCGTTTGGACTGACAAACGCCCCAGGGGTATTCATGCGTTTGATGAACGGGGTGTTCCGCGAGTACTTGTACAAGTTCGTCCAAGTATTCATTAATGATATCTTGATATACTCTCGGATGATGGAGGAGCATGACTAACACTTGCGCTTGGTACTACAGTGTCTACGAGAGCACAAATTGTATGGGAAGTTGTCCAAATGATCTTTTTATCAATCAAGGATTCACTACTTAGGGCATGTCATCTCCAGAGAAGGTATCATCGTGGATCCAGCCAAGGTTGAGGCTATTATGGAATGGCCTGTGCCGACGAATGTCACAGAAGTGCGTAGTTTTATGGGTTTAGCAGGATATTATCAACGGTTTGTTGAGGGATTTTTGAAGATAGCAAATTCGATCACGGAATTACAGAAGAAAAACAAGAAGTTTGTTTGGACCAAGAAATGGGCGGAAGCATTTCGGAGGCTTAAAGAGTTGTTGACAACAACACCGATACTAAAAGTCCCTGACATGGACGCAAACTTCTTGCTATGCATTGATGCATCCAAGGAAGGTTTAGGCGGAGCCTTGATGCAAGACGGACGAGTGATTGCTTACATTTCGAGGAAACTGAGAAGGCATGAGGAAAACTACAGGACGCATGATTTGGAGTTATTAGCCATCGTATATGCTTTGAGGGTTTGGAGACACTACCTTCTTGGATGAAGATTTGAATTAAAGACCGATCATTGTGGACTACAACACATTTTTATGCAAAGCGACCTGAATGCGCGACAATGGCGTTGGTCGGAACTGATTAGTGAGTACGACTTTGAGATTACTTACATAAAGGGAATGGTGAACCGAGTGGCGTATGCTTTGAGTCGGAGGCCAAGCATCTTTTTCAGTGTTTCCTCTTCAGACGGATCTGCGTGAGAAGATTCTCACTTTACAGCATGATGATGATTGGTACAAAGAGGTCGAGGGTTTTATTGGACAAAACACCATGATGGTACCGTGATACGATGGATTATCATTTGATAGCGATGGGTTATTGAGGTTTAGAATTCAAATTTACGTACTGCCAAATGATGAGTTGAGGATGTTGATCCTGAGCGAGGCTCATAGAGAAGTTTACATGTCTCTCCCGGGAGTTACGAAGATGAGGGCAGACCTTAAACCCTTATTCTTCTGGAAGGGAATGAAGGCCGACATAGTCAACTTTGTGGCTAGATTTCTAGAGTGTCAGTAGGTAAAGGCTGAACATAGACACCTGGAAGGATTAATTCAACCACATGTCATTCCGGAATTGAAATGGGAATTTATTTCGATGGATTTTATTGTTGGATTGCCACTGACGGCAAGGAGACATGACTCGATTTTTGTAGTAGTAGACACTCTGACGAAGAGTGCTCACTTTATTCCTGTGCGTACGACGTATCAAGCACCTGACATAGCAAGAGTTTTCATCAGTGAGATTGTGAGGCTGCATGGCGTGCCTAAAAATATTATATCCGATCAAGGATCGGTGTTTACTAGACGATTTTGGACGAGTTTCCAAGAGGCCTTGGGAACCCAACTTAACTTTAGTACTGCGTATCACCCAAAGACTGACGAACAGACAGAACGAATGAACCAAAACTTGGAAGACATGTTTCACATGTACGTTATGGACCAACAAAAGCGTTGGGAGGAATTCTTGCCTCTAGTAGAGTTCACTTACAACAACAATTACCAGAGCACCATTAAGATGGTGCCTTTTGAGTTTCTTTACGGGAAACCATGTCATATGCCCTTGAGTTGGGATCGGGTTGAGGATAGGGTCCTGGTGGGACCAGAAGCGATCCAAGAAATGGAAGAGCAAATGCAAACCATAAGACAAAGGATAAAAGAAGTGCAGGATCAACAGAAGAGTTATGTCGATGCGCACCGAGTCGACCGTAGTTATGAGGTCGGCGATCGATTTTTCTTGCGGGTTAAACTGCGTAAGAGTTCGATCAAGTTTGGAAAGGGAGCTAAAATTTCTCCTACGTTCGTGGGACCTTTCGAGATTATGGAGAGAAAGGGGCCCATGGCCTATCGACTAGCCTTGCCTGATTCTTTGAGGCGTATGCACGATGTTTTTCATGTATCTGTTTTGAGACATTATATTAGTGATCCTACGCATGTGATTGACATGAGTTCCTTACAGCTATCAGATGAGGGAGCGCTCATGGCTAAGTTGGTCCGCATCTTAGATCATCGCATTCGACAGTTACGACGTCGAACAATAGATCAAGTCAAGGTCTAGTGGGACAGTTATAGTCCACACTCGACGACCTAGGAGGACGCATATGATATGTGCCAGCAGTTCCCATTTTTGTTTGATAGATAGACTTATGATACTATGGTACTTTATTTCGGCATTTATACTGAGAAACTTCGAGACAAAGTTTATACCAAGAGGGGGTGTATGTAACATCCCGCTCTGGCGCACTGAGAAAACTTATTTTTGAGGACACTTGCTCGCAAGTGATCTGGACTGTTATGATATTAAAACATTTATCCTTGATTTTTGTTGCATTTTGATAGATGACCTGATGTTTTACTGCTTTGACATAGACAGGTGCTATTGACTCGGCTTTATTGAGGGTGCAGGGTTTTGGACCTTGAGGATGCAGAGGCATTCGTGGAACCCCTTGGACTCTGGATTGAGTCAGGGAGTGTGTTATTTGGGTTGATTTATTTACTGTGATATTTCATTGATTTGATGATATGATGTTGACATGTTTTGACACGATTGTTGATGATGCAGGCTGACGATAGCTTGTCAACCAGACTCACATATGAAGTAAAGGGGCCACACACGATTTCCAAAGAGGTTGAGGGAGAGCTGTGGACAACAGCCCTGCCACAGCCTACTAGCACTCCCGCTATGGCTTGAACTATAGGTTAACGATTACCTAGTTTGAGAGGATCCATGATGCCATGAGGGAAGACTACGACATTCGCTCATGATGATTCTAAGGGGCGTGCAATAAGGAGGGGGCCTTATTCCTTAGAGCCCTTAGTCTCCCACAAGTTCACCTGCTGGAGTGTTGACTCCAGGGGATATAGATGTCTACCAATCAGTCAAGTTGGCGATTGGCACCCGTGGATAACTTGGTGCATCCTGAAGGAAACGTTGTGCGAAAGAAACACAAGTTCACGAGTGGCACCCTTGGAGCACGTGGTGCATCCTGAAGGGCACGTCGCGCAAAAGAAACATAAGTTGGCAAGTGGCACTCTTGGAGCACGTGGTGCGTCCTGAAGGGCACGTCGCATTGATGTTGATGAAGGAACAAAACTAGACGTCCCTAATACATTTAACACATTATTAAATTCTTAAGCTACTTCCCTAATTAAATGTCGCCTAGTTCAGAATCTAAGTCCTAAGTCTAAAACTTCTCAGGGTAAAATTTTAGTCTAACCTTGAGAAAAAAGACCCTAAAAATAAAAATAAAAAGTTAAACAAAAACCCACTTAAGTAATAGTTTAGTCTTCATAAAATTCTTGGGGTAAATGAAGAGAGTAAGAATTTAATTAAAAATAGTGGATTTAAAAATTTCAAAGAAGAAATTATTCATTAACTGGTGGAAGTACAAAGATATTAAATTAATAATAAAAGGGAAAGATTTAATAATGCAACTGCCATTTTGGGCTTTAATAAAAAGGGGGAAAGAAGGGTATAATAAGAATTAGGAAAATAAGCAATGGAGGAAACTTAATAAAGGAAAGATGGGAAGTTATGGTAAAAAGCAAGGTCAACATAGTAAGGAATTTGCATTTAAGAACCTGGTAATCTGAGCTAATTTAGTAACATATTTTTTTTAGGAAAGTATTTAAAACATGTAAGGGGATCTAGGAACACCTAGGAGTAAATTTAGGAGCGACTCTAGGTGGGTGAGGGATTTGAGACAATTAATAAATTTAATGAAAATATTTATTGGAGAAAAGAGGGGGATGGATGACACTTGTGCGATGGAGAATATTTAGAATATTTTATTGAAACTTAATTTAAAATGTGAATTAGGAAAGTTGGTGGGTCTCAAAACTCTATAAAAGAAAAGGGAGATGAGGAAGAAAGGGATCGGTTGTTAGTGTAACGTTACGCTGTCGGAATTGTGACTTGACTGATTACTTGTGGATAGTTGGGATTTTCCATCTTGGCTAGGAGTGGTAGCTCGGCCTTGCGAGGCAAGATGGGAAGCTAGATGGACCATCTGGATTGTGTGTGGCCCCTTTGCGGCTCGGGGGGCTAAGGGGGAAGTAGAGTACCCCTAGCGATTGGGTGGGAGGTACTGGTGTAGTCTCGATAGTTGGCGAGCAGGAGCGGCACGGAGCAGGAGCGGTACGGAGCACACAGTCATTGTTCGAGGTGGGAGTTAAGGAAACGATATGTTTTTCATTTTGCATGATAGAAGGTATTAGGACCTTGTCCCTCTCTTATTGTGATCCGAATTTTTGTATTGGTATTGTGAGATGAAAAAAATACTTAACTTCAATCTGCTTGGATACTCGTTGGATCGATTGGTTTTCTTGCCTTGTTCTTCAGCGTTTGCAATTGTGTTACAGTTATAAAATAATTCTTCCTACTCTATTGTGCATGTCGGTTGGGACAATGAGGTTTTATGGATGTGTGTATTTATGACTGGTGCGTTTTTACCCTTTCTGTGGGCGTTTTTTTCATTTTTGGGGGCGTTTTAATTAGTGCTGGTGTTTTCCTGATTGAGTGTGGGGGAGATTGACTCTACTGGGTGATTTCATTCTCTGTGGGCATTTTTATTTTCTCTGTGGGCGAATTCATTCTCTGTGGGAATTTTTATTTTCTATGTGGGCGATTTCATTCTCTGTGGGCGTTTTTATTTTCTCTTTGGGAGAATTCATTCTCTGTGGGCGTTTTTATTTTCTTTGTGGGTGATTTCATTCTCTGTTGGCATTTTCATTTTCTCTATGGACGAATTCATTCTCTGTGGGTGTTTTTATTTTCTCTTTGGGCGAATTAATTCTTGGTGGGCATTTTTATTTCCTCTATGGGCGAATTCATTCTCTGTGGCCGTTTTTACTTTCCCTGTGGCGAATTCATTCTCTGTGGGCGTTTATAAAATTCTATGGGCATTTTCTATTGTTGTAGGCATTCTGTATATCACCGTGCACATTTTCGTTTTTGGTAATTTGATCTGAGAACTCAATTTTTGGCATAATGGGCAATCCACTTTACTATTAAGAGCAACTTCATTTTCGAGTAGAAATTTAGAATTTAACTGCTAGCTGCCATTTCAATTGTTACAAATATCGTTAGGGTTTCAAGTTAGCTTATTTTTCTGTGCTAGTTCGAATACTGTGAAGAGTCCCTTCTCATGCATGAAATTGGAACCTATTTAACTAGTTCATAACAAAATCATGAGTGGATAAATTGGTTTAAGTAATTTTTTCTAATTCTAAGTTAGGAAAAGAACCGCTATGAATAAAGGCTCTATAAATTAATTTAAAATAAAAGAATCTTAATAAAACTTTATGGCAATGTTTTTCTTTAAATGGCCACTTAAATATATATATATATATATATATATATATATATATATATATATATATATATATATTCAAAACCTTGCATATCCACAAAAATACCAAAGCCTAAATTATGCTATCCTTCAATACTGATGTAAACTCCACTTCCAATATTCAGATTATCTTACTGAGCTAGAATGCAAAAACTATTATAATTTGATATTGAATAAATATCTATGAAAAATATATCATTATTATGTTATTAGGATATTTTATTAATTTAGATGATATCCAATAAGAAAAGAGAGAGGTTGTGACATGATGATTTTAGATTTAAGTAATGCTTATGAAAAATATATCATTATCATTATATATCATTAGGATATTTTATTAATTTAGATGATATCTCAAGAAAAGAGAGTGGTTGTGTCATAATGATTTTAAGTTTAAGTAATGCTTATATGTTGGGTTTCCATTATGGAGTTGGCAGTAAATACATTCAGGGGTGGGTTACCTTGTTAATATCGTAGGTGGTCAGACCTGTGATTACCTTGTTGATTAAGTAAGGTGCTTGTATTCCCATATTCTAGATGGTTGAATGATGATTATCGTACTATTGTGCAATTAGACTTCTCGACTATTGTGCAATTAGAATTCTCGTTACAATTTGAGTTTTAGATTTTAGACTTGTGCGCAATAGGAATTTATGTAATAATGAATGATGGATCCCAATGTTTACTTGCATTATAGATTTATCAATGATTATTGGATTAACAACCCTTGCACCATGTACAAAGAGTGAATGTTTTAATATTGATGATGATGGATTGATTTAGAGCTATATTATTACTGCATGGTTAATTAAAGTTAATGTATGATGGTTAATAGTAAGAAGTACTCTCACCCTTGGTTAAATGGAATGTGGTTGATAGAACGAATCCTAGTTAATCATTGATGCTGGTAGATTTAGCATTTTTTTTGGTATTGATGGTGTCGGGCGGGACGTAGACACCTCCATGTTCCTCATAACAGTCACCAGCCCTGAGACCTTAAATGGTTAAAATCAATGGGAACCTAGGCTTGAGCGTTGCTTATGTGTCTTGGAGGTCCTAACCATTGTAGGGTAGGATGGAGGGGTAGTCATTTTTACTTATTATCGATTGATGTTTTAGTTGCAAGGTTATTATAATATAAGATGTGAGGGTGTTAAGAAAATGTTATGGTAATTTTATGGTATATGTAACATATAGGATGTATTGATATTGTTAATTAATTTCAGGGTTAGTACTATAATTGGAATTGTCCAAACTCACAGTTGTATGATATCAAACTATCGATATGATAAAGCTCGTAACTCTGTTTATAAGTCTGTGTGTGTGATTATTTTTGGTGTAAAGAATCCAGTGATTTATCAAGAGTCTCGGGCCCTTTAAAGGCAGGGTTTCCACTCTTGCGACACACCTGACGGAGATTACTAGTTTCTGCCTAAGCAGTCGGCCAAGAGCCTATCTGACCTTCTCTCTCTCCGGAGCAGAGAGCTAAGATTAAACGCCCTACTTTCCTGTGCAAAAATAGTAAAATCTACTACTATGGATTCTTCCTTCTGTGTTTGTACTGTACATAACCCGGTATGTCGTTTAATGCTTGTTGTTACTTGTTGTGTGCCTTATGTCTATGGTCGTTTAATGCTTGCAGTTACTTGTTGTGCGCCTTATGTCTTCTTGTTGTGATCATCGTGGTTGTGTCTTGTTAGTCGCCAGGTGGTGACGTAGAGTCAAGTGTGTCTCTTTCTTTTTTACATGCGCGCACACACCTTAAAAAAAAAATAAAAAATTGCACCTGTTATCAGAGTTTTCGTCGTAACTAGGAGGTCATTACATGGTAGTGAACATTAATGGGGTAAATACCAAAGAATAATTTGAGGTGATTGAGATCATGGATGAATCAGACCCCTATCCATCCCTACATATCATTGCCTACCCATTTTGTAGAAATTCATTGCTAAACCTAAAGCAGTGAAAGATGTCCACTAATAAAAATAACTTTTGTGTGATTGTATCATTATATCCAAATAAAGGAAACATATGTAATGATCGCATGCATTAATATTTCCATAGTTCAATCATAGAGAACATATATAACATCCAATAGCTGATGGCGAACTAAGATAGAGAAGTGTTCCCTCCTATGAAACAATTTTGGAAGATGTTACGAACAAATGGAAGAATAAAATTTATGAGAAATAAACCTAGAGACGCACGTGACTCACTAAAATAGTGTGCTAAATGGGATAAGAGTTGTCTGACCTACCAAGGTTTGACAGAACAAGTCTAGTAGATGCATTTCTAGCATATATGAGGGGTTGATGCATGTGACCCAAATAATTAAAACTATGGATACAATGGTCAAAGAAACAATTGCATGCTAGTGGGTGACACATCCCATAGAGATACAAGAATGGGAACATCACTACTACATATGGCATTTAATTCCGATAGGGATTTTTGATAGTACATATAAAATTGACCTTAGTATAAAAAACTACTATCTAATTCTCAAAATTTTGTTATATTTTTTACTTAGTGCCCCAAAATTCATCAGACTTATGATGAAGGTTGTTAGTCATCCAAATTTTGACTCCCCTTCGAAGTTTTTTTAACAATTTTTTTTTTCGTGACCCACTCAACTACAGATAAAATCATCTATATCCAGGAAAGACTATGAATGTTTCCATGGTGACATCACTTTATTGACCCCACCACCACATTGTGGCTAACCACTGTTGCAATCACATGAAATTGCCATGTTAGCAAAGTATTTATCTCATGGGTGTGTTTGTCACCTTCAACCTTAATTATTCCAATTATGGGGTATTAAAATATATGTCGTGGACTTATTATGCCAACTAAGGTGTAACATGTTCTCTTGATATGTCAATTAAACGTGATTGAATGAGTGATATTGGAAGGGATAAGGATTAATGGATGAAAATAATGTATATTGAAATTTTGAATGATGTCAGAAAGATGGATATCACATGACATAGATCAGTTGTTCTGCCAGATAGGCTATGAGAGAATCTCAAGTCATAACTTAGTTAATGTAACCATTAACATCGTATGATTCCCAATCTTTACTAGTAGTGCCACATCCCAGTGTTACCCCTTTGTATAACAAAGTTACACTAGTCCATGGAATTATAATTAGGTTCCTCCATCAATTCACCACCGCATCAACTTGGTCAAGTGATACTAGCACCAAGAATCTTGTGCCTTATAATTGGTAGGAGTGTTATTGTTAGTTGGTTGAGAACTAGCATCTTATGTCAACCATGGGGGAAACTTGGGAAGGATCCAAGTAGTTGAATCATAGGTCATAGCACTACACATGTTATTGTATGTTTCTACTAGTCAATAAGAACCACTCCCCATCAACATCGATAGTACAGAGGCCCCAAGACAGAGAAAGAGGGATTCTCCAGTAGGAGTGGGATGACCAAATGAAAAGGAGGAAATATTGAGGGGAGGAATTGATGATGCCAACAATAATGAGGGACTGTGACAATACAAGGAGATAGGAGAGAAAATATTTCATGAGAAGGAAGATCTCCATATTGGTTGGGCCAAATGGGGGTTGAAGGTGTTTGACTGAGGTATAGGATACCATAACAATTTCCTCATAACAAGGCCATAACTCGTGGTCAAAATATACTTAGTTCTATCAATCCTACCCATCCCCGTGATAATCCTCTTCCTGAATTTTTTATATAATAGATCATCCCCAATTAATCATCACTTTAGTTTCTCTCTTTCCCCATAGTGGTGCAACCTCCATATCCATACCACACTACATATCTTCATTAGATGCTTTGGAGCACTGCCAGGTTTGGAACCCATTTTCATTGTAGGTTGCTTCAGTACCACCCCATAGTGTGAATCCAATGATTGGATAAAACACACTTCTCATTATCGATTGTGGTGGCCCATTAGCTACAACAAGGCATAGTGTGCCTCAGGTAACCATTACCTCAAGGCTATATCAACTAGCTTGAGGACATATGAATACATGTAAAATTATCTATGAATGACTTATGTAAGTGATCTATGGGTTCAGGTGGTCCCCATGAGGAACATAATATATAAGGTTCTAAGTAGATATATAGGAAGGAGAGGCTTGTTAGAGATATTGTAGGAGGAATCTTCAAAGAGAATAAAGGTGTAGAATTTATATTACACTTTGCCCATTTTTTTAACGGAGACTGTAACTATGATGTCTGTCATATAAAGGTCCTACTATTATGAGGAATTAATGGAAGCTCAATAATATTTTTGACTCGTACTCATATTATATCTAATGTTTGTTATGATATTTAGTGTTTATCCACAATATTTAATGGATATTTAAAGCATCTTTGTAACAATGTCTAAATCTACCTAAAGGAATTTATATGACAAGTTTTTTTTTTTGAGAAAAATAAATAATTGTATTGATATTTTGACTAGAAATCAAAAAGAAATCGAAGATCCCTTTGACTTATAGTGTTAGAATCCAATATATTTATAGACTACATCTATCAGATAAAACTATATCCTATCCTTATGACTTTTACTCTTGCAATCATCCTTAAATAGGTCTCTGTAAGCAAATAGTTCCACAACATCATCTTGATGTTAAGACAAAACCATAAGACAAACTCTCTCTAAATTTTCAGAAACAAAAAAATAAAACATTACCAACAATTGATTCATAAACAAAGTTGTAATAGTATCAAATATGTAAGAGTATGGTCCTTAATCTCATGAAAAAAAAAAAAATCTTCCTCCAAAACGAGTGATTCATTTGATATTTGACCAAGTTTGTGGTTAAATTCTCGATATAAATGAGAAAAGGAAACCTCTCCAAAATTTGATTTAATTTCCATAATCTTATCCAAAATAAGCCCCGTATCCATGTTAGAAGTGTTAATTTTACCATTTTATCAGTTCATCAAAAGTTTGGAATCACCAAAGACCTGTAGCATCTTAACTTGTCTCTCCACTACAACCTTAAGTATGATCTGGAGGACATATATTTCTTCTCTATTGTTTGTTCCCACCCATGTCACATACTTTAGTAAAAAGTAATTTTCATTATCTAGATAAATAATGGCCCCAACTCAATAAGTTATTGAATTTCCCTGGAATGATCCATCATAAATTCCCCAAGTCTTAATCTGATATATAATTTGTTTTTGAAGGCTTCTTGGAAAAATATTCTTTTATTGCTTCCTTCCTTTCCCATAAGAGATTCTAATGTGATGTGAAATTCTTCCTAACTATGCCCCCTTATCTTGAAAAATGAACTTGTTTCTAGTTAACCGAATTCCCCATAACACATACCCTGGTAGTGCTCTATGTGAAGAAATAGATTTATTGGTCATCCTAAACTCCATACATTCGAACAGAATAAATTTATCCCAATAAATTTGTACTTTGAAAATATTGGAAATTTCCATCCATACAAATTTGGTGGATTGGTATTAAATGAATAAATTGTATTACAAGTTATATCTTATTGATGTTTAAGTTTGTATACCTATAAGAAATCTGTTTTTTGTTTGATATTGCAATTTGTATACCTATAGGAAATCTACCTACTATTTGATATTTCAGTTTTTATACCTAGAGGAAATTATATTACAAGTTACAAGGTTGTGGAAAAGTTGTACATATGTTTATACCTTTATTTTTGCAATTGGAAACTTAAAACCCTTCGCTGTGTAAAAACACCAAATATCGTTTGGTTGGGTAAAGAGGGATAATTTTGCATTGGGATAAATTATGCTAGGTTATAGTAAAATGCATGCCCATGTCTCAAAACTCATTCAATTTAAGTGGTTCAAATTGAAAATTATTTTTTAAGTCATTTTTCATAATCATATATGCTTGGTTTTTCATTTTTAGTTATAAAAGAATACTTTGTGAAAAAATAGGCAAGAGATGCCTAGTAAAACCCTAAAAATTCACAACTTATTTGTAAAAAGTAAGGCAAGGTCATATTATACCTTATATTTTAGTTACACAAATTTATAGGGATGTGTTTTATCATATCAGACCTATTCATGTTGTTAATTTTTCAATTCCAATTTTAAAGAGGGATGTTGTGCATAAGAGGTAATGTTTTCCATGTAATATGGAAGGTCAAAACTATACTAAGTGACCAAACTAAAATGCATGCACAAGCATCCCTATATCTCCAAAAAAAAATTCACAAGTTGTAACATGGATGTAGATATACTATTAATTTACATATGTCATCTAAAGTGCAATTGAATAACATGAGAGGTTGCTTCATGCACCTAGACTTGGTATTTCATGTCAATTTGAAGGAAAAACTACCTTAGAGTATATTGCATGCCCTTGTCTCATTTTTTACCCACACCGAGTGGTTAAAATTGTAGAAGGTGTAGTTTGTGATTTTAGACCTGTCTGTAGCCTTATATTGGAAGTTTGTTAAGGGTGAAATATACATTTTGGTTTAGGGTTACATGCTTAAACCAATATGTATTGTTACATATACAATTTTGAAATTATGTATAGTGATAGATGATAGATTAATGGTTCTACAAGTGAAATATTGTGGTTGTGGACTATTTTTGGATATGGCGATACCCAATAGGTTATTTATGCAAGAATAATTGCATATTAGGGTTTAATACTAGTGTTTCATATAATTTTTTGTTGCTAGAGGTGAATAGATTGCTTACAATTTTTGTTGTTCTACTAAGGAAAAACTTTTATAGCATCAATTTACATCACATATGCATTAATGACATATTAGAATTTGCATTTTGCACTTGTAGACAATAATCCCCTTTTCCTCCCTTGGATTCATAAAAAAACACATCTTTTGGACATATATGTGCCCTAAGAGTTATGCAATGTGTGCACATATTCATGTTACTCCATTGCAGGGAGAGAACACCTTATTTTTTCTCAAAAAATAATGTTTTGTGTATTTTTGGGTGGGTTTCATGGGTTCACCCAGTTCCTGACCCCTTATTTCCTGTAAACAATTATTTCTAACTAGCCACATGGAGAGGGTATAAAATGAGCCCAAGGATAGAGGATAATAAGAATCACACTTGAAGCACCACAATGTTGGTAATTTCTTGTCCCATCTACAAGCCCCTGTTCCCTTGATGTAGATTCATTTCCTCAAACTTGCAAACCCTTATTTCCATATTTTTCTTTCAATATATATCTAGTAAATAATAATCTCAGTTGTCCTATTCAAACTTGCACAATCATTGGATTCAGAAGTGATACCTATAGTTAGTGGTCGGGTGAAGGGACCTGAAGTCTGGGTTCAGAGCAGTGTCACGGTAGGTGCAAGTGGTAGATACCTTTATCTTGTTGATTCATAACAAAGATACCTCTTCCATGTGAGTTACTTGTGTTTTAATGCATTATTATTATTATTTAACATCTAAATTATTAGAACACTAATTGATGTAATTGCTTTATTTTAGATCATTTTTTATGAGAGATAGTTATTATATAAATACCCCCCTTTGCAATTATTTTCTTGATTATTTTTCATGTGATCAAAGGGAAAATTTGGAAGGAGTGTGAAAGGTTCTCAACCATGGGATCAACATCAAATGTAGGAAGCTTGGTATGTTTCTTTCTTCCTTATTACTAGTAGTTAGTTACAAAATCTTTTGATTGCAATTCTAGGATTGGGTTTATTATTTAAGGTCCTCACTTTGTTGTAGGTTTAACCCATAATCATAGGGGAATTTCCCCATAACAGAATTGGAAACCATACCGGGGGTTGGGAGGGGGGGGTGGGGGTTCCTTTTGGGTTAAATTTAGGGACTTGCAAGTTGTTTTCTCTTGACTTTTGTCTTTCTTATTGTCTCAAGCTTTGTCAATTAGTGTTTTCAAAAAATTATCCTTCAGTTTAAGGCTTTATACTTAGGGTTTTCCAAGTTTTTATTGGGTTATTAGAGTGTATAGACTTTGTTCTTTGATGACAGAAGGATACATATGCTTCCTATCTAAAAGTAAAGTGCATACATATATGCCTTGAAGAATGCTTAGGCACGTACGATTGTTTAAGTTCTTCTTTTGGAATTATGGGTCATATACGCACATTGTAGAAGAACAAGGAAAATACATATGCACCCTATGCACCCTATGTAAGGATAACGTTCATTAAATATATTATATAAACTCCCTAGAATGATAAAATGGGTGTATGCCTCCTAAAAACATTTTTTATGGTTGTTTTTTCAGCCTTTTTAAGACATGTTTTGCCTTTTTGCTGAGATTGTTCCTAAAAATTCTTGTTGGATATATAAGGTTGTTAAAGTATTAAATTTGAAAATAAAATAAACATTTTATTGGTGCTTCTTAGTATTCTTTTGGTAACTCTCGGATTTCTTAACTAGTGTAGCTCCCAGGGGTTTCCTTTATGATCTATGTGTCTACTTATGTATTGGTTTTTCAGACCTATAGATTTGGGATTTGAGACTTAACTTAGCATTTTATTAGTGATCCTTGATTAATTTGGGTGGATTGCACTCTTTTATATTCATTAGGTCACGTACATATTCATGTTGTTGAGGCAACATAAGCGTATGAGTTTTCGAAAGTAGTTTGTTTCTATTTTCCAATATTTTTTATTATTGGCTTAGACTTTGGAGGTTCTTTTTAACACACTTATTTGTATGAAAGTTTCTTTATGTCCTATAAATTATTTGGAAATCTTGTTGGGTGATTTAACAAAAGAAATTAAAATTTTGTGTTTTAGGTTTCTTTGGTTACTTTTTGGGGGTTTTAATTAGGGAAAGAAAAATATTTCATTTGGGTTTTCAATCTACAGTCACGTCTGGAGTATGAATTTATGATTTTAAGTCACTATTCTTGATTTCTTGCATTGTTATTTTTCCAACTTCAAATAATTTTTTTATTTGTTTAGTTTTATTTTTCCTAGTTGTTTTCCTTTGAAAAAGAAAAGAAAAAAATGTTCTCTTGCATTCTTTCTCTCCCTTTGCATTGGTTTCAAAAGCATAGTTTCACTTTTTGAACAAAGTTTATGCTTCTTGTTTGCATCAATTGTTTATTTTCATTTGAAAAATCCCATACTTGTTTTTCATTTTAAAGGAAGAAGTTTTAGTTCATTCTCATCTTGAAAAAGTACAATTTGCATTGCATATTGCATTGGAAAGTGAAAAGATTGCATTTCTAGGTTTACATTAGTTTGTTCATGCTTTTTTATTTCCTTGATACACTTCTTCATTGTAGATTTAGTGTAATTTTTTCTTTTCCATTGTTCTTACAAGTTTCATTCTGCATGAGTCTCAAACAACATCACTTCCACTTTCGTACCCTTTGAGTAAAGAACAACTGCTAAAAATGAACATTAATTTTAAAATGTACTAGAATTGTGTTTCTAGGGTTGACAAATTAGTTCAAGTTAGGTCCTTGTATTAGGATGTTACGACCCAAGGAAGGCATATGTATGGTTAAATATATAGGATATGACCCCAAGGGGTGGCATATACAAGGCTAAATATATATGTAATAGGGTCATCCTAATAGTAAAGGGTCATTATGTGTAGGTTATGTAGGAGCATCCTTCCCACCTCAGCATGCACCAGTAATGCATCACATCAACGTGCATTCAATAAGGAAGGGAGAGGCCCAACCCTCTCATTTTTCCCTTCAAATTAAAAATTCAATGTAATTTAAAGAAATTAAATGTTGTAATGATTGATCAAAGTTGAGTTGATGCCTTTGTATAGGTTGTATTTAAGGTCAGCTTTAATGGCTAGATGTAGGTTGATTTAGATCCGATTCAAACTAGATTTTCATTTATTGTAATAAGCCTCAGTAGATAGGCATTTTGATGGTGATTATACACCACTATTGTATCTTGGAGGGAAGGCTTGAGGATCCCATATTTTGTAAAAAACCTTGTAATCAATTATTCATATTATTATTCGTGGAAGAAAACGACGAGAATAGTTGAGGCTCTATTGCAGTCCGAGCTTTCACATATTGTAACAAAACATTCAGATATTAATACAGAAGAAAATATTTCATTGCTTATGAGTTTATGTGTGGTGAATGTTTGTTTTGTGTTGTCAATGTGTGTTTAAATGTTGTAGGTGTATGAATAAGTTTCATCTATAGGGATAAAATAGGCTTCGTTATCTATCTGTGAGTTTCCTGGGTTGTTCTGGGTTCTTTTAGGCTAAGTGAAAGGAGTGCATGAAAAAGTATTGGAAACTCCATGAGCCAACACAAAGAGTGTGTATCTGAATTGTGCTTCAAATTCAGGAGAGAATGTGCTAGGTGGTACATCAGAATAGTCTATAGACTTAGGAGGATCCTCAAGGTTACTGAACACCTTGAAGGAAAAATTTTGCAGAGAAGGAGCATAAGATAGAGTTGTTGAACACTCTGTAAGCTCAGCAAGGAGTGCTTTGAGCAAGTGTCAGGAGTACACATATACAACACCTTCTAAATTTCTAGAGAAGGCGAAGGAAACAGAGTTGCTAAATACCTTTTAGAGCTCTTCCAGGTGGGAATTGAGTGGGTGCAAGGAGTGCACAAGAGAACTTTGTTTTGAGTTCAGAGAGAGAGAAGAGTTTCAAGGAGAAGACACCACAAGGTTGTTGAACACTCTGTAAGCTTAGCAAGGAGTGATTTGAGAAAGTGCAAGGAGTGCACAGAGGAAATACTTATCTGATGTATTGGTGAAGTCCTGGAAATCCATAGTTATTGAAAACTTTGGGGGAGAAGCTCTACATGGAGTGCATTGAGTGATCTCAAGTGTGCGCAAGGAGACAGTCAAATTCTTAGACTGTAGGGAGAGGCTTTGTAAGTGTGCATTGAGCGAATGGAAGGAGTGCGTTATTGAACTTGAAAGAGATCGGGAGTAAAGAGGAAGACCTGTGCAAAGGGTGGAAAGTTGCTCAGTGGAGATAACATTCTGGAGAAGACCCATGCAAGGAGTGCATTGGGCTAACACTTAGATCAATGTTCAGGAGGTGTGAGGATTTCAAAAAGCTAATTGCAAGGAGTGCGCCAAAGCTTAAGTAGTTTCTCTTTACAATATCAAGAGGAAGAGCATTGAGTTTCCAGGAGGGCACCAGAAAGTCCTTTGAAGGAAGCAGAGGGTCAACACCCTTAGTAGACTGATAAAGTTCAAAAGCTCAGGAGGAATAATGAAAGTTTTCATAGTGAAAGAGCAAGTGTGGTCCAGACCCGGTGTCAAATTATATTGGAAAAAATAAAGGATGGATAGCATTCTAAGAATCGAAGTCGAGACCCAAAGTAGTCGGGTTCGCAGGAGAAGGTTCAAAGACCGTAGTCTTTGAATACTTGCAATTTTCTCAATTCAGGAGAAAGAAGAAGCTCAGGAGGAGGATTGAAAGAAACCATTGGATCAGTTGGAAGGAGAGATATTGATCATTGAATCCTACATCTAGACATCAAAAAGAGAATGCATAGAGGAGGAATAGCTTCTAGCAATTGGATCTAAGCACGAAGGACCAACAGTCGTTGGATCTAGGTAAGTGCATGAAATTTAACCCGTTTTAAGTGCATAGGTGATCTGAGTCACCGAATTCTGTGGAAGTTTCGAAGTGTATTGAGATCGTCCATCATCCAGAGGGACAGGTGGCGGAAGATATGGAAATATGGAGCAGAGGCACTATGAGAAATTCCAGGTGATCACCAAGAGAAATCGTCGAAGCTTCGAAGCTCAAAGCTCATCCTAACCGTTATTCTTGGGAGGGACACATAGAGGGAGATCTGAGACACCAGAGCAATTTCACTCTAGAATATTTCATACAAAGTGGTTGTAGATTCCCGGAATCCCTGAAGTGCTAGAGTAGATCCTATCCATTAGAACAAGAAGGCACGTGGAAGAGAATTTTTAACTCCAGAGAAAATACACTCCAGAGGAAATGAAGTGAGGTGCTTCAAAAATCCCAGAAGCCTGTAGTAGTGGAAAATATATCAGTCGTTCGTCAGTCTGAGACACATGGTGGGAGATCCTGCATTCTAAAGAAAGAGAGTGCAAAAGGGTAGATAACTCCCGAAGAGACGAGAGATGAAGCAAATATGAGCTATCAAATCCAAAGGGACAGGTTCCATCAGATCATGCACTCCAAAGAATAGTCACTTCAGAAGAATTGGAGTGTGAAAGAGAAAGGACTCCCGAAGGCCAAGGTCTCGAAGTCATCCCAGATGTCCATTGAAAAAGGGTGTGTGGTGGAAGATCTTCCACTTATGGGGAAATTCACTCTAGAAGAAAGAAGGTGTAGAAGGGTGGAGAACTCCCGAACGCTACAGCGTCGGAGTTCATCTGAATCGTCAGATAAGGAGAATAGGAGTTAAAGGATCCCTCACTTTAGAGTTCATACATCCTAGAGGAAATTGGAGTTGGGTGGAGTAAGAACTCTCGACGGCTGGAGCATCCTATTGCATCCAAGCCATCCATCGGAATTGGATGGGTGTTAGTAGATCACGTACATTTGAGGTTTGTCACTCCGTAGGATTCGCGTGGGGGTTGTTCACAATTTCCCAAAGCGTCGGAGCCTGAAGTTGTTGTGGGTCATTGATATTAAAGAAGAGTGTGGATCGTTGATTTGTAAGGGGACATGTGGATGATGAAGGTTCAATCTGTTAGAAATTCACTTCGAAGGGTTTGTGGAGTGTGCATGTGGATTCGGTCAATGCCCAAATTGCCGAAGTAAGATATTGAGTCATAGATATCATTGAGTAACAAGGATCATTGATCGTGTTTCTGTGGTTTCGGAGGATTGTGCTTCCAAAAGAATTGGTCCTGACATGAGGAAAGAATGCTTGAATCCCATAGGTCGGAATAAGAACCTTTTGAGGTTATCACCAAGTATCATCCCGATGTCATATGAAGGAAGGGGCCTAGCATAGAGAGCTAGCGCCTGTTGTTCAAATTATTCAAAGGGGGCCAGGAGGAGCCAACAGGTTTGGTAGAACCTACACTTTGAGGAAAGTGGGATGTGTGTAAATTGATTTGGGCTCTATCAAAGTCACTATGAGTTGATCTAAATCCTTTATTTGAATGATCCTATACTGGGAGGTCGTGTAGCCCCATGGAGAGAGAGGGGGGTATGCATCAAGTGGTATCAGAGAAAGATTTTGCTTGTATATAGCACGTAAAGGTGAGAAGCTAAAAGGAGATACTTTGATGCCATCAAGTGGTATCAGAGCCAGATATTTAATTTCTGGAGGAAAGAGGAGAGAAAGGATATAGTATTATACCATCAAGTGGTATCAGAGATAAATTTCATCTATAGACAGTAGGTGAAGGAGGATACATAGTGTTTATTCTCTGTAAAAGATTACTTGCAAGTGTGCAATAGTCAGTAGACTTCCAGGTGGGATGCAGAAGGAAGGTGGATATCCTCTCAGTTGCAGGTTAACCAAAATACTTTCTAGAAGAGCAGGGAGAGGAGGAAAATGGATATTGAAGGCAATAGGTGTGGTCGAGGAGCATACTACAAAAAAAACAAAATGAAAATATGGAAAAAGATATTGAGTAGATAAGAGAAGAAATGGAGAGGATAACATTGAATATGCAACAAGAATCCCAGGTACATTGGACATATAAGTGGCCCTTGAAGAGGAGAGAAAGGTGGCATGTCTAGAAGTTAGTTTCCAGGAGGAAGTTACAGGGGTTGAGGATCTGGCTGAGGGAAGTTGAAACGCTCAGTGAAACAAAGGAGATGGTTTACATTTGTGAACTAGAAGTTGGAAAATACCTCATTAAGGAGGAAGATAGATCATATGATGATCTCATAATGAAAATAAATGTGAAATTTCCCAGGGCGAAGTGTGGTTATAGCTTGTTTTTTCTTCTTCTCCTTTCAATTAAGTAACTTCAAGTTCCTCTTCTTTATCATATCACATGGGGAGATTTTGTTTCAGGGGAGAGGGTGGGTGAAGATAGCTTTCTTCCAATCCACCATATAGAAGCAGGAATTCTGACAGATATAAATATCCTCCATAAATAGTTAGCCCATAAGCATGTCCACACAACTACATTCCACCTGATTGTTGCAGACCTTTTGGGTAGGGAGTTATCTAAGTATGCCATCCATGTTACAGAGGTGCGCATGGAAGGTTTCTAGTTGAGTTGGGTGTCTTACCTAAACAACCAACTCCTACATAATTATATATATGTAGGATGGAAACTAGGACTTTTAGTATGGAAGCTTCCTATTGTTTCTTGCATTTTCATAGTGGGTAGAGTCGATGGGTATAGATTTTTCAGAAAGGGATCCAAAGGAAAATTTCTGATGCAGGAGCATCGCTTCACGTCATCAGCCAGCCAGCAGCCATGCCAGCGAATTCAAATCGCGTGCTAAAAGAGAGGCGCAATCCTCATTTAAATTTGAAATGAATGTAATTTAATGTCTTATGTTGTTGAGCCATGAAAGTCGTGCCTTTGAGAAGGCATTAGATAGGATCGGCTTTAATGCCAAGGATGACTGAGATCTAGATCCAATCCTAGACTAGACAGCCCATTCATTGTAATTGAATGTAATTAAATAGAGTAGGTGAACCTGGAGGGAAGCGCTAAGAGCCCCTCAGGTAAAAGAGATTGGAGATATCTCATTTTGGAGAGAGTGTGTTGAGTTGGAGAGAAAGGGAGAGCTCGAGGAACACCATTGTAAAATACAGGCATTTGCCATTGTTAATATAACAGAGCAGTTTTTCCTACATTATTCCGTCTTATATGCATGTCTATGTGTGTCCCTTTATATTGTGAATGTATGTTGTATTTGTGCATTTGTAGGGTTTGATTGATTTCAAGTTGAAGGTCTTTGAGGCTTCACACCAGGAGGGTGTGACAGAACATTGAGGTTATGATAGCCGTGCACAGGAGGATGCACTTTGAACTCTGAGGAGTCAGACAGAGACGTGCTTAGGCATAGGACTGGAATCAACAACTCAGGAAAATACCTTTGATGTTGTTGAACACCTCAAGAGGCAAGGCTGTGTGACTGAGACACGGTTGCGGACATAATCACTGAGAATTATGTAGGAGCTCTGCCAAGTGGGCATTGAGTGTACGCACGGGTTGCGTTGGAGAAGAACTATGTGGAGAGTTCGAAGGAAGACCAGAATCACTGAGGATTCTGAGAAGCTCTGCCAGGAGGGCATCGAGCAGGTTCATAGAAGCATAGGATAAGGAAGGCATAACTACTAATCATTCTGTAGCAAAGAGACTTCGCCAGAAGGGCGTCGAGGAAGTGTGCAGGTAGGCACAGGAAGGAGAAGGGAACTCTTTGAGTTCTGGAAGTTAGAAGAGAAGCTCACTGAGGGAAATTTCACTGGGTTGTTGAATACCCAGGAGTACTCAAAAGGAGGCTTGAGAATAAGGATATCCAGGAGGGCATCCATTTCATTCTCCATCTGAGGGAAAAGAAGGACAAAATCCCACAAGGGGTCTGAGTACTTGTAGAAGCTCAGAAGAGATAGCATGTTGTATGCATGAGAATACTCTAGAAGGAGTGCAGACATCAGAATCCTTTAAGGGTTTGGAGGAAGGAGAAAGCTTAGGAAGGGTAGAATTGTGTACGTGCCACGAGACTCAAGTTCGAGGAGCTCACAGAGGAAATAGGCAAAGATTGAGGCCTTAGGAACCTTGGAAATTCTTGAAAGGAAGGAAGAAGAACAAGCTCAGGAAGAGCCTGCAGGAAGAATAGACCGATAGCCGTCGGACCTCACGAAGGAATCCCGTCAGCCATTAGATCTGTGGAAGTTGCGCGGAAGTTAACTGCGCAGACATCGGAGAGAAGTCCTGATGGGCATCGAGATATCGGTACTCAGAATATCTGTGTTCTTGAAGTCGAGGAGTCAGGCAATCAGGAGCGACAATCTCGAATTTATGAGGATTGACTTGAGCCGTCCAAATTGTTTGGACAGGTGGCGATGATCCAAAGACCGTCGACATTTCGCATATCAGGACCTCTCGAGAAGAAGAGTAGAGAAATGAGTGTCAAGAGTCGCGAGGCATGAGGACACGAAGTAGCGAGAAGATCTGAACAATGTGTTTAGAGGGAATGTGTCAGAGGATCCAGACGAGTCGACGTTTGGAGCATCGGGGTTTCCAGAGTGGTGAAACTCGAGCATATCAAAATCACGATCCGTGATTTCTCGATCGGATTAGAGTCGTTCAATAGAAGGGACACGTGGCAGGAGTACCCATAGAGTCGGAATCGGGGAATTGGAGGTCCCGTGCACATGACAACGAGAAACACGATATCCTAATACGCGATTTCCCGACAGAGTTAGGGACGTAGTGGAGGACAGGTGTCGGGCGGTCAACCCTCGTAGAGAGCCGGCGATAAGAGGCATCGACATATCGTGAATCAGAGGTTCGCGAGTTGGAGCCGCAAATATTTGCGTCAAAGTTTACAAGGTCGCCAGAGGTGATACCTCGGCAACCACCGGAAGCATGTGGGACCATAGAGCAAGTGGAATACAGGTGGAAGATATCAGAGATCTCACGAGTTTGGGACTCGAAAGATGGACAAGTCAGCGGTTAGTGTCGCGAGCAACGAAGGCGCGAAGTGGCGAGTCGCCGAAGTGCGATGGGATTGGGTCGATGCTCGGCACATCGGCTATCGGGAGTTGGAAGCTCGAAGATTTAGTATCATGAGTAGCGAAGCCGCGATATTGTGACACCGCGATAGCATAGAAGTCCCGACAGAAGAAAAGTCAGTGTGACAGAGTCATCGGGTCTCAGGGATCCAGGGTTATAGCGCTCAACTATTGGACTCGTGAAGCTATGAGTTCCAATCCTCCGAAAGTCACAAAGAGAGGATCGAGGAGAGAAGAATATGTGGGCAAGGGAAAGTCCCGATAAGGAATTTGAAGAGCGATTTAGCTCTTCAGGCTAGAGGAAGAGAAGGTCCTGGTGAGAGAGAACATGCCTGGGGTGGCGCAACTTCGTCAACATCAAGTGGTATCAGAGCAGGAACTTCATCTGTATATTTCAAGTGAAGAGAGGGGAGAGCAGAAGGAAGACAAAGTTACTGAGGACTCTGTGAGGACTTGTTTGCAGGTAGGCAGCAGTCCATAGACAGTCAACAGGACTCTGAGAAGATGAAGCTGAGCACTCAGGATTGCAGGAGGGATAGCGGTAGGTCTGTCAGAGAGGTAGATAAATAAAGCAAGATGGCTACTAAAGACCATAAGCATGCTGAATATAAGAGCCCAAATCTGATGAGCACAACAGAAATGGATAAAGAACTTGTTGACATAAAGCGGGAGATGGAGTAGCTCGAATTGAAGATGCGGCAGAATAGGAAGCCGATATGGGTGCATGAATGGCTCATGAAGACGCCAAAGGTGAAATGGCCAGTCAGGGAGCTGATGGTCAAAGGACAGAAAGGGCTATTGAGAAAATGGTTGAGGTATGCTGAAAACCTCAAGGCCACAGAGGAAGAGATGATTCCTCACTATTGGCCAGAGACTGGAAAGGGTCTCAATGATTGGGATGATGGAGAAGATTAATTGGGATCATCTAAGGATCTCATGGACTGCCAGGAGAGCAATGGAAGGTTTTCATATTTCCATATGGGCAAGGGAACATAAATGAGATTGGCTGATGATCTCAAGGACTACCATGAAGGCAGAGCAGAAGAAATTTCATATTGCCAAGAGGGAAACAGATTGAGATCATCTGAGGATCTCAAAGACTGTCATGACGACAACGAAGGAATTTTGCATTGCCAGCTGGGAAATGATCAGAGGTCACTGCAGGACATCGAAGACTTCCAGGAGGGTAGAGAAAGCGTTAAATACTGCGAGGAGGGCAGCAGAAGCATGTCAAACTGTCAAGTGGGTAGAGATGAGAATTTGGGACTAGATGAAGGTCTCATGGACTCAACGAAGAGTTCGATTCAACAAGGAGTGTTGATGAAGATGGGATCAGTTGATCTCATAATCTACCAGGAAAGCAGTGGAAGCATCCCATATTGCCAAAAAGGCAGGGATGAGAAGGTGAATTTGGATTAGCCTGAGAAGCTGACAGAGCAGATGGAAAAGGATCAGCAGGTGCAGCTGATAGAGGATGAAGATCAGAATGATATTCTAATGATTGGGGGAATTTCAATATTCCTACCATTTGCCTAGGAGGAGGAAGAAAGTTGTATTGAAGGTGCAACAACAATAAAAGAACAGTCACAGCTGATGATGATTGTCGAAGAAGAAGAATTGGAGCAGACATTTGAGACTGCCCAAACAGATGAAAGAAAAGAGAAAGAGTGTTCTAAGGAACGACTCGATGATTTCAGCTAGGGAGCTGAAAGGGAAGAAGCTGTAGCACTAAAGCTGACAGTAGAAGAAGCAGAAGTGGAAGAAGAAAGGGAGCATTCTGAGGAATGTCTCAACGCATTCATCATTGAAGCTAAAGAGACTGCAACAAGGGAGTTTGCAACAGAATATGAAGAAGATGAGCATTCTAAGGAATGGCTCATTACTTTCAGCCAGGAAGCTGAGAGCACTGTAGCATTGGAGCTGACAGCCAAAGGAGCAGAAAAGGATGATGAGCATTCTAAGGAATGGCTCAACATTTTCAACCATGAAGCTGAAGAGAATGCAACAGAGGAGGTTGCAGAAGTAAAATAGGAAGAGACAGATATCATATGCTTTGTTGATCTGTGGGATCAGATAGAATCCTTGAAGGAAAGGGTAAAAGTGCAGGGAAGGTACATCCAACAGGTGAAGTTGGAAATAGATGAGGAAGGCATGGGAGATCATGATGATCTGCCCAATGGCCAAAAAATTTTGCAGCTGAGGAGACTGCAAAAACTAGACCATCCATTAGAGAAGCTGGATGAAGTGATAGAGGAAATCAGGGAGTTGATGTTGAGATCAGTGCAGACTACCAGCGAAGAGAAGCTGGGTAGAGAAAAGGCAGCAGCAGCAGCAGAATGGAGCGGATGAACAGCTCCAAAGACTGATTTGGGATACGGGTGGATTTCCAACCCCTTACAAGGGAAGCGCATGAGTATAAGCTCATAAATTTTGCAGCTTTGCAGTATGATGCAGGAGCATCGCTTCACGTCATCAACCAGCCAGCAGCCATGCCAGGGAATTCAAATCGCACGCTAAAAGAGAGGCGCAATCCTCATTTAAATTTGAAATGAATGTAATTTAATGTCTTAGGATGGTGAGCCATGAAATTTGTGCCTTTGAGAAGGTGTTATATAGGATCGGCTTTAATGCCAAGGATGACTGAGATCTAGATCCAATCCTGGACTAGGAAGCCCATTCATTGTAATTGAATGTAATTAAATAGAGTAGGTGAACCTGGAGGGAAGCACTAAGAGCCCCTCAAGTAAAAGAGATTGGAGAGATCTCATTTGGGAGAGAGTGTGTTGAGTTGGAGAGTGAGGGAGAGCTCGAGGAACACCATTGTAAAATATAGGCATTTTCCATTGTTAATATAACAGAGCAGTTTTTCCTGCATTATTTTGTCTTATATGCATGTCTGTGTGTGTCCCTTTATATTGTGAATGTATGTTGTAGTTGTGCATTTACAGGGTTTGTTTGATTTCAGGTTGAAGGTCTTTGAGGCTTCACACCAGGAGGGTGTGACAAAACATTGAGGTTCTGATAGCTGTGCATAGGAGGATGCACTTCTGAACTCTGAGGAGTCAGACAAAGACGTGCTGAGGCACAGGATTGGAATCAACAACTCAGGAAAAAACCTTTGAGGTTGTTGAACACCTTAAGAGGCAAGGCTGTGTGACTGATACACAGTTGCGGATAGAATCACGGAGAATTCTGTAGGATCTCTTCCAAGTGGGCATTGAGTGTACGCACAAGTTGTGTTGGAGAAGAACTCTGTTGAGAGTTCGAAGGAAGACAAGAATCACTGAGGATTCTGAGAAGCTCTGCTAGGAGGGCGTCGAGCAGGTGCATAGAAGCATAGGATAAGGAAGACAGAACTACTGATCATTCTGTAGCAAAGAGACTCCAGCAGAAGGGCGTCGAGGAAGCGTGCAGGTAGGCACATGAAGGAGAAGGAAACTCTTTGAGTTATGGAAGTTAGAAGAGAAGCTCACTGAGGGAACTTTCACTAGGTTGTTGAATACCCAGGAGTACTCAAAAGGAGGCTTGAGCAGAAGGATAGCCAGGAGGGCATCCATTTCATTCTCCATCTGAGGGAGAAGAAGGACAAAATCCCACAAGGGGTCTGAGTACTCGTAGAAGCTCAAAAGAGATAACACGTTGTGTGCACGAGAAGACTCTGCAAGGAGTGCAGACATCAGAATCCTTTAAGGGTTCAGAGGAAGGAGAAATATTTGGAAGGGAGCATTGTGTACGCGCCGCGAGACTCAAGTTCGAGGATCTCGCAGAGGAAACAAGCAAAGGTTGAGGCCTTAGGAACCTTGGAAATTCTCCAAAGGAAGGAAAAAGAACAAGCTCAGGAAAATCCTGTAGGAAGTAGAGAACGATAGCCGTCGGACCTCACGAAGGAATCCCGTCAGCCATTAGATCTGCAAAAGATGTGGGGAAGTTAACCACGCAGATAGCGGAGAGAAGTCCTGACGGGCATATAGATATCTATAGTCAGAATATCTGCATTCTTGAAGTCGAGGAGTCAAGCAATCAGGAGCGACAATCCCAAATTTGTGAGGATTGGCTTGAGCTGTCCAAATTGTCTGGACAGGTGGCGATGATCCAAAGACCATCGACATTTTGCATATTGGGACCTCATGAGGAGAAGAGTGGAGAAATGAGTGTCAAGAGTCGCGAGGCGCGAGGACACGAAGTAGCGAGAAGATTTGAACAGTGCGTTTAGAGGGCACGTGTCAGAGGATCTAGACGAGTCGACATTTGGAGCATCAGGGTTTCCAAAGTGGTGAAACTCAAGCATATCGAAATCATGATCCACGATTTCCTGATTGAATCAGAGCCGTTCAATAGCAGGGACATGTGGCAGGAGATCCCACAGAGTCAGAATCGGAGAATTGGAGGTCCCATGCACATGACAACGGGAATCACGATATCTCGATACGCGATTTCCCGACGGAGTTAGAGATGTAGTGGAGGACAGGTGTCGGGCAGTCAACCCTCGCAGGGAGTCGGCGACAAGATTCGCGAGTTCGTAAGTTGGAGCTGCAAAGATTTGTGTCAAATTTTACGAGGTCACGAGAGGCGATACCTCGGCAACCACCGAAAGAGTGTGGGACCACAGAGCAAGTGGAATACAAGTGGCAGAGATCAGAGATATCGCGAGTTCGGGACTCGGAAGACGGAGAAGTTAGCGGTTAAGGTCGCGAGCAGCGAAGGTGCGAGGTGGTGAGTCACCGAAGTGCGATGGGATCAGGTTGATGCTCGGCACATCGACTATTGGGAGTTGGAAGCCTGAAGATTTAGTATCGCGAGTAGAGAAGCCGCGATATTGCGACGCAACGATAGCATAGAAGTCCCGACAGAAGAAAAGTCAGTGTGATAGAGTCATCAGGTCTCGGGGATCCAGGGTTATACCACTCAACTATTGGACTCGCGAAGCTGCGAGTTCCGATCCTCCGAAAGTCACGAAGAGAGGATCGAGGAGAGAAGAATCTGTGGGCAAGGGAAAGTCCCAATAAGGGATTTGAAGAGTGATTTAGCTCTTCGGGCCAGAGGAAGAGAAGGTCCTGGTGAGAGAGAACGTGCCTGGGGTGGCGAGACTTCATTTGCATCAATTTCATTATGGCTTGGTATGAAGGCTTATCATATACTATAGACAGGGCCATGTAGGTGGTTGTTGACATTTTGTTTGAGTGACACTAGCAGGTGATATGGGATGTAGTCATGAACGCTGCTAGAATACCCAGTATAGTGATTGATACATACATGCTGAAGTATTTTGATTGACTAACAGGATGCTAGAAAATTATGGTTCACATGGATTCCGGTCATGCTCATGATAGAAATACAAAGTATTTTGAGATTCTTACTTCCTTGGATGATGCTAGTATCATTTCAATCACTAGAGATAAGATAAAAAGTAGTATCGATAACATATAAGAACCAACAAAAAGTAGAGATACGCTACGCTCACTGGTCAAATACAATAGACCATCTAATGAATGGAAAGTTTGGTATAATAGGTGTGAATTTAGTCATAGAAAACATCAAGTTAAAACGAAAAATGAAGGAGGATTCAATTGTTGGTTAATTTCTCCCTATATGGTATAGATGATGGAATAGTACATCCATGTACCATATTGTTTCATGACATAGAGCATTGTGAGCATTGTGTAGGTAAGTGTCATGTTCAATTCAGTCGGAGGTACAGGATCATTTCCTTTCAATCATTTGAGTAGCTAGTTCATGAAAGGCTTATTCCCATTCAATTATTTGAGTGGCTAGTTCATGAATGTTGTGTTGCGAGGACTCTGGAGACCTGGTCTTACATTAAAAGCTTGAAAGGACTCCGCAGACCAGCCCTACATTTCATTCCTCTAGAGACCTGGTCCTACGTTCAAACCCTATCATCATCAAACTTAACAACTATTTGGAAAATCGAAGCTTCGAAAACTCAACAACTGTTTGATTGACCATAACATAAGTGGTATGTTTGATTGACCATAACATAGTTGGTATGCCTATTTTCCCACTAATTTATGAGTTGATACCTGTGGGACTAAAGAGATACATATTTTTAAACTTTAGTGATGTCAAAGTTCACTTACATTTGTAAATTGAATAATATTATGTACATAACAAAACAAGTGTTTGATAACCCAAAAAGAACAATGAATGGATTTGTAAGTAGTCCAAACTTACAAAATTATCCTCAAGATTGGGATTCAAAATCATGAGTTTGATTCCATTCCCAACAACTTACCATATTAGCTTTATGATTACCAGTTTGAAGAGAAATGGATAAAAGAAACTTTATCCAGTGTCGAGCGTGGGAAGAACCAGTGCTCGAACCCAAAGGATCCTATGTAGATATTGTCCCACTACTCGAATGCAAATGATCCTATGCAGATAGTGTAATTTCTCTGTAGATGGACATAAATGCTAAGTAGAAAATGTAATGTATCCGTATATGGACATTTTGAGAAAAAGCCAGTAATGGTAAGAGCAGCGCAACACATTTCTATCATCGAGGGTGGAGTCATGGAAAGAGTATCAACGAGGTAATGGGGTCATGGAAATAGTATCGAAGGGAAGCAAAGTGCATGCAGAAACATCGACAAGCCATTTTCCATTTCCACATTGAATGATGATGAACTTTAAATATATATTGAATGATGTAACATTTAATGTTGGAGATTAATACTTAACTTGGAGTCAAAATTAATCCACCTTCATCCACCTTGAATGATGATGAACTTTAGATATATATTGAATGATGTAACATTTAATGTTCGAGATTAATACTTAACTTGGAGCCAACATTAATCCACCATCCACCTTGTTGAAATAGAGACTCTATATATTCTTCATTTACTAAGTTTGTTTCCCTTTACCTCCAAAAGAAGCCAAATAATACCTCCAATTTTTTTATTGATTATAAAAAGGTTTTGTAACTATTTGATAAGATAAACAAATGTTACAAAATATGATACTTCAACACTTCTCCCCGGGGTGAAATTTCAAGTTTCTAGGTGGGAAATGAAGTGAGATTAGTTGATCTCATAGACTACCAGGAGGGCAGAGGAGAAATCCCAATTTTACAGGTGGGCAAAGGAGAAGAGATGAGACTATCTGAGAGTCACAAGAGCTCAGTAGGGAGTTCATATCAGCAAAGGGTGTTGGCAAAGAAGGATAAGACGATATTTATTATCATTAGGGGAATTAAAATATCCATTCCAACTAGCCAAGCAGAGGCTATCATATGTGTTTCAAATGAAAAAGAAGGACAACAGATTATGATTTTCATATGGGATATGGAGGATATATCAATGTTTTCCCCAATAGAAGAAGATGATCATTCAGATGAATTTCTCACTCAAAGGGAGAAATAATTGGAGATGCTGGAGGATTGGTCAAATAATACAGAACCAGAAGATGACTTACCATATGCAATCATGCCATATGGACGTGCATACCAACCTGAGGAGAAGATAAAAGAAGTTGGATTTGTGCTAGCAGAGGACATGAGAGATAGCTGATAAATAAAACATCAGTGAGGATTCTATAGAACTGGAGTCTACAGGGAATTGGAAGGTCAAGACGACAAGTGATGGAGACAACAAGGGGGACTAGGATAATCTTCCCTTAGATCGGCATGAGGAAGTGCAGAAAGGAATTCTACATCGAAGGAGTCAACCAATGAATCAGTTGGATAGAGAGATAGAGGAAATCAAAGAGTTAATGGTGAAGTCCTTAGAAGAAGTTGTCAGTAGAAGGAGGTTGAACAGAGGATAACCTACAACAATAGAAGGGAAGCAACAACAAGAAAGTGAAGGAGAAGGAGGACAACTCTAGAGAGAAGTTTAGGATCCAGGAGGATTTCAACAGTGGGGCAGAGGAGATCATGAGAAGGAGCTCATGATTTTCCCAGTAGTGAAGTATGGTGCAGGAGTATCCTTTCCACCTCAGCATGCACCAACAATGCAACACATCAACATGCATTCAAGAAGGAAGGGAGAGGCGCAACCCTCTCATTTTTCCCTTCAAATTAAAAATTCAATATAATTTAAAGAAATTAAATGTTGTAAGTCTTGAGCAGAGCCGAGTTGATTCCTTTGTAAAGGTTGTAGTTAATGTCACCTTTAATGGCTAGCTGTAGGTTGATATATATACGATTCAGAATAGATTTGCATTTATTGTAATAAGCCTCGGTATATAGGCATTTTGATGGTGATTAGACACTGCTAGTGTAGCTTGGAGGGAAGGATCCAGGAGCCCCTCTTTTGTAAAAAACCTTTTAATCGATTATTCATATTATTATTCATGAAAGAGGAGGAGGATAATCAAGACTCTATTGCAGTCTGAGCTTGCACATATTCTAACCAAACATTCAGATATTATAACAAAAGAGAAGATTTCACTATTCATGATATTATGTGTGGTGAATGTTTTTTTTGTGTTGTCAATGTGTGTTTAAATTTTGTAGGTGTATGAAAAGGTTTCATATGCAGGTTTAATATAGAATTATCTATCTATGATTTTGTTGGGTTGTTTTGAGTTCTTTTAGGCTAAGTGCAAGTAGTGCACGACAGAGTATTGGAAACTCTGTGAGCCAGTGCAAGGAGTGCGCATCTGAATTATGCTTCGAATTCAGGAGAGAACGTGTCAGGTGGCACACCATAATATTTTACAGAGTCAAGAGGAGCCTCAAGGTTACTGAACACCTTGGAGGAGAAACTGTGCAGAGAAGCAGCAGAAGACAGAGTTGTTGAACACTCTATAAGCTTGTCAAGGAGTACTTTGAGGAAGTGCCAGGAGTGCACAAATCCAACAACTTATGAAGTGTTGGAGAAGGATAAGGAAACACATTTTTTGAATACTCTGTATAGATATTGTAGGTGTTCATTGAGTGGGTGCAAGGAGTGCATAAAAGAACTTTGTTTCGAGTTCAGAGAGAGATAAGAGTGTCAAGAAAAAGACACCACATAGTTCTTGAACAATATATGAGTTCAACAAGGAGTGATTTGGGCAAGTGCGATGAGCTCATAGAGCCAATACTTATATGATGTATTGGTGAAGTCCTGGAAAGAGAAAGTTACTGAACACTATGGGGGACAAGATCTACAAGGATTGCATTGAGTGAGCGCAAGTGTGCACAAGGAGACAATCGGCTTCTTATACTATAGGGAGAGTCTCTGCAAGTGTGCATTGAGCGAACACAAGTAGTGAGTTATTAAATCATAAAGAGATCTATAGTAAGGAGGGATACCTATGCAAGGGGTTCACAATTTCTCAGTGGAGAGCAAAGTCTGGAGAAGACCCGTGCAAGGTGTGCACTGGGAAAAAAATTAGATCAGTGTTGAGGATATATGAGGATTTCAAATAAGTAAGAGAAAGGAGTGTGCCAGAGGTAAAGTGGTTTCACTTTACAAGCTCAAGAGGAAGAGTGTTGAATTTCCGGGAGGGAACTAGAAAGTCCTTCGAAGGAATTGGAGGGTCGGGACCCTTAGGAGACTGAAAAAGTTAAAAAGAATAGGAGGAATAGTGAAAGTTTTCATAGTGAAAGAGAAAGTGTGCGCTATATCCTGGGTCAAATTACACTGGAAAATCTCAAGGAGGGATAGCATTCCCAGAAGAAAAGTTGAGACCCAAAGTATCTGGGTTTGCAGAAGAATGTAAAAAGACCACACTCTTTGAATACTTGCGATTTTCCCAATTAGGGAGAAGGAAAAATCTCAGGAGGAGGAGCGACAACATACATTGGATCAGCTGTAAGGAGAGATATGGATCATTGAATCCGACGCCCATAAATAAGAAAGAGCCTACAGAGAGGAAGAACAGATCCTATCCATCGGATATGAGTGCAGAGGACCAACAATTGTTTGATCCAAGTAAGTGAATGAGCTTTAAAACCTTTTAAGTGCACATGAGAGAAGAATCGTCAAATTTTGTGGAAGTTCTGAAGTGGATCTAGACCTTCCATCATCTAGAGGGACAGGTGGCAGAAGATCTGGAAGTTCAGACTAGAGGAACTCTAAGATATTCTAGGTGAGAAGCGAGAAAAATCATCGAAGCTGCAAATCCCGAAGCTCATCCTAGTTGTTGGTGTTGGGAGGATCATGTGGAGCAATATCTGAGACTTCAGAGGAATTGCACTACATAATATTTTAGATGAGGTGGTCGCAGAATTGTTGAAGCCCCGATGTGTCATAGTATATCCTATCCATTGGTGCACGAAGGCACGTGGTAGCATATTGGTAACTCTAGATAAAATCCACTCTAGAGGAGATGAAGTGAGGTGCTTAGAAAAGCCAAGAATCATGGAGTAGAGGAGAATATCTCAGTCGTTCGTCAGTCAGAGACACATTGCGGGAGATCCTGCATTCTAGAGAAAGTGAGTGTAGAAGGGTAGAGAACTCATGAAGAATTGAGAGATAAAGTAGATCTGAGCCATCCAAGACAAAGTGACATGTGTCGTCAGATATTGCACTCTAGATAATAGTTACTCAGGAAGAATTGGAGTGTTAAAGAGCGAGGACTCTCGAAGGTTAGGATTTCAAAGTCATCCTAGTCGTCCATTGGAAAATGATACGTGGTGTAAGATATTCCACTTCAGAGGAAATTCAATCTGGAAGAAAGAAGGTGTATAAGGGTGGAGAACTATCGATGTCGAGAGTGTAGGAGTTCATTGGAACCATCGGATAAGGGGGACAGGTGTCATAGGATCGTTCGCTTTGGAGGTTGTACACTCCAGAGAAAACTGGAATTGGTTGGTGTGAGAACTCCCAAAGTCTAGAGCGTCAGAGTCTAGTTAAGTCATCGATTGGAATTGGATGGGTGGAAATATATAGTGTACTTCATAGGTTTGTCACATTGGAAAATTCACATGGGGTTTGCTCGGAATTTCCTGAAGTGTCGGAGCCTGAATTTACTATGGGTCATTGATCTTAAAGAAGAGCGTGGAATGTTGATTTATAAGGGGAAATGTGGAGGATGGAGCTTCACTCCTTTAGA
Source organism: Picea engelmannii (assembly GCA_009831015.1). Classification (NCBI taxonomy): domain Eukaryota; kingdom Viridiplantae; phylum Streptophyta; class Pinopsida; order Pinales; family Pinaceae; genus Picea; species Picea engelmannii. The sequence continues at coordinate 379,635 of ML778757.1, forward strand.
AATCCAATTCGAATGGTTTTTGTATTGTGCATGTGGATTCAGTCGAAGCCCGAATTGCTAAAGGAAGAAACTAAGTCGTAGATCTCATTGAGGAACAAGGACCATTGATATTATTTCTATGGTTTCAGAGGATTGCGCCTCCGAAATAATTGGCCGTAGCATGAGCCAAGAATGCATGAAGCTCGAAGGCCAGAATAAGAACCTTTTGAGGTTAGCCCCAGGTCTCAGCCAGAGGTGATATGAAGGAAGGGGCCTAGCATAGAGAGCTAATGTCAATTGTTCAAATTTTTCAAAGGGTCTGGGAAGAGCTAGTGGGCTTCGTAGAACCTACACTGAATAAAGGGGGACCTATGTAAATTTATTTGGGGTCTATCATAGGCCCTATGAGTCGATATGACTCCTTTATTTGAATGATAATAAACTGGGAGGTTGTGCAGCCCCAAGGAGAAATAGGGGGTTTACATCAATAGGTTTGAATAGGTATATATAGAGATATTGTATTCATTATTGAGGACATGTGAATTTTGATGTATGAATTTGTTTGGTTATGCGGAGGTGGTTATCCTATTATTTATGGAGTTATTACATAACTTGTCTCTCTTATCCATATTAGAGTTGTGCTCCATGCTCACATTGTTGTACACAGTGTGCATTTTTTGTTTATACATATATCTTAAGCATTTGGTTCATAACAATTAGAGAAGATATGAATTGGTGTTCTATCAAGTAAATCTAGTGTTCCATCGAGTATATATAGTGTCTCATAAGTAAATCTATCTTTCTAGCAAGTAGAACTTATGAAAACAGATCTAAGGTAGAAGTAGAAAAATAAGAAATAATATCTAGTGAAGTTATATCTAAGGAAGAAGTAGCACAAGAAGAAAGGATATTTGGGAAGCTAGAGATACAAAAAAAATAGTGAGAAGACCTGGTGAAGATAGAATAAACAAGAAGACTTATGAAGGAAATACAGATGTTAAACCCCTAAAGATGAATTTGTAATCTTGAAACTATATGGGTGCCTACAAACATTCAAAAGTGGGGATTATTGTCTCTAGTAGGTTGGTGCCTAGAAACATTGTAATTCAATAATTGGGATTGGTTTATCCATTAGGTTGGTGCCTGTAAATATCCAATAATCGAGATTGGTGTCTCCATTAGGTTCGTTTCTACATGCATCCAACAACAAGGATTGGTGCCTACAAATATTTTTAATAGTGGTTTGGTTCCTACAAATTATAAAGATATGTTTTTGTGGTTTTCTCCTAAAAGGGTTTCCATCTAAAATCTTGTATCTTCTAGTTGTTAGATTTTATGTTATTGCTTCATTATTCTTAATGATTTTTAAAAATAAATTTAGGATATAATTATACTTATTCACCCTCACTCTCTATATAAGTATGTTCTCACCAATTGGTATTAGAGCAGGTTCCTTTGGAAATATTCTAACCACTAAACGGTAGATCCTGGGAGCACACATGGCTAGTCAGGAAGGTTTCTCTCCAAACAAGACTCTGTTGTTTGAAAAAACAAACTATGGATTATATAGCATAAGGATGAAAACATATATAGTAGACCTTGTTTTTTATATTAGAGAAACAATCCTCACTAGTTATAAATCCCCAACAACTTCACCATTAGATACATTTGGGAAAAAGTATAGAGAAAACATTACAAAATCTATTAATTACACTGTTTGTAGTTTTTTAGAATAAAATTTTACCAGAGCAATGCATTTAAAATCAGCAAAGGAAATTTGGGAAAAAATTCAAAACATCTATGAAGGAGATGACATGGTCAAGAAGGTTAAGCTCCAAACTCTTACAAGACAGTTTGAGAGTCAGAAAATGAAATACAAAGCTAATGTTCTAGTGTATCTCCTCCATGTGGATGAGATTTTCAACACCATTAGAGGAATTGGTGAAATGATTGAAGAAATGATGATTGTACATAAGGTGTTAAGGTAAATCCCTTTAATATTTGATGCCAAATTTTATTCTATGGAAGAAATGAAGGATGTTGAAAAATTAACAATGGATGAATTGCATCGGATTCTCACTTCATATGAAATGAGCACTAAAAAATAAATGTCATAAAAGAAAGAAGAAACTTTGAAATATTAAAAAAATATGAAGAATAAAGAACACAAGTCAAGTGACTATTCTATATGTGAATCACATGCAAAGGAAGCAGACTTTCTGAGAAATCTCAAAAAGGGATCTACAAAATACAAAGGTAAGTTTCCCTTTAAATGCTTCAATTGTGGAAAATTAGGATATTTTTTTGTTGAGTCTCCATATGTGAAAAATTAAAGTATTGATGATGAAGAATATCATAACATAAAGAAATCAATAAAACATCATCAAAATAAAAATAACGACAGATAGGAAAAGCATGAAGACAAGAATAAGATTCTCTACCCAAAAGGGGTTGGTGACTTGTCTAAAGAAAGCAGTGAAAGAAATTCTAATAGTGATAGAGAAGAAATTATCTTTATGGAAGTTGAAAATAATATTGATGAAGATAAAGGGATATACATGATGGATTTAGAAGAGGAGGAAAATTATAAAATAAATGGGGAAGTGAATCTGGAAGAAGAACTCATGTGTTCCTTAAGTTAAATAAAGAAGCTTAGGAAAAAAACTTGAAACAAAAGGAGTAGCTGCAGAAATTTGAAGAAGAGGATAGAGATTCAAAATCCAATTTCAAAAATCCTTGAAGAAACAAAAAATAATATTGTGAGACTAAAGTTTCAACTAGAAGAAGCAAGAAGGATAAAACAAGTGGTGAGAATCCAGCTGAAGGAAAATGAACAAAATTTGTAGAATATATATTATGAAATTATTTCCCTAAGGAAGGAACTAAAGAAAACAACTATTGAGTCAAATTTTAGAAAGACTGTCAAAACCTTAGATAATATAATCAACTGTCAAAGGTTTCCATTCATTAAGACTGGTCTTGGATATGATGTTTTTTTTTACTCCCTACCTACACATGTCCTTTCCACAACAAAAGAATTTATATTTGTTGCAGGATGAGTTCAATTTATTTTTCCAAGGGAACAACCCATCATTGATTGTGCCAAATAGATGGATGAGTTTACTATTTCTCACATGCCATAATTTGAGCATTCTATTATAGATGGAATTGTTTTTGATATACCAGACTGTTCTACTCCTGTAATTGTACCTTACGCCAAGCTTACTTCCTTTGATCAACCAACACAAAAGTGTACTCCCTATTATCATCCTCACGATAAATGTCCAAGGAATGGAAATGATGATTTTAGATATTTGCAAAAGAGACATGAAAGAGAGACTTATGGATCAATGCCAACTACCGAGATCGGTTGTGGTTGGATTGATGGATGGTGGTGGAATCATTTGACCATATGTTTTAGGACTTCATATCATTTTCTATCATTGGTTGTACAGTCGTGAGATGTTTCTCTTACTTACTAATGTTTTCCTTGGAAGTGGTCAACTATGTATCGATCCAACATGATAGTCGAATGAATTTTTAACTGAGTATATGTCGACTAGAATTTTTGGAAAGAACAATGTTAAAATGATTCTAAGTTATGAGACAAGTTTTGGAGAGAAGTAGTCAACAAAGAAATCTACATTTTGAATGGAGGGCAAATCAAAGTCAGCAACAAAAAAACACCATATAAATTATTGAAATAGAAATGATAAGGATTTAGGTAAATTTGACTCTAGATATGATGAAGGTATATTTCTTGGTTATCATAAAGAACCAAATCTTACATATGTTACAATAAAGCATTCAAAATAATAATAGAGAGTGAAAATTTAAAAGTGGATGGAACAAGGCATCATAAGGTGAGAGGAAAAGTAAATGTTCAAACAGGTGAGCCAAACCACAAAGAATAAAAATAAGAAGAAGGATACAGAAACAAAGAAGAAGACACAAAATGCCAAGATACAAATACACCATCTAGATTTGTCCAAAAGAATTATTTGGAAAATCTAATTGTTGGTGATAAATATATGAGAGTTTAGACTAGAAGAGGACTAGAATGTGCACTAGAACATGCAAACTTCTCTTGTATATATAAAGTAGAGTGTACGGATTTTATAAAAGCCAACAAATATAAGCATTTCATTGGTTCTATTGAAGAGCTCAATCAAATTGAGAAGAATGAAATATGGGAACTTTTTCGAAGGCCAAGAGATAAAAATGTGATTGGAACCAAGTGGGATTTTAGGAACAAGTTAAATGAAGATGGACAACTGATAATAAATAAATAAATATCGGTTTGTAAAGGTTATCATCAAGTTGAAGGTATTTATTTTGAAGAAATGTTTTCCTGAGTTATTAGGATTTTTTTGGCATTTGTGTGGTTCAATAAATTTAAAGTCTATCAAGTGGATCTCAATTCTTCCTTTCTCAATGGAAATTTAGAGGAAGAAGTGTACCTTTAAAATACATAACGATTCTTATTATCATAAAATAAGGATCATGTGTGAAAATTGAATAAATTAATTTATGGGATAAAAAAATCTTCCATAGCCCGGTATTCAAGACTTTATAAATATATACAACAATAAGGCTTCAAAAGAGAAATCACTGACAGTAATATTTACATCAAGGAAGTAGGGTAAAATCAATTGATTGATGTGTTTTATGTATATGACATCATTCTTGGATATAGTATGAAAAAAATGTGCCAAGAGTTTGCAATATAAATGAAAAGGAATTTGAGATGTCTATTCTTGGTGAATTTTCATTCTTTCTTGGATTAAAAATATCGCAATTTGAAAAAGGCATGTTCATTTTGCAAACCAATCATGTCAAGGAAATGTTGAAGAAATTTAGATTGGAAGATTCTACACCACTCAACAAACCCATGGTCACAGGCTGTAAATTGAGAAGATATGATGAATCTATGGAATAAAATGAAGCATTTCATAGGTCAATGACAAACAACCTACTATTTGGGACAACATCAAGGCCAAACATGTTGGAATTACTAATACAACTTAGAGGGGGGGAGGTGAATCAGTTGTCTTTGAGCTTGAACAATTTTAACTCTATTAAAATATTCTTAATCTTTCTTCAAGTGATCATCAACATCATACAACATATCGACAGTAAAAGTAAAAAGAATCAGTCACACATAAGGTATACACAGAGACAGATTTTCACGAGGAAACCCATAAAGGGAGAAAACCTCTTCTTCTTCGAAATGATAGGTAGTCTTTTAAGTTTTGTACATCATCTTTAATTGAGCACCAACTTAATGTGAGGCTGCTGCCTCTGTTTTACAAGCTGCAACTTGTTTGAGAGAACTAACTCTCTGGTTTCTCTAGCACCCACTAGAAGGAAGCACCAACTCCCTAAATATTCTAGCACCAACTGGATGGAAGCACAAACTTCCTGAATGTTCCAGCACCAACTCGATGGAAGCACCAACTTCCAGTTAAACAGGCTCCAACCTGTATAACAAAGAACACTTGTTCTTCCTTGCACCACCCTACCACCCTGGTTTCTCTGGTTGCAACTAGATGGAAGCTACAACTTCTTGTGTTCAAGCTTCCACTTGAACCTCTGAGGACAACGGTCCTCCCAAGCACCTCCCAACCTCCCTAGAATATGAATGGCTAAATAAACAGTCAACTTTACAGATAAATCAGTTCTTACCAATCTTTCTTTGTTCTGTAAATATGGTCTTCTACACACTATTCTGCTGCTCTTCTCTTCGTTTGTCTGTTCAGTAGGTATGCTCTACATCAACTCATTCTCTCATTCTGCTCTTCTTCAATGTATTCTTTCATTCTGCTCTGCTTTTTCTCTTTCTTTCATTCTTCTCTGCTTTTTCTCTTTCTGTCATTCTTCTCTACTTTTACTCTTTCTGTCGTTCTGCTCTGCTTCTGCTCTATGATTCATCTCACTCTGCACATTTTCTAAGTCTCATGCTACGCATCCTCTCATTTTCCCTTTCTTACTGTTTCATTCATTTTCCATCCGGAACATCCAACCATACACAGTGTGTCTCATTTTCTTTTATACACAACTACATGATGGTTCGACTTCCCAACTCCTTAGGCAAAAGAAAGACAATTGTCCGAGCAACTGAAACACCAACTGAAACGCTAACTGATTTGCAATCATGAGTCTGTTTCACTAACAGATTCGTAACTGAGGGGTTAACTGTGAGAGAGAACAATAACCTTCTGATCATATTCCAATTTATCCGCACCATTGGATGAACTTTATTAATCTTGCCTTTAAATTGGGTTTCGGCATTTTGGCATTCCTGATGTTCAATGTTCTTGTCACTTACAAATCCCGATCCACGAAATTCCATAAAGAAGTCGATTGAATGATCCAGATCATATCTTGATCTGACGGTTCAGATTACATTGCGATTTCACATATCGCGATATCGGGATTCCTGATGTCAATAATCTTTGACATGTCCAACTCTCAATCCTCGAAACTCCGAAAAGGGCTAGAATCAATGGTCCAGATTCAACCTTAATCTGACGGCTCAAATTACATTGTGATTTCATATATCGTGATATCGGGATTCGTGATGTCAATAATCTTTGACATGTCCAACACGCGATCCTCGAAACTCCGACATGGTGTACGTCTGCTGATGTCACATGTGTTAAATAACTGCCATGTGTCACCCTAATTCGTGACTTACATGTGCTTGGCATGTTGAATCAGTCTGACACTTGTCATTGCCTAGTTGTGCCACATGTTCCTAGCTGACGTGGTTTGTTGACGTGAGTCGGATCGATGGTTCAGATGTGATCTTGATTTGACGACTCAGATTACGTCGTGATTTTTCATATCGCTAAATCGGGATTTCTGTGGATGAAATTACTTGTCATCTCCAACTTGCGATCCCTAAAACTCCAACAGAGAGTCAGATCAATGGTCCACATAACCCCCTGAGATGGACGGTCCTCCTGCTTTCAGGATTTGTGAGCCCTCTGCTCCTTGCACTTTTAAAGATCATGCAGGTTTTCCTCAATCCAACGGTGGTCATACCCTGCACTCAGATCTAATGCCTAAGATCTATCCTCCTCTTCAACGCACTCTTCTTGTCTTTATTCAGATCTGACGGTCCTCATGCTGTTGGGAATTTTGGATGGGATCCAACGATCAGAAATTCTTCTCGATCCTTCGATCATTTTGCCAATGTTGTGTTTCCTTCGATCATTCTATCTTCCTTGACTTATCTTCTATTTTCCTGTTGATCATCGTTATTGTACTCAAGCCATCATTACTTCTGTACTTGCCATCAATGACAAGCATTCTCCGTATGTTAAGTATTTGTCATTCGCTGTCTGTTAAATATTTTCCAACAATCTCCCCCTTTGGCATTGATGGCAATACAAGTACCCACATGCATTCAGATCTCTTCTACCCACATTCATTTGGATCTCTTCTCTCGAACTCTTTTCTCCCCCTTTGACATCAATGTCAAAGAAGAAACAGTCTTCCCCTGATCTGTTTGCAAAACATACTCCCCTTGTCGACTATAAGAATCTTCGAAATACACCAGATATTCAATAAGTACTCCCCCTGACCAGGTGAATAGATTAGACACAAGAGATTATAACCCCCAACTTTTGACGAAGGTATCCAAAAGGGGTCGCTGCTAATGGTTTAGTAAAGATATCAGCAATCTGTTCTGTAGAAGGTATATAATTCAGTTGAACAATTATGTTTGTAACTTGTTCTCTGAGAAAATGGTACTTGATTGGAATATGCTTAGTCTTGGAATGAAGAACAAGATTCTTGGAAACACTAATGGCACTTGTGTTATCACAATGAATTGGAATGGGATCAGTGTAATTTACCTTCAGATCTGCAAGAGTTTGTATCATCCATAAAAATTTTGTGCAACAAGTAGCAGCAGCAATGTATTCTACCTCTTTACTGGATAATGAGATGGATCCTTGCTTTTTACTAAGCCATGCAACTAATGAGTCACCCAGAAAAAATGCTCCTCCACTGGTGCTTTTTCTCTCATCAACACAATTTGCCCAGTCTGCATCTGAATAAGCAGTTAACTGGAAATTCTGATTTCTAGGATACCACAGACCATAAGTCATTGTTCCCTTCAAGTATTTAAATATCCTTTTGACATCTACCAAATGACTTTGTTGAGGAGCAGACTGAAAACAACCTACCATTCCAACAGCTTGCATTATATCAGGACGGGATGTTGTGATGTACAAAAGACTACCTATCATTGAGCAATATGTCCTTTGATCCACATCAAGTGAGATATCATCTTTACTCATCTTGCAACCAACCACCATAGGTGTGCTAATTGTAGAATAATCTTCCATTTAAAATTTCTTCAACATCTCTTTCAAATATTTTTCTTGAGAAATAAAAATTCTTGCAGAGCTTTGTTTTACTTGTAAGCCAAGAAAATATGACAGTTCTCCTATCATGGACATTTCAAATTCTGTTTGCATAGAATTAGCAAACC